>JAKUCV010007422.1:0-162294 GCA_028386065.3 Turnera subulata | reverse complement strand
TGGTTGGACCATGTGTGGTTGGACCGTGGTTGGACCATGGTTGAACCAGGTCGTTTTTGGGCTGGTTGGCTCACTTATTGTCTGCATGATTGTGCCTCTTTAGGTGCTTTGCATGATGACATTGATTAGTGGAGTATTATTGTGTCTTGACATGATAATGGTGGGTAATGGGCAATGGGGCCAAGGTGTTGGCCATTACCTCCACTAATGAGCTTTTGGATGTGGTGAGTGATGGAGTGGTTGGGTAGAGCTTGATGGTCTGATCTCTCCCTCTCCTTCTCACGTTATGCTCTGCCATTTTCTTGAGAAAAACTCTATCTTCACATCAGCTCACTCTCCTTGGTCTCTTCTTGTTCTTTGTGAAAGAAAGAAGAAGAACCAAAACACCCAAAACACACACAGCCCCGGTTTACTCTTGTTAGCACATCAGTCCGGGGAGCTCGTTCTTGGATTCGTGTGACGATTCTGGAAGGTCACGGTTCGTGTGGATACCGTAGAGGAGCAGGGCTTCTTCTTGCTCTAACTGATTCGTTTCAGCCTTCGTCTTGGTCTAGATGATTCGTTCCAGCAATTGGGTGAAAGACCTCAACCGAACAAGGTATGAAATTTTGTTATATGGTTTATATGCTTCACATGTGGTTCTTGGCTAAGTTTCCTTTTGCTTCCGCTGCATCTTTTGCTTGTATATGATTGTCATATAGCCTAGGGAAACTTACAGTTATCACGTGACAAGGACCCAAAAAATAAAATTGGGAAGTCTATCGTCAATTGTAAGTGAGTTTAAATGACTAGCTTAAGAGGTCAGTCATATAATAAGGACGGTGAGTTGTCTAGTTTTGATGCTATATTGTGCTTGCTATAGTTTTGCTAAATCTATGTTAGCTTATGTATATTTATAGTTGCTTACTGCAGTTTATTTGTTTATGGTGAGATAGTGGTTGGTCTCACCCCTCACACGTTTATGCAAGTTAGTTGATCATAAATCAGGAGTGCATTCCGGCGGTTGTGGCATTACCTCAAACAGGCTCAGATCCAATAGCTTGTATTCACTGAATATGTAGAAAATACTTACGTTGTGTAGATGATGATGACCCTGTATTGGGTGATGAAAGCTTGATTTTGTGTCTGTTTGCAGATGCTACTGTTATGAATTTACACTTTCATTGTATGTTGGCCACGTGGTGGCTCTGTTACTCGGTAATCACTGTATGCTGAGTAAATGGAGGCCGGGACTTTTCAAAATGCATTTGATCCACTTAGATTTTTTTAATTTTAATGTTTGAATTATTTAGTTTCCAAGACACATCAAAAGTTTTTTGGGTAGACATTAAGATACTTAATTGACATCATAATTATGAAATTTATACGGCATGGTGTAGTACAAGAGTGAAGAAAATGCAACGGAATTCAGAACCCAATCTTAGTGAAGTCTTATCACACAAAAGTGTGATATGAAATTCTCAATTAGTTTTTCCAATTGGTCCATATGCAGTGGAAGATTTACCAGTATAAACTTTATACTATTTCTTTTAATGAAACTTAATAATTTTTTTACTGCAGCTTAATAAATAATATAAATACTTCGATACTTGAATAAATAACAAATAGTAGGGACAAAGGAAACAAAAGACGTTTTCGTTGAATACTAAAAGATTTTATTTTAATTTACTTTCTGACTTTTATTACGTTATGAATAATTGAATTGTATATTAATCTACAAATTGACACATGTACAAATTGCCACGTGGCATCATATTTTTTATTTTCGTAAAAGTACGGACCTCTGATTTAATGTCTATACCAGTACATTAGATTTTTTTTGATGAAATTTCTTTTTTAGTTTCCCATCCGATATTCGGAGCTTCAATGATATTTCTTTTTTTTGATGAAATTTCTAGTACATTAGATTATTTGACCAGAAGTGGTCTTTATACATTCCCTAAAGAAAAATTCTTTAATCCACCATACCATTTAATGGTTGCATAGGAAAAGGATTCAATTCAATTCATTTAGTAAGTTAAGATTTGAATTTTATTATTGTTTGTTATTGCGAACAATTATGTAGTGAGTTGGGCACTTTCAAACTCAACACTGATGCCTCTGTTTCCTCTGATTCCATTGGTGTTGGTATGATTGTTCGCTCCTCCAGTGGCCAGTGTAACTTTAGCAGTTGCTCTCGTCTTGGTGGCACATTCACTCCTCTTGAAGCAGAGCTCCAAGCTGGTCTATTTGCTCTCCGGCGACTCTCACCCGTTCACTGCCCTGACCTCATCTGGGAATAGATTGCCTTTTGATGATTGAAGCTCTTAACGCCAAGTCATTCCCCAATACTAGAGCCAAAATGTTCTACCTTGATATACTTTCAGTTATCTCATCTTTCAATTCTGTCTTCTTTTCTTTTGCTCCTCGTACTTTAAATAATGTAGCTCATGGCTAGCATTTTATGGATGTGGGAGAGAAAGAGGCCAAGTGAGTAACATATAAGTGAAGTGGACCCATGTACCCAATACCTTGAGGTTTTGGGTTACAGAGTGGTGTCCTGGTCACGCGTATGGAACTCACTTGGGCCTCGCGTATTGTCTCCCCGGTTTTCGGGCAACTCCCGGTTCTCAACACGTGGTAGCGGAGCCGATGGTTCGGCTGGGACGGAATGGTTTGCGACATGGTGATATTCCCGTGGCTGCTGCCCCCATGTGGAACAAAGAGCGGTTGGGCTCTTAGACCAAGCTCGTGTTTGGAGGTTGTAAGGCGTGGCTCTGGATAAGAGTGGTATTGGCAGACTCAAACTTCTCAGTGGCTTTCCGGTTTGGGCCTAAGTGAAGTTTAGCTCTTGGAGCATCGGCAGACGCATGCTCCTGGAACGGGCTTGATGGCAGAGTGGGCTCTTGGTAATGTTGCGAAAAGTTTCCGAAATGTTTCCGTTGAAGGGGGAGTAGGTCCGATGATGTCCGATATGGAAGAGTCTCACACTTGAGGGGGAGATTGTTGGGATGTAAGTGTGAGTGGTGAATCCCACATCGGAGAGAAAGAGGCCAAGTGAGTAACATATAAGTGAAGTGGACCCATGTACCCAATACCTTGAGGTTTTGTGTTACAGAGTGGTGTCCTGGTCACGCGTATGGAACTCACTTGGGCCTCGCGTATTGTCTTTCCGGTTTTCGGGCGACTCCCGGTTCTCAACATAAACTTTGTTTTTGTAAGATTTAACCACCCGAACTAAAGATTTAACCACTAAACTAAAAAAAATATGGATATAGGTACCTCAAACTTTGTTTTTGTAAGATTTAACCCTCTTCACCCACAAATTCACAAATTTTTAATATTATTCCCTTTTTTCTTCTCCTATTTTCTTTTTGATCCGATTTAAAAATAAAAAAAAAACAAAATGATTATTTAAAAAAATAAAACTGAATTGTTTTTAATCATTTTTTCTTTTCTCAACTAAATATTATTTTATTTTTTTTTAAATGAGTGTAATAAAAAGAAAACCAAGTCATTTTAACTTTCAAAAACTCTCTTATCACTCCAAAAACTGTAACAGCCCGGGTAAAAATTTGGTATTTTTACCGGGACTATAAAAGAGTTTTTACAGTGATTTACCTTTGCATTTATTCTTGGGTAATTAATTCAAGGTAAATCGAGCGTCGCTTTTCGAAACCGAGTCTTTTCCCGCGCTCGGATTTTTTCCGTTAATTTTACGGAGCAAAGTTGGTAGTTATTTTTTGGTACGGAATGGACACGCCTCCATAATTGAGGCGGCTCAATTATGCAGGGTTGCCGCTTGTGTCGCTTGTGATGCACCTGCTTTCCTTGTCTTTCATGCACACCCACACCATCAACCATCTTCTTCCTACCTACAAACCCAGTACACCACCATTCAGTTCTTCCTTTCTACCTACAAAAAAAAACCCAGTACACTACACCCCCATCACCTTCCCTCACTCTCCTCTGCAAAACCACTACCCAATAATCCAGTTCTTCTCTTCACCTACAAAGCCAGTTCCTCGTTCTTTTCTGTACCTGCAAAACCACTTAAAACCGAACCAGTACAAAGGAAAAAAAAAGAAAAAAAAAGAAAATCAAAACACAAACAAACACCACACAACCCGAGACCACCACCCAAGCCACCGCCGGCCACCATCACCTCACCATCATCAACATCACCTGCGGCCGACTCCTTCCCGATCTGCTAGCGCCGCCCTCTGTCGCCAAGCCAGCCGTGCCGCTGCTTGGATGAGACGACCGACGTGCCGAGCCGACGGATCTGCCACCACCTCCTGCCATTAGCGACGCCGGCCGCCACCTGCCGTTAGCAATTGTTCAGAGAAATTATTTTATGGTAAGTATAATAATACCCTTTTGAAAAAAAAATAATAAATAGTAATGTTGGTAATTATATATTGACAAGTATAATAATTTTATGGCGATGATGACGTATAACCAAGGGGGTTTTAATTTACAATTTATGGCATCATAGCATACTGATTATGTGCATTTATGTGAGCATGTTGTTTTGTGGTATAGGTTTTGATATCGGGCAGTTTCCCGAGGAGCCGGCTTTGGACCGGTCATTGTCTTCAGAGTTGAGTAATCGGCTAAGGCGAGGATGGATTTCCTTCAATATGTGCCTGTATTACTCGGTTGTTGTGTTTGATGATTGTTGCACTGTTGATTGTTGCATTTGCCTCGATTGATTTTGGGATGTTTATCCTCGTGCTTTGAGTTTTGGGATGTTTTTCCCTGTGTCTTTTTGGTATAAAGAATAAAGGATTAAATAATAAAATGTGATAAGGATCTCGATCCTTGGTTTTGGATAGGGATGTCTATCCCGGTATTTTGGTTAGGGATGTTGATCCCTGAGATTTGGTTTTGGATGATGATGATATAATTGTCACGTGGTAAGTAGTGGTACGACTCGATGGTTTAAGACTGTTTTGTGGTGGCCATGATCTGGGTTACTTGCGATAAGCATGTCTATGCTTGGGATGTCTATCCCGTGATTATATTTGGGATGTCTATCCCTGGGTTACTATTTTGGGATGTCGATCCCTAGGCTCTCTTGGTTTTGATCTGGCACCCGAAATATGTTGAGAACCAGGTCTGACCCCTAGCTTATCCGTGACGGGGCCCGATAAGATAAAATTGGAAATTGGATTTTTGTTTAAGTCTTTTTTGTCTTGGACCAGTTTTGGGTCGAGTTTTTTGGTTTGGTGTGTTTGGCAGTTATGCCTGTTTTCGACCTTGAGTATATTATAGTGTTGCATATTGATTGTCTATCCATTGTTGGTGGGCACTTCGGACTTACCCCTCACCTGCGGGCTTTCATCCTGTAGGTTGAGTTATTTGTGGTTCAGATATGTTGCATTCCAGACAGGCTGCAGCGTTATCCCTTGGACAGGACTCGGATCCATAGTTTGCATCAGTGCCGCATACAGTGTCTTTATGAGTTTTAAAAGTCTTCCGTTGTGCTGATTATTGTTATCGTTGGGCCTTGGGCCGGTTGTGATGTTATTGATGTTCCCGAGATCGGGTGATGTGTAGTTGTTGTTGGGCCGAAGGGCCAGTTGCATATTTTTGATATTGGGCTTTTGAGCCAGCTTATTGGACTGCTAAGCCATTTGTTAAGTTTGTTCACTGTATGGTGATTCACGTTGGTGTCGGGTCGTTACAGTTCCGGCACGTGTTTACTGTGTATGGTAAATACGAGTCGGGCCGTTTCATTTTTGGTAGCGGAGCGGGCGTTAGGTCTTGTTGGGTAGTCCTTGTGTGTTTGTTGTTCTTGTTTGCATAGTTCGCTCCATTTGTTTATTATTGTATGTCATTTAGTTAGTACATGATGGATCCAGTCGAGGGACGCCAGCTTGCCACAAAATATTCATATAAGAGGTAATAGATGCATAAATATGCAGAAACATAAATATTATTAATATTACTAATATTATTATTACACTGATATTATTATAAAAAACATTCATCTTCTCGGTACAACGTTGACCCTGAAGCTATTGGGGTCATTGTTAATGTTCACCCTAATGCTGTCGTTCCACGAGAACCACATACCGCCTGCGTGGTTCTGGCCAGGAAGCTCGAACCGGTTTGCTGGAGGGAACCGAAGTGGGATGACACCGTGATCGTCTTCAGGCTGCCACTGGGTCTCCGTGAGAAGAACCATGTTAGGCTTGTACTGGTTCTTCAGATCCCTCAGGGTACGAGAGAACTCCTGGGAACGTCTACCGATTACTCTGCAGTTCCACACCAGTAGTCGGGCCTTTGGCCTAGTTTGGGGTAACCGAGTCACTCTGAGCATTCTCTGGGCAGTCATCGAGAGCTGGTAGTAGGTCCCTTGGTCTAGGAAATGGCAAGTGGGCTCTAGGTTGAATTCCTGAAGTCTTTCACAAATGAAAAACTTGACGGAATTGGCCGAGTCGTAGAAGGAAGTCCTCAGGGTGCTTTGGTCCTCTAGGAAGAACGTCTCTTCCATGGGAGTGACGAAGAACCTCGACGAGTAGAGTTCGTCGACGAAGACCAGACGAGGCATCCAGCCGAGCACGTTCGGTAGTTCCTCTGGACGTTCGTTGATCATGCTGTAGGCCAACCGGTTTCTTCTTCCGAGGGAGGCACCCTCGATGAAAAAGACAGACGATGGAGAAGGTATAGTGTTTGATGCGTTGTGTTTTCTTTGCTTGAATGTTTTGTTTTCTCTTGGATGCTTTGTGGCTTTTGCTTTCCGTTGTTTTGCCTTTTATAGAAAAATATTTACTTGTTTTTCAAAGTATAGACCCCACCTGTTCCCAAAAAAAAAGAAAGAAGAAGAGAAGAAAAAAAAAAGAAGAAGAAGGAAATGGAGAAGAGAAGAAAAAAAATAATAAAGTAAAACAAAAGAAAAGGAAGGAAAAAAAAGAAACAGTAAAAAAAAAGAGAAAAAAAAGAGGAAGAAAAAGTAAGAAAATAGAAAAAAGAAAAAGAGAAGGAAGCAGTTAAAAAAAAAAAGAGAGAAAAGAAGGTAAAGAAAAAGAAAATACAAAATAAAATATTTTTCGGGTATAGGGAAAGCAGATTCCCTTCACAAAACTTTAAACCATTTTCGATCTTCAAGGTTTTGCTTTTTGAAAATTTCGTTGTTGATTGGATTTTGCTTTTTGAAAATTTTGCCATGGTTTGAAATTTTGCTTCGTCACTATATATGTTTTTGGGGCTACAAACGCAAGTGTTTTCAGCTCTTTTCCATCTCCCAATTTTCTATCGCCCTGGCAACCTTGGCGTTTCTTTTTATGACTTTTCTATATTTTCTACATCTTTTGTCACATGCATTCGTGACCGTTGTGGCTAGACTGATGGGACCATACCTCGAGTACAGTGCATGTGCGACAAGGTTACACCTATTTGGACATCGTGGAGGGATACGATATCTGAAAGACGTTTTTGGCTTGTGGACAGGTGGATTACGTTTCTTTCGAGGGACACAGGACGTCCTCGTGATCATCGCCTTGCGAGTTAACGGATGTTTTTTCACGAGGGAAACAGATGTCACCGTTAGCTGTGCATGTTACGTTTCTCGAAATCGAGGATGTGTACGATCGATCTAGAACGTTGATCATGAAAAAAGAGTTTTGTTTTGTTTTTAATTTCTTTATGTTAGTTTTACTTCCTTTTTTGGTTCTGTTTAACATTTTTATGTCTAATTTTATTTTCTCCTTATTAGTTTTCTTCTGCTTTAAATGTTTTGTTTTCCACTTAACATAAAATTTATATTATAAAGAGAGAATTGTTTATAAAGGAAAAAGATTGTTTATTTATTTTTCATAACAGTTTTACAACAGAGAAAGGGTACCCTATGGGGTTACTTGCCTCTCTAGATCTTTTACAAGTTTTTGGATGCTTTTCAGGTGAGGAAAGAGTTCCGCACATGCCAGTTCTATCTGCATCACCACCGAGCTGACCTTCCTCAGTGAGACGTTCAGCTGCGATAGCGTCTGCAGTGGAGTGCTGCTTTCAGCCATTGCGTTGCCCTTCCGATCATCAGCTTCTTTGCCAACATGCTTCTTTCGCTGTCTTGGGGAGACCACCACATCTTCCTTCAGACTGATGGTGTCTGTCTTGAACCGCTTCTTGGGAGGTTCTTCATCGAAGCTTGTCGGGAAAGCAGTACCACCGATATAGCTGTTATCCTCGGAGTCTGAGGTGGTTCTTGATCTTAGTGGAGAGTCCACGGCTGAGAGTGAGTTTCTCAGTTATGAGGTTTGGTATTTATAAGCGGAGGAGATGTCGCTTAAGGGTATAAGCGATATCTCGCGTTGAGTTTGGACACCTGACAGAGTGTGCCAGAAGCTTATCGTGGTAGGACCCATGGATAAGACAGAATTTCAAGGACGAAATTTTTTTTAAGGTGGGTAGAATGTAACAGCCCGGGTAAAAATTTGGTATTTTTATCGGGACTGTAAAAGTCTTTTTACAGTGATTTACCTTTGAATTTAATCTTGGATAATTAATTCAAGGTAAATCGAGCGTCGCTTTTTGAAACCGAGTCTTTTCCCGCGCTTGGAATTTTTCCGTGGATTTTACGGATCAAAGTTGGTATTTTTCGGGTCCCGAAATCCTCAGAAAAACACACCAGAAAATAACTAAGGGGGGTATGTAGTTATTTTCTGGTCCGGACTTGACACGCCTCCATAATTGAGGCGGCTCAATTATGCAGGGCTGCCGCCTGTGTCGCCCGTGATGCACCTGCTTTCCTTGTCTTTCATACACACCCACACCATCAGTCTTCTTCTTCCTGCCTACAAACCCAGTACACCACCATCCAGTTCTTCCTTTCTACCTCCAAGAAAAAACCCAGTACACTACACCCCCATCACCTTCCCTCACTCTCCTCTGCAAAACCACTACCCAATAACCCAGTTCTTCTCTTCACCTACAAAGCCAGTTCCTCGTTCTTTTCTGTACCTACAAAACCACTTAAAACCAAACCAGTAAAAAGGAAAAAAAAAGAAAAAAAGAAAAACAAAACACAAACAAACATCACACAACCCGAGACCACCACCCAAGCCACCGCCGGCCACCATCACCTCACCACCATCAGCATCACCTACGGCCGACTCCTTCCCAATCTGCTCGCGCCGCCCTCTGTCGCCAAGCCAACTGTGCCGCCCCTTGGACGAGACGACCGACGTGCCGAGCCAACGGATCTGCCACCACCTTCTGCCATTAGCGACGCCGACCGCCACCTGCAGGACACCTTGCCTCCCCCACCGACAGCGACCCACACCACCAGCAACGCCGTCTCCAGCCTGCGTTCCTCCGTGCCAACCAGGGCTCGTCACCACCGGCGTGGACCGCACCTCGCATCACTGCCCTGCTCGTGCTCCTGCCGCCGCCCGGAGGTGCAGCATCAGCAGCCACCTGTATGGCGCCTCGCACCTCTCACCACGTGTGGAACGTCGCCTTCGTCCGTGTTCTGTGCCGCCGTGCCTCTTCCGTCCTGCGCCGCCACCGAGCTCGCGACCCGCCAAGGTGAGCAGCGAGAGATGACCCAACCGAGACCCGGTTACAATCCTGGGTCATTGGTGCTTGGCTGGACTTGCGCCTTGGGCTTGCACCCTAGGCCTGAGCTTGTGCACCTGGGCCGGGTTGGACAAGGTGTTCTTGAGCTTGTTACTGGTTGGCCCAGAACTATTATGGACTGACCCAGAGGAAAAAAAAAGAGAAGAAAATACAATAAAAAAAATATAAATATAGTAAATTATATAATTTCTGGAATGAATTACTTTTTTGAAAAATATATATACGCTATATGAATACTTGAATTTATAATTTTTGGAAAATTATGATAATTATAGTATAGCTTATAAAAAAATGTTACGTCTTGATACTTTATTTTTTTTTAGAAAAAGGATATATTGGAAAATATATGCCTATATTACATAATTATATAATTACTTTGACATACTATTATTTTGGAAAAAATCAAGATAGTTATAATATGATTAGTATTTTAGGAAAAGATATGTATATTATGGAGATATTTTGAAATATATGGATATGTTATTATTTTCTGGGAAAAATTATTATATGGTAAATACCTTTGATATATGTTATGATAATTAGTTTTGGGAATATATATATACATATACATATATATATATATATATATATATATATATATATATATACATATATGTACGTTAGCTAATGTTAAGAGAAATTATTTTATGGTAAGTATAATAATACCCTTTTGAAAAAAAAATAAATAATAATATTGGTAATTATATATTGGCAAGTATAATAATTTTATGGCGATGATGACGTATAACCAAGGGGGGTTTAATTTATAATTTATGGCATCATAGCACACCGATTATGTGCATTTATGTGAGCATGTTGTTTTGTGGTATAGGTTTTGATATCGGGTAGTTTCTCGAGGAGCCGGCTTTGGACCGGTCATTGTCTTCAGAGTTGAGTAATCGGCTAAGGTGAGGATGAATTTCCTTCAATATGTGCCTGTATTACTCGGTTGTTGTGTTTGATGTTTGTTGCACTGTTGATTATTGAATTTGCCTCGATTGATTTTGGGATGTTTATCCCCATGATTTGATTTTGGGATGTTTATCCCCGTGCATTTAGTTTTGGGATGTTTTTCCCTGTGTCTTTTTGGTATAAAGAATAAAAGATTAAATAATAAAATATGAAAAGGATGTCGATCCTTGGTTTTGGATAGGAATGTCTATCCCGGTGTTTTGGTTAGGGATATTGATCCCTGAGATTTGGTTTTGGATGATGATGATATAATTGTCACGTGGTAAGTAGTGGTACGACTCGATGGTTTAAGACTGTTTTGTGGTGGCCATGATCTGGGTTACTTGTGATAAGCTTGTCTATGCTTGGGATGTCTATCCCGTGATTATATTTGGGATGTCTATCCCTGGGTTACTATTTTGGGATGTCGATCCCTGGGCTCTCTTGGTTTTGTTCTGGCACCCGAAATATGTTGAGAACTAGGTCTGACCCCTAGCTTATCCGTGACGGGGCCCGATAAGATAAAATTGGAAATTGGATTTTTGTTTAAGTCTTTTTGGTCTTGGACCAGTTTTGGGTCGAGTCTTTTGGTTTGGTGTGTTTGGCTGTTATGCCTGTTTTCGACCTTGAGTATATTATAGTGTTGCATATTCATTGTCTATCCATGGTTGGTGGGCACTTCGGACTCATCCCTCACCTGCGGGCTTTCATCCCGTAGGTTGAGTTATTTATGGTTCAGGTATGTTGCATTCCAGACAGGCTGCGACGTTATCCCTTGGACTGGACTCGGATCCATAGTTTGCATCAGTGTCGCATACAGTGTCTTTGTGAGTTTTAAAAGTCTGCCGCTGTGCTGATTATTGTTATTGTTGGGCCTTGGGCCGGTTGTGATGTTATTGATGTTCCCGAGATCGGGTGATGTGTAGTTGTTGTTGGGCCGAAGGGCTAGTTGCATTTCATTGATATTGGGCTTTTGAGCCAGCTTATTGGACTGCTAAACCATTTGTTAAGTTTGTTCACTGTATGTTGATTCACGTTGGTGTCGGGTCGTTACAGTTCCGGCACGTGTTTACTGTGTACGGTAAATACGGGTCGGGCCGTTTCAAAAACAAACATTATATTCTTCAAAAAAATTTCCGAAATTTTTCATTAAAAAAATACGCAATCAAACAAATTAATTTTAAGCTCTCCCACATATTTTTTTTTTCATTTTAGAAGATTTTATTTGTTTGTTAAGACAAATAAGTTAAAGTGATATAATAATTATTTGATTTGTTCTACAGAAAATTAATCTTTTTTATGGGTTTATCTTTTAAAGTAATCGTATTTTTTTAAAGTGATGTACTTTTAAATCGGATAAAAAAAAAGGAGAAAAAAGGAAATAATATTAAAAAAATTGTGAAATTATGGGTGTAGGGGGTTAAATCTTAACAAAACAAAATTTGAGGTATTTCTATCCTGATTTTTTAGTTCAGGTGGTTAAATCTTATAAAAACAAAGTTCACCGTACCTCTAATTTTGATAATAAATTCAATTAGCATCCCTAGCAAATATGCTCTTATTTTCTATGCCTCTACATTTGTAATGATCAAATCGGTGAGCATGTGGTTCCACGAAACTCCAGTCCCCAATAGCACAGTACTAAAAAGAATTCTATTGCTAATGTCTAGTCGTTTATAATATTTTATTTATTTTAGCATCAGTAATATAATGATTAAAGAGAATTAAAGAATTCCATTGCTAAGTGGTAAAACAAAGTTGAAAAAAGAATTGAAACTTCAAAAGAAAACTGTGCTGGAAAATTATTTATGAATTTATCTCCTGGTTTTTGATAAGTGTAAATACCATTTGTAGATTTAATTATGATGTTTTGTATTAGTAATGATTTGCCAGTTGCCCCTTTTTACCTTCTAAAATGTTGGCCGCCTAAGCCATTGAACACAAGTTCCCAATTAGTATCTTAAGGGTCAATTTTGAAATCCAAAATCAGTCAGTAAAATGTTATGCAGAGTCGTCTCGAGAAGTTAAATGATCAAGTCGATTGATTTACCAAGACCAAAATACTAAACAAACGAAAATAAAATGACCTTTTGAATTCCTGTTCTAGCCACTTAGCTCTCTCTTCCACTCCAGTTCTATACTCCTCCTGTTTTCTCTTTCACGCTAAACTCCTGCTTATAACGACATGCATATTGTCCTACTGAGCTTGTGACTATATATGTGCGGTTGCATGTCCTTATAATCACTTGTTTAAACAGTATTCTCGTTTCCTTCTTTGTGATTCGAGACTACTGGTGTTTTGTACATATCTATCTCTCTAAATACTGTTGTTAATGTTGCGTTGGTGGATATGGTTTTGTAGTCTTGTTTGTAGATCTATTGTAGTTCTCATCTTCCACCCGCACAACAAATGGTAACTGGTCAGGGTTTCAATATGCATGTAGGCGTATGATAATGACACTAATCTTCTGGTAACTGGTCAGGGTTTCCAAGTTGCTAATCTTCTGTACTGTATCGGTTCTCTGTTCATTTCTCTAGTCTTTATGAGTTGTGATAATTTTGCTTGATTTCAACTTCATCCGTCACAACCTAATCATAGGTTGGTTTTTAATCCTTGAAGGTTGAAAGAACCAATCTTTGTCGGCCGCAGAAGAACTTCAACTCCGAAAAGGAGGTGGAAGAACAGATCAAAAGAAAATCCAACCCTGTCAAACCAAAACGGAGGGCCTCCACTACCCGAGTTGGCCGATCCAATCGTCTTAAAAATGCAGCCAGGAACACACCGAAACCAGACAATGAGCGTATCATTGAAGAGGTGATCCTCTCCGATAGTGATGGAGAGAAAGATGATATCCCCTCAGAGGCTAAAAATGATGAAAGAAGATTTGATGAAAGTCATCAATGCCATTTTCAACAGCACAAGCAACAAGAAGGGACCGCACATGAAATGGAGTCTAAGGTATTGAGTTAAGGGTATATTCAATGCTTTCTTCTATCTTTATTCTTTTGCATGTCCATTGCCCTTTTTTATCCTCTCAAAGTGACTTCACCTCGACTTTGGTGTAGATGAGAAAGAAAGCCTTCTCTCATGGATGCTCTGGTACTGGAGATATCACATATAGAACCTTGTATTTCAGCTCCCAGAAAAAGGTTGTGTGTATTTAGTACCAATTCTATTATCTTGCTTTTTCTATTCAGTCTCCATTTTGTATGTTGTCATTTCATTTAACACAGGTCGTTTTGTTACTTTGTTTTTAGGTTGAAGCTCTCTTGGAGGAAAATCTTCGTCTCTCTAAGAAATTCGAACGGGCTCTTGCACAAATTCAAGCGGTATGGTTTTATTTATTCTCCTTGCATATCTAGTTTTTTGTTCAACTTGTTCTCAACTGGATGTAGTATCTAAGGGTCAGTTAAAATTTATCATATAATCAATCAATTGTGGTTTCGCTATACAAGGCAAATAAAACCTTATGCATTCTGATCACTATTTAGGTCACCATTGGATCTCATAAGGGCAAGTGTAATTCTGCTGGGAAATGAAGAATATACAAAGCTTTTTTTTTTTGTATCAACGGTCATGTCATATATCTCTTGATGAAGATTCAGTACCCCATTACCAATTTTGGGGAATTCGTTTTGCTCTATATATCTTGAATACAAACTTGAATCATATGTATTGTGTCTGACTTGCTTAGATGTGAGGAACGTAACTAACTAGTAACTATTAGCTCTTTCCAGATACGTACAGTGGCTTTTTTCTACAGACTTTCCCTTGCTTTCTCAAGTTTTCATTGTCAGGTTTATAATTTTTTTTGTTGTATTTTAGTATGAGAAGGGCATTCCTGTGGTGTTTAGCATGTCGGAGAAGTTGAAAGAGATGATGTTGTTGCCGGAAGCTGCCGGAGTAGCAATTAATTATGCATTGCCGGAGCCATCGTTCTGAATTTCTTCAGCACAAACTAGTACTAGTCTAGGGTACAGTACTTCTCCCCAGAGAAAGAGACGTCTTGAGTGCTAGACCTCTCCGAGAGCTATAGACGTCTTGTGTGCGTGCACTTGGTTGTTTGTTGGTTTTCATGTTCCTAGCTTTGCAAAACAATATTTGTGACCATTTGTGTTGTGTTTTGTAATGTTTATTTTTTTTCTGCAATCGTACAGTGTTTTGTAATATATTTGCAGTGTTGCAAATACTAATAGATTAAGGAATGATGGTGTTTGATCAGTTCTAAAAGTCTTAAGAATTTCAAAGAAGTCTATAATTCAAGCACTTGGGAAGATATTTTGGCCTTTCGCTTACTCTCTTTATTTGAGTAGTTTAATATCTGTAATGCTTGTATTTGTTTTCAATTAGTAATTAATTACCTCATAACAGTCTAATATGATGAATTTCACTTTTGCTGATTTGAGTTCCAATTCCAACTATGCAATCGACAGCATAGGTAATGAAAAGGATATTTCCCATGATATATTATTGATGATAATTTTTTTTATTTACTTACTTTAAATATACATATTAAAAGAGAATGGATTTTAACTTTAGTTTTTAATACTAGTTTTTGTTGGTTTCTCATTGGTATAAACCAATTCAAATCAGAACATTGTCCATGTTGCTTTTGGTATGTGTTTCTCTGAAATTTTTACGTATAGAAGCAGAGGAAATCGTCAGGCCAAAACCCAAAAAACAAACCCAACAAATGTGGCCTTAAAATTTTTTTTATCCATGGGAAACCAATGAAACAAAATGGAAAAATTATATTAATTTGGCCCATGCAGGTCTCGAACGACCTTCGCGTTATTAGCACGACGCTCTGACCAACTGAGCTAATAGGCCGGCGGTTAAATTTTTACACTTTATTTATTTGTTGTTAAACTCTCTACATCATTTTCCCCATGAATTATTCAGAAAAAGAGAAATTAATTTCTAGGCTTGGGTCAATGGTTATAATACTACGCAGAATGACAAAATAAACCATAATATTACTAATGTATATTTTTAAGGTACAATTTATTTGTGTAGCAAAAAAATGTATCGTTAGTATAAAAAAAAATGTAGTATAAATATAAACGTAAAAAATTAAAAATTGAACCATCAAGCCAAAAAGTACTAAACTTGGAAGAAAAATATAATATGATTGCAAAAGAACATATATTTTGATATTTTGGAGTATGTACAGTTGCTAAGATGCTTACTTTAATAGGTGTCAATCAAGAACCCCAAAGAGATTAATCCTATGTTGATGGCATACTCTTCTAGTGTAAAAAAAGAACTTGGAACTTAGTTTCAACTATAAGTCAGGCCTTTCATGGATGTGTTTCATCTTTTATATTAAGGGAATTAATTTTTATATAGTTCTTTACTATTAAATTAGAAATATATAGTTATTAGGTGGATGCACTATGGAGTAGAAATATATATTTTTTTTTTTAAAAAAAGAAATTTATATCTCAAAATGAAACTTAAAATACAAAATTTTTGTGCATTAGTGTTGCTTAACGCAATGTGGGGTATGCGATTGAGGGTTGGCTTAGTTGGTTGCGGTTCAGTTAGCATTCTCATAAGATTGAGAGTTCGAATCCCACTGACCTTATCTCCTGGTAGATAATCAGTAAATACCACTGTAAGCCGAGCCCGACCCTAACTCTGGACTGGGGAACCTCCCCTTAAAAAAACCCAAGCGGAGTATACCAAATGGGGTCGGTAGTTTGCCCTAGAACTGGGAACCTCCCATTAAAAAAAACCCAAGCGGAGTACAACAAATGGGGCCGAGACTGGACCATCTTTGTGAATTCTATTCATTATTACAACTGATTTTTTTGGTTACATTGGGAAGGGTTCCTTGTACTCGCCTTTTTTTTAAATATGATTTTTGTACTAATTTTTTTATAGATTTTGATTCTTATACTATCTTTTTTTCATTAAATTTAATACACTGAAAAACAAGCAATCATTTGATTGGTTTCATATGAGATTTAAATTAAAATAATTGAATGATGACACATATTTAGAAGTATACCTAATGAAAATCGGGTAGTACTAGAACTAAAATTCAAAAAAAATAGTACAATGACCACTTTTAAAAAATAAGGTGATTATGAGGACCAAAATTCCATTAAACCCGGCATATGGGAAAGTAATTACAGCATCAGATTTGATAACAAATGAAATTTAATTGGCATAAAAAAAGCATTTAAGACAAAATATTTTCTCGTGCTTGATAGAATATTTCACTATCTCTGCCTGTATCTTCAAGAATCTCGGTCTATACAGTTTGTGAAATCCTCTGCACAAGCATTTCAAAACACTTCTTATAGGAAGCAAAGTTAAGTTGTGGGTTTGTAGAAATAACATAATTCATGCCTTGTTGATGATTCTTTTTCCCTCAAATTCTCATAGTTTAAAGCATAATAAGGTTGTTGGTCATGACAATTCAAAACTCTATATTGATTAGGGTGGGTATCATAAGGACTTTAGGCCATGGTGCATGCAATATCAATCCCAGCAGAGAGTGGTGGCTTGACTCATCTTCTTATATTAAAGAAAACAAATTCAAGGTTAACCTTCTTCCTTTTTGTTTCTTTTTTTTTTTCAATGGGTTAACCTTCTTTCTGATCATGGAGTAGCATATATATACCAGGGTCAAAATATTACTATAATATGACAGGATTTTGGAGTTGGTGATTGGTGCTGGAAATGTTCACGGCTGAACTGGCAAGTTTGGCTTGCATTAGGATATGAAGAAATTTGGGTCCTTCCTGATACTGAAGCTGTAATATTGATTAGGGTTTAAATCTAATTTACAGTGTTGATGGGACTATGTCAATTCTAGTCTCTCAATTAGGGCTTATAATTGTTGATTTGTTTTCAAATGTGCTCGTCTACTTCAACATGAAAGTTTTCTTTCTTTGTGAGTGAAAAAGATTTCATTGTATTTAAAATCTTGCAAAAGAGCGCATATCGTCCAAAACCATGCCTGAAAGATCAGCTGGTAACGTAAGGACTTAATCCATGGCTAAGTCGAGTTTAAACTAGTAGCCTTTCCTATTGATGGCATCAGCCACCATATTACATGAACGAAAAATGTAGCAAAAATTGAGAATAGAAAATGAAGAAGATAGTTGTAAAATAGCTCACTCGACCATCCCGAAGAGGTAGCAATTTGATGGAGCCAGTCCCTGCAGTTATCAAATATGGACCTGAGGTAGCACTGTGAAGAGAGCTTGCCTGCCAAAGCTGAACAGCCCATGGACAGTGATAAAATAAATGTATAGCATTCTCCTTAGCGTTGGTGCACCTGGGACAGGTCTCCGTAATTGGCACATATCGAGCAACTAGATTCTGGACAAGAAGAATATTAGAGCATAGCTTCCAAAGGACCTGATTTTAGGAGGTATCTTTAGCTTCCATAAATGATGCCAACAGTTCCGCCAAACGCCATCAATACCATTTGACCAAGCAGATATTTGAGGATAACGAGACTAAAGTGCAACATGATACGCCGACTTTACCGTATAGGAGCCAGTACGAGAGTAGTACCGTATAGGGCTTTGTATTTCTCTGGTACCAGAGCAAGTCGACATCTTTCGGAGGCGAGACACCATCCATCTCATCCCCCCTAGCTTGGCGTTTCACATTTTCCGTAATTTCTACATCATTTCCCCATGATTTATTCAAGAAAAGGATAAATTAATTTCTAGCCTTGTGTCAATGGTTATAACACTACCACGAAATTGTAAAATAAACCATAGTATTTTTAATGTATATTTTTAAGGTACAAGTTATTTGTGTAGAAAAAAAAAGTAGAATAAATATAAGCGTAAAATGTGAACCATCAAGCCTAAAAGTACTAACTTGAAAGAAAAATATAATATGATTGCAAAAGAACATGTAGTTTGATATTTTGGAGTATGTAGAGTTGCAAAGATGCCTGCTTTAATAGGTGTCCATCAAAACCCCGAAGAGGAAGAGATTAATCCTATGTTGATGGCATACTCTTCTAGTGTAAAAAAAGAACTTGCAATTTATTTTCAACTATAAATCAGGCCCTGCATGGATGTGTTTCATCTTTTATATTAAGAGAATTAATTTTTATGTAGTTCTTTACCATTAAATTAGAGGCGTATAGCTACTAGTTGGAAGTACTCCCTCTGCTCCATAATATAAGATGTTTTACCTATTTGCACACCCCTTAAGAAACTCATTAAATACACTTAATGTTATTAATTATTATTATTCAAATTACAAACATAACTTTAAATTTGATAAATAAAAGGATAGATATGGAATAAATGAATTTAATGCTTCTTGAAAATCTAACTACGTCAAACGTCTTATATTATGAAACAGAGGGAGTACTATCGAGACAAATATTTTCTTTTTTAAGAAAAGAAGAAATTTATATCCCAAAATGAAACTTGAAATACAAACTTTTTGTGCATTAGTGTTGCTTAACACAGTTCCAAGCGGAGTACAACAAATGGGGCCGAGGCTGGACCATGTTTGTGAATTCTATTCATTATTTTTTTCAGGGAAAAGCATATCAGTTTTATAAATAGTGAAAACGAAGTAACCAAATACATTACAATTTCAGAACAGATGTCAAAACATACAACTTTAAAGTACATATACCAGAAAGTTTAAAGAGAGGAATGGAATTATAATAACCCGGGACATGTTGACTGGGAGGACTGAGAAACGAATCCTTCCTGCCCACATCCCTCCAATTCCATTACCCTCCTCTTTCATTCCTACCAACACAAATGACAAAGCTAGCCAGAGAGAAAAAAACAGCCCATCAATAAGAGCAGGTCTTGAATTGTAAACAGCATCAGCAATTCAATATCCTACTCCTCTTTCAAAAATAAACCAAGAATTAAATAAAAAGACAAACGAAAAGCATTGAGGATGACCATAACCGGATTCAGAGACCATGCTATCCAGATACCACGTACAAACCAGAACACACAACGGAACCAAACAAACCATTCCTGGGTGCATGCTTGCCATGAGTGGGGGTATCACCGAAGTAGATTGACCACTCTAGTGTGACGCACTTTGAATATCTCGCCAGAAAATATAGAAGAGCTTGTGGTGCTCTGACGTCGCTCTAGATAGTCCAAGTCTCGGGCCAGGAAGCCATCATAGCGCTCATACTATCATCCTTTCATGATCACTTGAGATCACCATCCTGCAAACCAGCTTGGTTTATATAACAACAGAGATTAGATAGGAAAAGGTTTCGAAACAAAAAAAGTGCTTGAAAACACATTGAGGAAATTTTTTCTCGCTTGTTACCAGCGACAAAAAAAGTCATGATACCCTTCCCTCCTCCGGAAAAAAGGTATCCAACTATCAAAAAA
Source organism: Turnera subulata (assembly GCA_028386065.3). Lineage (NCBI taxonomy): Eukaryota > Viridiplantae > Streptophyta > Magnoliopsida > Malpighiales > Passifloraceae > Turnera > Turnera subulata. The sequence goes on along the minus strand of JAKUCV010007422.1, from coordinate 142,425 downwards.
CATCCCTTACTCCCCATTTGCAGAGGACTGTACCGCCCAGATCCCTGTTGTCTGCTCTTGTTGCTCAATCACTCCCCTATCCCGGACACGTGCCTCCTCCAAAGCCTCAAATTCCTGAATCAAGACCATCGGCGTTGGTTGGTATTTGACATTAGCTAAACGGGCCATCTTCTTCCAGCTGGGTTTTGAGGCCGAAGCGTGAATAGAGGATGAGTCATGCAAGTCCGGGATCAATTCCGCCACTGTGTTCATTATGCCAGTGTGTATGCGTCTAGCGGATTCTTGAATTGGGGACAGTAATACATTCCCTTCAGTCAGTTTGCGTTTCTCTGACCTTGTGGTAGCCCTTGGCTCTTGAATTTCCGGTAAGGGAGCCTCCATTTGATTAGCCCCTTGATCTTGTTGCGGGTCCATGTCCACCCTCCTGTCAGCCTCCTCGATAGGAATCGGCTTCCTAGCTGAGTAATAATTTCCAAGGACCTCCTTTGCTCGCATCCAAGGCCCATAGCTATCCTCAGTAGGCCTCTAAGTGCCTTCCTCTAGGCGGCTGGGTTTTGTGCAGCGATTGGTCAGGTGTGTTATTTTCCCGCATCTTACACATAATTCACCAAGACGCTCGTATTGGAACCTAATTAATCCAAATTTCATTGCCCTTCTGATCTAGGCACGTGACACCCGGAAGTAGCGGCTTATGAGTCTTAATCTCCACCCGGCAAGTATGAACCCCTGCCAACCGAGCATCACCTTAAGGGTTGGCTCGTAAAAGTGGAAAACCGGGAAAACAACTCCAATTTTTACCACTCGGACATGCAAGAGCAGATTTGGTGGAATATCATGTAATTGAACCCAAAATAGCACCTGCCTAAAACTCACTTGGCTAAGGATCATGTCAGGAAACCAACCTTTAAGGCAAAAGTGCATGTTCGAGATGAGCCATGGAGAACCCTCCAGCACTTTTTTCTTGTCTTCCTCCTGCTCAAATCCAATCAGAAAAATATTGTTCATCTTGGGAATGATACAGAAGTCACCCTTGTTATACCAGACATTTTGCATATGGCTCTGGATCTGGCTGATATGAGGCCTCCTATCTCCCAACACGTTGCCCACAACGTAAGTTCGGGCCACAATGGCCCCTAAGCTTTCTTCATGGGAGGGATCTCCGGTAACTGATGTTGGAACTAATGTCTCCTTGCTTCTTATAGGTTTTGATATTGACAAACTATTCAGGAAGCAAAAAGAAATGAATTGAAATGAAGTCAAACCAATCCTCAAGCAAAAGAAACCATTCAAGAGCAAAGGATCAAAGTAAATGAGCACAAGATTGAAGAGCCAAGAAAGAAGAGTTAGATTCATAAATTGTACAAGGTATAACACTCAACTCTTCTAGGACATTGGCTCAAAATGAGATAAAATTTGCTCATGCATCACATAAACATATTTCAAACATCAAACTATTTTTTGAATCAATAACATCGATGTTATGTTTTATAACATCGATGTTCTACCTTTCAACAAATTTCCAAAACAGGCAGTAGACAAATAACATCGATGTTGGCATCCTAAACATCGATGTTCTCATGACCGTTGCATTTGAAATTAGTCACAACATCGATGTTCCCATTTGTAACATCGATGTTCCATATTGGTCAGTTTCAATTTGTTTTTGCCGAGCCAAAATAACATCGATGTTGCCTCCTAAACATCGATGTTCCTGCCTTCAAAGAATTTTCCAAAAATTGGCAGTAGGCAAATAACATCGATGTTGGCATCCCAAACATCGATGTTCTCATGACTGTTGCATTTGAATACATCCTTTACATAAGCAAAACATCGATGTTGGATTGCATAACATCGATGTTCTTCAATGGTCAGCTTTAATCGTTTTTCACAGAAGCAAAATAACATCGATGTTGTGAATTAAACATCGATGTTCTTCAAGAATCAGTTTTCATCTCATTTTCACAGAAGCAAAATAACATTGATGTTGGGTTATAAAACATCGATGTTCCTCACATGATGATTTATTGGGTTTTTCACAGAATCAAAATAACATCGATGTTGGGTTTGAGAACATCGATGTTTTAGTTACCGTTAGTCCAAAAATTCAAATTTGCTGGACAAAACATCGATGTTGAGAATTAAAACATCGATGTTATGGCCGTTATTGCTGACAACTTTTAGCACCCACTATGTTTTGTTTAAAGCTTTTTCTTGGGTGTATTTCAAACGGCTCTATGACTTTTCAGAGCTACAAATTGAGCATTTTCAGCTCTGTTTCAAAACCAATCAACTCTCTACATTCATGCTATTCATTCATACATCCATTCCAAATCCTAATTGAGCCAATATCCTTTGAGGATTGAGAGTTGCCTTTTTGAGCTTAAATTCTGTAACTCATATCTACTCTTGTGAGAGCTTTTGTTTGAGTGATTGTATTGCTATACACCTTAAGGGAGGTTAGTTCCCTTGTTGAGATTCATAGGAAGAGGGTATATCTTCTTGTGTGTGAAGTCTTGAAGTGAGGTATCTTCAAGCAAGAGTGCTGAGGTTCATGTGACTTGAACTCTCAGGTTTAGGATTCTTGTGACTAGAATTCATAGGTTGTAAACGGTTTGTTAAGCACCCGTAAGCTTAATGTAGATAGTGGAATCTTCAAGAGAGTCTCTTGAAGGGCTGGATTAGCCACACAAGTAGTGTGTGTGTGTGAACCAGGATAAATTGTTTGTGTCCTTCTTCTGTTTTAATTCCGCATTTAATTCCTGCTTATTTTTTTTAATCTGATAAACGCTATTCACCCCCCCTCTAGCGTAGGGCTATTGTTCTAACAATTGGTAGCGGAGCCTAACTCTCTGAAAGACTTAACCGTTTGAGAGAAACTTTCTATGGCTTCTTCAAGTTATTTGTATGCAGGGATCGCTGAAGGACAATCCACTGCCCGTGCATCGTTCTTTGACGGGACAAATTACGCATATTGGAAGGAAAGGATGAGAATTTTCATCCAAGCCAATAATTTCGCAGCCTGGCTGGTGATAAAGAATGGTGTTCAAGTTCCAACAAGGACGAAAGCGGGGTACAACGAAGATGACATCCAGAGAATCGAAAACCACTCCAAGGCAATACACATGCTCCAATGTACGGTCAATCCGAATGACTATCAAACAATCTCGCACTGCGCAACGGCCAAGGAGATGTGGGAAATGCTGGGAATCATCTATGAGGAAACCGACAGCAAGCAAGTTGAGACTGTCAACCGTTGTTTCATGGCAAAGGAAGAATCCCCGGAAGAGGTAAGTACTTCCTATTCGAGTGATGATTATACATTTGAAGAGCTGCAAAATGCATTTAGTGAATTGTACAGTAAATTCATTTCTGTCTCAAATGTTAATAAGAACTTAATGAAACAGAACAAGACCTTAGAAAATAATGTAGAATTATTATCACATGATAAGGTTAAGTTATCAAGTGAAAATGATAAGCTTGAAAAGGAAAAGCATGCTCTTAATATGTGTTGCAATGAACTTAACGAGAAGATATCCTCTAATGTATGTGCTTGTGTTGTACTGGGAAATGAGAATGAATCTCTTAAGTGTCAAGTTAATGATTTGGAGAAAACATTAGAGAAATTTACAAATGGCACAGATGGTCTTAATCTTCTCCTAGGACAACAAAGAAGTCCAACACAAAAAGAAGGATTTGGTGCTTCTCATGTATCAAATGATGTCAAACCTGTTGTGCATAATGCTAAGACATATAAACTCGGTGCCTCATCCTCTACTCACCATACTATATCACATGAACATGCTAAACCACATACACATAATACTAGATCACAAGTTCATGACACAAGAACACACATTCATCATAGAAGGTCACATGCTCAAAATGCAAGATCAAATGCAAGTAGTCGAAAATCTCATTATGCTAAAATGTATGCCTACAATGGTAGGAACGGAGGATTTCATTACACTAAACCTAGGACACACATAGCTCAACCTAGGCAAAATAGGGTTATACCTAAGGAAAACAAGTTTACTATAATGCATAGACATAATCAAAATGGTAATTACTATCAACCTAGAAAGATGCACAATCCAAATGTCATTTGCCACTATTGTAACAGAATAGGTCACATTGCCCCGGTATGTTTTACTAGGCATAGACATTGGGCACAAGATAAGGTCTATAATCGGCATGTTTCTAACCATCAAGGACCCAAAAAGATTTGGGTACCAAAATCCCTTTGATTTGTTTTGCAGGTATGCTTGAAGGCATCAAGTGTACTTTGGTACCTTGATTACGGATGCTCCAAGCAAATGACTAAAGAAGCATCCAAGTTCTTGAATGTGGCCACACTTGTTCAATTTCGGCAGAAGTGCAAGGATCAGAAGATGATAACATCGATGTTCATTCTTGAAACATCGATGTTCCATGTTTTCTAGCTCACTTGTGTTTTCAACCAGTAGCTGAAAAACATCGATGTTGTGTGGTCAACATCGATGTTCCCATGAGAGCTGGCAAGCCACAAATCGAGCATGCACATCGATGTTTTGTATCAAACATCGATGTTCAGTAAGAACTTTATTTTTCCAGTAGGCTTTAAACATCGATGTTCGTTTTCTACACATCGATGTTATTCATTCCAAGCTATTTAAAATTTCTGTCTAGTAGTCAAAAACATCGATATCTCATTCTTGAACATCGATGTTCTGCCTTTGTTGCATTTACACAGCTTAGAAATAAGTTAACTTTCTCACTTAAGTTAAGAAATTTAGGTAGCATGTTCATGACTAAATGTCTCAGGAAAAATATTCAGATTTCTTTCAATTTAAGCTAAGCTAGTAGTTAGAGCACAATTGATCAAATTGAGAAACACTAGCTTGTTTGATGAACATTCACATGGAAGAATTTTATGTCATACACATGCTGAAAACATAAACACTTTTATTGATATCTTACAATTACACGATACAATGACTCTTACATACACTCTATGTTACAATCATACTTGATTACATATTTTACAAAGACACACTTGCATAAAACATATTACACGCTCATACTATCTCATAACATTTCATATGCTAAAAAGTAAACAGGCTTATTACAATGTGCTCCTAACGATTTGGAACAGCTGTGACAGTAAAGCTAGTAGGAGTATTAACTATGTTCACACCAATGCTATGACTCCAAGCAAACCACATTCCACCCGAGTTGTTCTGACCAGGGAGTACGAACCGATTTGTTGGTGGAAAGTGAAGTGGGATAGCTCCGTGGTCTCCGGCTTGCTGCCATTGAGTCTCGGTAAGCAGAACCATATTCGGTTTGTATTGGTTCTTCAGGTCTCATAGGGTTCGAACAAAATCTTGGGAACGTGCTGTGATACCCCTACAGTTCCACACCAAAAGGCGAACCTTTGGCCAAGTGGGCGCTACTCCAGCTACTCGAGGAACGCTTTGAGCTGTCATTGTAATCTGGTAATGACTGCTCTCGTTCAAAGTCTGGAAGGTTGATTCCAACCGAAACTCCTGAAACCTGTCAGAAATGAAGAACATTGTGGAATTAGCCGTACCATAGTAAGAAGTTCGCAGGGAATGTTGATGTTCCAGGAAGATTATCTCTTCCATAGGGGTGACGAAGAATCGGGACGAATAAATCTCGTCTACAAAGACAAGACGAGGAATCCTTGCTAGTTCCTCTGGCAATGGCCCTTGGTGCTCATTTATGATGCTGTAGGCCAACCGATTTCTCCTACCTAAGGAGGCCCCCTCTACAAAGAAAACGGAGGATGGGGCAGGCATGCTTGTTATTGAGGTTTTGTATTTTCTCTCTTTAGTCAGAAATGTTTTCTTTCTTTACTTCTACTCTTCTGATTATTGACTAATCAATGCCTTGCCTTTTATAGCAAATTTGTCTATCACTGTTTCATAGCCTGAACCGCACCTATTGCTGGAAAACTACAAAAGGGTATTCGGTAAATGGAAAAAGCTGACTACTCTACACTTAGGTGCAAACTGTTTGTGTTTCGGGTATTGGTGTGTGCTGTGGCAATAATTTCAAGCATCTGCTTTGTTGAAAATCCTGGCCCAAATTGCATTGTTGATTCATCACGGGATTTACTGTCTGATTAGTTGGGCATCAAAGGCAACCAAAGTCCAACTGACAAGACATTTTCTCGCGCCCGGTGTACTTACGACAAGGAGATAACTCCTCATCCAGACAGGATAGAAATCCAAGAAAATATTTCTTGGGGGCAGAGGCTTTCTTACTACCCTTAAAATTGTCACACATGTTTCATCTTACTAAAGCTCGTGTATTATCTTTGCTAACTTGAGCACCCGAGGCTCGTCTAACTCTCTTTTGCAGGTACCCCTCATTAAGACCAAGAGAAAGGGGGAATAAGGCTTGCTGAAGATGTAACATAATGAGGAAGAAGCTAATGATCAGGATGAGGAAGATGATGGGAACTAGAATCATTGCTCTTAACTTTTTAACTTATGTTTATGTGTTGTTTTTCAATTTAAATGCTTTGCCTTTGCCATTTCTTTTTGCTAATGACAAAAGGGGGAAAAATCACAGAAAGTATATGGTATATGCACTAAAGGGGGAATCATAGGTTAAAAGAATAAGTATATGCATCAAGTTAGGGGGAATTAAACCTCACTTTGACAGTTTTTTTGAAACTTGGCATGTACTAACTCCTTAGCATATACTTTCAAATTGTTTGTCATTATCAAAAAGGGGGAAATTGTTGGAACTAATGTCTCCTTGCTTCTTATAGGTTTTGATATTGACAAACTATTCAGGAAGCAAAAAGAAATGAATTGAAATGAAGTCAAACCAATCCTCAAGCAAAAGAAACCATTCAAGAGCAAAGGATCAAAGTAAATGAGCACAAGATTGAAGAGCCAAGAAAGAAGAGTTAGATTCATAAATTGTACAAGGTATAACACTCAACTCTTCTAGGACATTGGCTCAAAATGAGATAAAATTTGCTCATGCATCACATAAACATATTTCAAACATCAAACTATTTTTTGAATCAATAACATCGACGTTATGTTTTAAAACATCGATGTTCTGCCTTTCAACAAATTTTCAAAACAGGCAGTAGACAAATAACATCGATGTTGGCTTCCTAAACATCGATGTTCTCATGACCGTTGCATTTGAAATTAGTCACAATATCGATGTTCCATATTGGTCAGTTTCAATTTGTTTTTGCCGAGCCAAAATAACATCGATGTTGCCTCCTAAACATCGATGTTCCTGCCTTCAAAAAATTTTCCAAAAATTGGCAGTAGGCAAATAACATCGATGTTGGCATCCCAAACATCGATGTTCTCATGACCGTTGCATTTGAAAACATCCTTTACATAAGCAAAACATCGATGTTGGATTGCATAACATCGATGTTCTTCAATGGTCAGCTTTAATCGTTTTTCACAGAAGCAAAATAACATCGATGTTGTGAATTAAACATCGTTGTTCTTCAAGAATCAGTTTTCATCTCATTTTCACAGAAGCAAAATAACATCGATGTTGGGTTATAAAACATCGATGTTCCTCACATGATGATTTATTGGGTTTTTCACAGAATCAAAGTAACATCGATGTTGGGTTTGAGAACATCGATGTTTTAGTTACCGTTAGTCCAAAAATTCAAATTTGCTGGACAAAACATCGATGTTGAGAATTAAAACATCGATGTTATGGCCGTTATTGCTGACAACTTTTAGCACCCACTATGTTTTGTTTAAAGCTTTTTCTTGGGTGGATTTCAAATGGCTCCATGACTTTTCAGAGCTACAAATTGAGCATTTTCAGCTCTGTTTCAAAACCAATCAACTCTCTACATTCATGCTATTCATTCATACATCCATTACAAATCCTAATTGAGCCAATATCCTTTGAAGATTGAGAGTTGCCTTTTTGAGCTTAAATTCTGTAACTCATATCTACTGGTGTGAGAGCTTTTGTTTGAGTGATTGTATTGCTATACACCTTAAGGGAGGTTAGTTCCCTTGTTGAGATTCATAGGAAGAGGATATATCTTCTTGTGTGTGAAGTCTTGAAGTGAGGTATCTTCAAGCAAGAGTGCTGAGGTTCATGTGACTTGAACTCTCAGGTTTAGGATTCTTGTGACTAGAATTCATAGGTTGTAAACGGTTTGTTAAGCACCCGTAAGCTTAACGTAGATAGTGGAATCTTCAAGAGAGTCTCTTGAAAGGCTGGATTAGCCACACAAGTAGTGTGTGTGTGAACCAGGATAAATTGTTTGTGTCCTTCATCTGTTTTAATTCCGCATTTATTTCCAGCTTATTTTGTTTTAATTCGATAAACGCAATTCACCCCCCCTCTAGCGTAGGGTTATTGTTCTAACAACTGAAGCGCCCCCACCAAGGTCATGACGCGATGAGACGAGGAGCCCGCCATGGTAGATCCAACCACCAAAACCAGTATTCTCACCGGTGCTGCCGAGTACTCACTAACACTAAATCAGGAGAGCCGATTGCTTCCGTTATGGATTGTGCGGTGCGAGGAGATAGATCTGCACCAGGTGGAAGTTGTCTCAGAACAAAATAAAGGATCTAAGAGAGCTAGCAATTGAAATTACAAAGAGTATAGTGTGTTAACTGTTGGTAGGTGATGCTCCAAGCTCGACCATGCCAAAGAGGTAGCAACTATTGGAAAAATACATTATATTTCAAAAGAAAAAAATGTTTATCCAGTCAAGGTTGTTTGAGAAAATCAAGGGAGTGGTTGTGCTTACCTGGTCTGTAGGGAAAATGTGGTCCACAATCAATAACTATTACTTTTCCCTAACATTATTCTTCCCTTCTTTTCCTATAAATACAGCAGCACTCTCCAGCTGAAAAACACAACAAAATCCAACTCTCATTCTTTCTTTATCCTCCCTTCACACTTGAGTTTTTTTCTCTTTTTTGTTGGGTTCTATATTTATTTTTAAGATAAAAATTTCTTGGCAGATTCTGGTACCCTACATATTTTTGTAGAAGGAGCTATTGTATCCTGAGGAGACTTTTGGGGATTGCCAAAAAATATCTATGCCAATAAATATCTCTATAGGACAATGTCCTACACGCCTCAGCTTGGTTCTTTACCCGTCCTATCTTTGCAATTTTATCAACAATCTAAAGAGATATTCCCGACATGGCCGAGAACCACCAAACCCAAGGTCCATCTGCCACTGCTGCAGGAGGTTCTCAGAATGCCTAACCCGTCGTCACATATGCCACGCCATATCTCGGAACGTGTCCAGGATCGAAGTCTTTGCAGGTGAAAACTTCAGGAGGTGGCAGGAACGTGTTTTTTCAACACTGGACGTGCACGAGGTGGCTATCGCCCTCTCTGAGCTGATGCCGACAATCGGGGACCAAAAGCTGATGGACAACTAGTTCAATGCTAACAAGATATGCCGACACACTATCATACTGGCATTATCTAATGAACTCTTTGATATTTATGCATCTTACAAGGACGCAAAAGATTTATGGGGAACCATGGTGGAAAAATACACCGCAGAAGATGCCCTCAAAAAAAAATTCACCATTTCTAGCTTATACAAGTGGGAGATGAAAGAAGAAAAATCTGTCAGCAGTCAAATCGCAGAATATCAGAAGCTCGTAGAGGACCTGAAGGCGGTGAAAATTTCCTTACCTGACGAGTTTCTTGCAGGTTCCTTAATCGAGAAGCTGCCCAATTCCTGGAAGGATTACAAGAGAAATCTCAAACACAAGCACAAGCCGATGCCCCTAAAAGAACTGATCACCCATATTCACATCGAGGAAAAGAACAAAACAGAGCTCGAAAGTGCAAGCGCCAAAGAAATGACAGCCAAAGCAAACTTGGTAGAAGGTACTTCTGGCACTCAGTCTACTAAATTTAAGAAATCTGGTTACAAGCCCAAAGTTTCTAACCCTCCTACTTTCAAGAAAAAGAAAGGAAATTGCTTTGTTTGTGGGAAGCAAGGGCATTTTGCATCAGAGTGCAGGAAGAGGGTCAGAAATGACAAACCTCCTAAGCCAAGGGCTAACCTGGTTGAAGGGGATGATGAAATAATTGTTGCGGTCATTTCTGAAACCTTCCTGGTGGCCAGTGTGAAAGACTGGGTGGTAGACTCTGGCGCTACCAGGCATATCTACGCAAGCAGGGATTCTTTTTCCTCCTATACTGAGGTAGGGGATGGAGAAGAACAAATTTATCTTTGTGACTCCCGAACAGCAAAAGTTCAAGGGAAGGAAAGATTCTTCTCATGTTCACATCTGGTAAATCTCGCTCTCAACAATATGCTCCATGTGCTTGAAATTCGGGCTAACTTGGTATTTGTGTCCCTCTTGGGAAAATTGGGGGTTAAGGTGTCATTTGAGTCTAACAAAATCATAATGACAAAGAACAATGTGTTTGTGGGTAAGGGCTACAGTAACCAAGGACTCTTTGTACTGAATGTAGCTGAAATTATTAATGAAAATGCAAGTTCTTCTGCTTACTTGATTGATTCTTTTGATATATGACATGCTAGATTAGGACATGTTAGCACCCCATCTCTTAAGAAACTTCAAAACATTGGTTTAATTTCTACTTGTGATGACTCTTTGTCTGATAAGTGTACTATTTGTGCTGAAACTAAACAAACCAAGAAGTCTTGCCCTTCTGTGAATAAAAAAGAAATTGAATTACTTAGTTTAATTCACACTGACTTAGGAGACTTAAAACAAACCATGACTAGAGGAGGTAAAAACTATTATGTGACATTCATTGATGACATTTAAAGATATACTAAAGTATATTTGATTAGAAATAAAGATGAAGCTTTTGGCATGTTTCTCCTATATAAAGCTGAATTAGAAAACCAGTTAAATAGGAAGATTAAAAGGGTTAGGCCAGATAGAGGTGGTGAATACCTTTTGTTTAATGAATTCTGTGAGAAGGAAGACATAATACATGAGACCACACCTCTTTATTCACCACAATCTAATTGTGTAGCTAAACGGAAAAATAGTACTTTAAAAGAAATGATGAATGCAAAAATTTTTTGACCAAGCTATGCTTAATTATGGATTTATCTCTGTTGAGGTAGACAAATGTGTGTATACCAAATTTTTTTTTTTGATCAATGGCTTAAAAGCCTTTCCATTACAGGATAATGGGTACAATAGAGAAATACAATAGCCACATCTGGCAGATTAAAGTAAGAAAATCAGATCTAAATCTCTTACAAAGATTTGAGAAACCATAACAAACAGGCTATAAATCCTACAAATGAGGATGATTAAAGGACTTGTGATACTTCCAAAGGACATAAACTCGGTACAGCTCCACAAGCCTGAAGCACTTTCCCATGGATGGCTTCAAATACCAGCACAAGAATGTTTGGCTATCCTAGAAAATTTGCAGCAGCCAGAAGATATCCTTCCCAACCTGAAGAAGATAACTGTGGAATTTAATACTTACCCAGCAGAGGAACACACAGAAAATAACGAGAATGATAGAGACTTTGAAAGTCTCCCTCCTCATATCCCTTCCCTGACTTATCAACAAACTTGCAAAATTTTTAAATAAAAATTCCTCAACTTTGCCATGCTCCATCAAGGTTAAGGCATAGGATTGAAGGGTGGAGGTAAAGAAGATGATGGAAAGCGTGAGAGAGGTATCTGGGCTAGAAAAGAGGAAAAGTGGGGGAAAAAAATTGCAGGAGAAGATAAGATATAGGATAGAGATAGAGAAAGATCGGATAATTTTTAATGGGGAGGAAACCCCAAAATAATTCCTGCACAAAACAATTTCCTCATAGGAGTAGAAAGCCTCACAAAGAGGAAGAAAACCCAAATTCAAATCGAAATCTGAATTGGTAAGTTTATTGATCCGGTTAAAAGAAAAAGCAAGACAAATAAAACAACTCGGAGGGGATGGAGAGGCAGAAGCACCAGTGGCGGCTAGGGTTTGGGAAGAGAAAGGAGGAAACCAAGGGAGAGGAGTGTATACCAAAATTTCAAATGAGAACTGTGTGATTGTTTGTTTGTATGTGGATGATATGTTGATTTTTAGCAACAGCCTTGATGTCATTCACGATACTAAAGTGTTTTTTGCTTCTCAATTTGATATGAAAGATATGGGTAAAGCAAATGCGATTTTGGGAGTTAAGAACATAAAGGAAGGTGATAGTATCATACTATCACAAGAGCATTATGTTGAAAAACTTCTTAAGAAGTTTGGACATTTCGATGTCAACCTGTGAGTACCCCTTATGATGCTAACTCTCAATTAAAGAAAAACAAAGGAGACCCAGTATCTCAAACTGAGTATGCACAAATCATTGGGAGTTTGTTGCATTTGATGAACTTCTATCGCCCTGACATAGCTTATGCCGTAGGCAGGCTGAGTCAGTATATACACAATCCTAACAATGAGCATTGGGCTGCTATAAGCTGGCTGTTGAGATATTTGAGGGGTACCATAAGTTATGGTATTCAATATAGTAGACTACCCGCTATACTAGAAGGGTATAGTCACGCTAACTGGATTTCAGATTCACATGAGATAAAGTCTACTAGTGGAAATGTATTCACCCTTGAAGGTGGTGCAGTTGCCTGGAAGTCAGCTAAACAAACTATAATCGCATGTTCAACTATGGAGTCAGAGTTTATTGCTCTAGAATTAGCTGGCACCGAGGCTGAATGGCTATGCAATTTCTTAGCGGCTATTCTTTTGGGAAAAAGGCCTACACCGTCTGTGTCTATGCAATGCAATTGCAAAGCAGCAATAGACAATGCGAGAAAGACAAGTTTCAATGGAAGAAATAGACACAGTTGGTTAAGGCACAATATCGTAAAACAGTTGTTGAGTGATGGAATAATTTCCATAGACTATGTGAAGTCAGAAGTGAATTTGGCCGATCCTCTGACGAAACCCCTAGGATGAAAAATGATTATGGAAACATCAAGGGGAATGAGACTTGTAAACCTGTCTGAAACTAACTAGTGATGGTAACCCAAACTGCGTGATCGAAGATCCTGTGAAACATATTCATATGGGTATTAACAAGTCACTTGTTAAGTTTTGCTAGTACTTGAACCTTTTTCCCTTCCTATGGTGTGGGAAAATGAGTACTAGGCTGCATTTGATCGAGAGGCTGATTTAAAACTTTTAATGATCTTCATATCCCTTATGGGTGGTGTATGACGTGTTGTGACACCTCGGGGTCTATGAGGGCGGGAAGTGTACGCCGGTGCCGGGATGAGCATGGACAGGGACGGCTTCTGGCAGGCTTCTAGAAGGAGGGGCACGGGAATGAACCGATCCACACCGGAATAGGAGAGATCCTGAGACTGTGTAGGGATGGGGCTGCACAGTTAGAGTGATTTCGAGGTTGTACAGGTATGGGACTGTACAATTGAGAGTAGCTTAAACGGTTTGATGGGTACTAACTATATCAACAAGGTGCACCTTCCTTTTCGGTGCTCATTCTAGAAAAACTCCAAAGTTAAACGTGCTTGACTTGGAGCAATTCTAGGATGGGTGACCTCCTGGGAAGTTTTCCCCGAAAACGTGCGAGTGAGGACAAAGCATGTTGGAAAGGTCCCGTGTTGGTCTGTAGTGACAGTCGACAAGCCTCGACGTTACACGTGCGGTGCACACTTGATGAGATCACCTATATGAGTGTGGAATGGGGCCGTTCCTATGAGGATGCTCTTGAGCACTCATGAAATTCCAGGCGCGCGCACTGCCGTAATACGCAAAACCGCAATAACGCCAAGAATTGTTGGGGGTGTAATATTATTGGTAAGGACACTAATTGCCTACGTGTCTATTGGTTCATAGACTTGGTTCATAGTGTACAGACGCCAAGATCGATGTATTACAATCGTTAGTTTTAAGAGCCCAGCAAACAAATTCATATCGTAAATTTTTCTTTTGAAATATGTGGGGGATTGTTGGAAAAATACGTTACAAGAAAAAAAAATGTTATCCAGTCAAGGTTGTTTGAGAAAATTAAGGGAGTGGTTGTGCTTACCTGGTCTGTAATCAATAACTGTTACTTTTTCCTAACGTTATTCTTCCCTTCTTTTCCTATAAATACAGCATCACTCTTCAGCTCAAAAACACAATGATGTGTGAATATTTTACACATCATTTTTGGGTTTATTTAATTATTTTTGTCTTTTTTTTAGTATTAATTTATTTTATTCTAGATTTTATTTTGATTTATTTTGATAAATTTCTCATCCTAGTGTGCGAGGCCCTTTTCGCAGGAAAATATGAATTCTTGGCCATTTTTAAATAAAGCTAGTGAGATATGGACTCGTTTGGAAGATGTGATGGAATGAGGGGTGCATGTGATTTTTTTTGGCCAAGTCAAAAGCGGTTGGTCCTACATCCATGATGTCTTGTTTGAAGTTAATTTGAAAAAGGTGAAATCTTGGATCAGTTTGGCAACGTGGCCCTCCTCCTTCAAATTTGAAGAAAGTGATATTGTCAAATTCCTGAATGTATGCCTAGCCTAGCAATTATTTTTGGCTGGCATGCATTCTTGGCCACGTATATCCCCTTCCCACTACTATAAATGGCCTCGCAAGAAGACAAATAAGGGACACTCCCAGTTAGTGATTGAAGCTCCCAGTTCGTCGTTATTCACCCACTTAGACTAGGAATTCTTCTTTTTCTTTTTCATTCTTTACTTGTAACAAATACTTTAGTAGTTTAAGTTGTAGATTGAAGTTGGAATTTATTTCAGAGACAAGCTTTCATCGTTTAAATTCAAGGTTTGGTTTATTTAATTATTTAATTATTTATATTCTTTCTTTGATAATTAAATGATGGCTTCTCTTTTAATTAATTCCCCTCCATCTATGTCTAGCTAATTTTCTTAATCTAGGATTAGGGGATGATCTTGTCATTATTTTCATGCAAACCTAATTAAAATATTATTTCTTTTAATTATTCTTCTCTGATCCGGTCTTTGATGCTTAATTAAGTTAGTTGCCTGATCAACAAATAGCTTAAATCCATAATAGGAGATTGTTAAGTGACAGCTTCAGTTTCCTATAGAAAACCTTAGACCGGGCTTTAGGAACCGACCTCGGGAGGGGCGTGCTTTCTATTGGAGACTTAAAGGTAAGAACTTAAAGCTCTTAATTTATTTCAACACTGGCAGAATGGATAGTGGAGATAAGTTAGGAAGGGGTTTTACGGCTTACGGAAGTAGGCTATTGATCTAGTTGAGTTTACCAGTTCTTTCAAAGAAGAGTATTTTTAGGATTTAATATCAGATCTACACAGGCAGGTCATGTAGTGACAGAACACGGCTTGGTTGTGTTGCACTTAATTGCATGGAAATTGTGGCAAGGGATTCCCCGAACTCCTAGGTGTTTTCTCATCACTGTCATCTCATTTATTATTCTTGTTGTTTTCTTTTCCAAGTTTATTACACCATTCAATCGACTCCTCTTTGAGGCTTTATTTTCTAGATAATCATATATCACATTGTTAATAGTACTTAGCAAAGATCCCTGTGAGACGACCTTGGTACTACAACACCCTGTATACTTGCAGGAGGCTATCAATATTTTGGCGCCGTTGCCGGGGATCGGCGTTAATATTATTTGACATTATGAATTGGTTAATCTAGATCTTTCTTTTTCTTTTTCACCCGTTTTGTTTAGTGTGTTTCTTCTTCAGATCGTCTTGGTGCATGAATCTTAGAAGCTCGGGAATACCACCAGGAAAGCTAGATCCCGAGGTCGAGAGAAATTTTTGGGCCAAACTCCGTAGACTCCGGCTCGAGAAGGAATCAGAGGACGACAAAACGTCTGAAGAAGAAATGGCTGAACACAATGAAGAAGTCCGGTTCGAACCTCGAGCTAGACCGGTCTGAGACTTCTCAATCCCAGATGCAACTCTCGCACACTCGAGTGTGGTCCGTCCAACAGTGCAAGCAAACAACTTTGAGCTAAAGCCGGCCCTTATCAAGATGGTCCAGCAAGATCCTTTCGGGGGCTCCCCTGTCAAAGATCCAAATCAACACTTGCAAGATTTCTTAGAAATCTGTGACACGATCAAGGTGAATGGAGCCTCGGAAGATGCTATTAAGCTGCGCCTTTTTCCTTTCTCACTCAAGGATAAGGCAAAGGCGTGGTTGACGGCACAAGCTCCTGGGACATTTAATACATGGACGGCTCTATCCCAGGCTTTTCTGAAGAAATTTTTCCCGCCCAACAAGGCCTTGATATTTCGGAACAACATAATGGAGTTCAAACAAAAGGCCAATGAATCGTTCTACGATGCGTGGGAAAGATTTAAAGATGCACTAAGAAGATGCCCACAGCATGGCCTTCCAGATTGGCTGATTGTGGAGAAATTCTATGCTGGCCTAAACGAGACCCTCCGTGCACATGTTGATGCAGCAGCCAGAGGAGTAGCTTTAGCTAAAGATGCTGAGGATGTGTACGAACTATTCGAGCACGTCGCCAGCAACAAATTTAATTGGCCTGCAGAGATACCTGGCGGAAAATCTGTCGGCGTTCTTGAGCTTGATGCTATGAGCCTGATGAACGCTAAGTTGGATGCCATCTTGAAGTTGAACGGGAAAGGACAGTCCCATTCTTGTGCTAGATGTGAAGGAAGCTATCAGGAGTGCCCAGTAGAAGGCGGCTGTGAGCAAGCATGCCAGGAGCAAGTCAGTTACATCAACCAGAGGGTCCAAAAAGATCCTTACTCGAACACCTACAACCCAGGTTGGAGGGAGCACCCTAACTTCTCCTGGAAATCTCAACAGCCCACTCAAAATCAAACCGGAAGGGGTCCTCCCGGATTTCCTCAAAAACAACCTGCACAGGCGTACCAACAGGTGTATCAGCAGGCTCCCAAAGATGACTTGCAGTCACTACTCAAGTCATTTATGGAAGAACAACGACAAGTCGTGAAGGGGCTTTCTGACAAAATCAACAATCTTGAATGTCAGATTGCTCAAGCTAGTCCCAGTCAGGGAATTCCCGGCAGACTACCGGGCAAACCAGAAGTCAATCCGAATGCTCAATGCAATGCGATCACTCTTAGGAGTGGAACCCAATATCCGGAGCGTCAACCACCTTCTGCCCCGGTAAAAGAAGCAGAGCATGGCCAGGTTGTGCAAAAAGACAAGTCCACAAAGCACGAGCAGGCTGTGTCAATCGAGAAAGGGAAGGAAAAGGAAGACGAAGTAAAAGCCTATGTTCCACCCATTCCTTTTCCTCAAAGACTTAACCCACTGGTCCACGACAAGAAGTTTGGACGCTTTCTAGAGATCATGAAGAAGCTCTATATAAATATTCCGTTTATAAAGGCTGTGTCCCAAATGCCTACCTATGCAAAATTCTTAAAGGACATCCTGTCCAATAAGAATAAACTGATTGATTATGGGACAGTGGCCCTGATTGAGGAATGCAGTGCTATCATCCAGAATAAGCTTCCGAATAAGTTAAAAGATCCAGGAAGTTTCTCCATCCCCTGTGACATAGGGAAAGTACACATCAAGAAAGCACTCTGCGACCTTGGGGCAAGTGTCAGTGTAATCCCTCTGTCTGTTAGCAAGCAGCTAAACATGGGGGAAATGAAACCCACTGCTATGTCTCTCCATCTAGCAGATCGTTCAGTTAAGTATCCAGTGGGCATTCTGGAAGATGTTCCCATTAAGATTGGGAAATTTTTTGTCCCAGTTGACTTTGTGGTATTGGACATGGAAGTAGACTGCCACACTCCTCTCATCCTGGGGCGACCATTTTTAGCAACTGCTGGAGCACTCATTGATGTCAAGAACGGAAAGCTCACTTTATGAGTCGGATCTGAAGAGATCAGTTTCGATGTCGAGGAAGCAATGCGAAAAGGATTCTCAGATGACTCATGCTACCGAATCGACGTCATTGATGAAGCAGTCAAAGAAGTTTTCGCACAGCAATACTATGCAGACCCACTTTTTGGCATGCATATCTCAAAATAAGAACACGGGAGATCCAAATCTTGAGATTGCAGAATATGCGTGCCAGCTTGAAATCTTGTCACCAGTGCTTACAGAAGAGGCTATGATATTTGAAAAGCTGGACAAGTCACTGGATGACCCACCCCAAGAACCACTTTCGATGGGTGAGTTGAAGCCTCCACCTACTAAACCCCGTTATGCACTCCTCGAACCAAATTCCACATACCAAGAGGTCATAAATGCGGGTTTTATGGAGGGAGAAGAAGAGAAGTTGCAGAAAGGTATGGGTCGACATAAGAAGACAATTGAGTATTCTTCTGATATGATAGGGATTAATCCCTCAGTTTATACTCACAGAGTCTTGCTGCCCAAGCCTTTCGATCTTGGAGAGCCTTCCAGACAAGAGGTAATGCAGCCATTCTCCAACCCGCCTTCAGCATAAAGAATCTAACGTCCAACTACAAGACGTTAACGCTTCGTGGGAGGCAACCCACAATTTTGCATCAATAAAGAAGTCATCCCTATGACAGCTCCAAGAAGGAGAAAAACAGGTTCTATCTTTCCTTTCTATATTCTGGTGCAGTGAGGACACTGCACATTTCAGGTTTGGGGGGGCAAATAGATTATTTGTTTTTTAAAAAAAATTTTTATCTTTTCAGCATGCATGAATAAATTTTTCAAATTTTGTTTTTGTTATTTTCTTTGCATGAATAAAACTTTCTTGTAAATTGCAAATCACTCAATTGGGTTTATTGGTTCTGACTTGACAATTGAACAGGAAATTCAACATTTATATCCCATGTTTGTCAGGCATCTTCAGGCTTGCATTGGCCTTGAAGTGAAAAATTCGATTTTGGCCGGGTAATGTCTTTCTGGGCCGTGATGTTATTTGATTCACGTTATCCGACTAACTCTTTTTCGTTATTTTCTTATAAAAAAACTTGGCATTAATAAAAGGTCTTAGAACAGGTTCATGACTCGGTCGAGGCGAAATTTTTACAAGGACATTTTCTTAAGGACATGATTAAGGCGTTTTTTTCTTCTTTGGTTTGTAAACTAACCTCTGGACACAGCTAGCCCGTGTACACTTTTTCCCTTGCTAACCTTTTCGGGCCCTTATTGATATCCATAATTTCGTTCATACCCGCATCTTCCCACCTTCGCCTTTTGAAACCTTGGCTATCATAACATTTCTTTTTCTTTTTCCATCCCTTTATGCATGTTGCTCGAATTATATTGTGTCTTTAATTCTAGTCTCATGTGAGTTGGATTTTGGTTCTTCTATACAGGCACTACACAGGGAGCCTGTGTCGATTCTGGAGAAGTATTGTTCAAAAGGAAAAAATCACAAAAGAGGAAAAAATGGGGGCAATAAAGAGAGAGTATTCCTTCATCATGCAAATTGATTGTCCCTATTTATTTTCAAAAAAAAAGGAAAAAAAAAACTCCACAAACGGCTTGAAAAAAAAATTCTCCAGTTTGCACTCAATTTAGAACCATTGAAAAGAAAAAAAAAAAGAGAGTTCATTCGGCTAGATGATAAAGCACAAATTTTTCTTTCGAGCACTTGCATATCTTGTTTTTTCCCTTTTTCCCATTTCTTGTTAACCTTTAACCAAGCCCCGTTACAACCTTAACAAGTCCTTTTGATCCTTTCGATTAGTGTCCTTGTCATTAGTGGAGATCGAAGAGTAAACCTGCTTATTTGACCTTGTTTCTTTTCTTTAATAAAATGCCAAGACTAACCTACTTTTTTCAGCAAAATTGAGGAAGGAGAATTTGTTCAAATGATGTCGCTGCCCGGTTAGGTGAAATTCGGTTCTAATTGTATTTCTCCCATTGAGGCTCTTTGCAGATCGGAAATCTTGACTCCTTGGGAAATCTTTGGAAGAATCTTTTGTGAGTTGGACTTGTCGGATTGGTTTGCCCGTGTTGAGTGATTTCCTTTTTACCCTCGTTTTCACGTTATTTGCTTGGGGACAAGCAAAAGCTTAAGTTTGGGGGCTTGATGTGTGAATATTTTACACATCATTTTTGGGTTTATTTTATTATTTTTGTCTTTTTTTTAGTATTAATTTATTTTATTCTAGATTTTATTTTGATTTATTTTGATAAATTTCTCATCCTAGTGTGCGAGGCCCTTTTTGCAGGAAAATATGAATTCTTGGCCATTTTGAAATAAAGCTAGTGAGATATGGACTCGTTTGGAAGATGTGAAGGAATGAGGGGTGCATGTGATTTTTTTTGGCCAAGTCAAAAGCGGTTGGTCCTATATCCATGATGTCTTGTTTGAAGTTAATTTGAAAAAGGTGAAATCTTGGATCAGTTTGGCAACGTGGCCCTCCTCCTTCAAATTTGAAAAAAAGTGATATTGTCAAATCCCTGAATGTATGCCTAGCCTAGCAATTATTTTTGGCTGGCATGCATTCTTGGCCACGTATATCCCCTTCCCACTACTATAAATGGCCTCGCAAGAAGACAAATAAGGGACACTCCCAGTTAGTGATTGAAGCTCCCAGTTCGTCGTTATTCACCCACTTAGACTAGGAATTCTTCTTTTTCTTTTTCATTCTTTACTTGTAACAAATACTTTAGTAGTTTAAGTTGTAGATTGAAGTTGGAATTTATTTCAGAGACAAGCTTTCATCGTTGAAATTCAAGGTTTGGCTTATTTAATTATTTAATTATTTATATTCTTTCTTTGATAATTAAATGATGGCTTCTCTTTTAATTAATTCCCCTCCATCTATGTCTAGCTAATTTTCTTAATCTAGGATTAGGGGATGATCTTG
Organism: Turnera subulata; assembly: GCA_028386065.3. NCBI lineage: Eukaryota > Viridiplantae > Streptophyta > Magnoliopsida > Malpighiales > Passifloraceae > Turnera > Turnera subulata. Next base: position 121,662 of record JAKUCV010007422.1, on the reverse strand, counting down.
TCATTATTTTCATACAAACCTAATTAAAATATTATTTCTTTTAATTATTCTTCTTTGATCCGGTCTTTGATGCTTAATTAAGTTAGTTGCTTGATCAACATTTAGCTTAAATCCATAGTAGGAGATTGTTAAGTGACAGCGTCAGTTTCCTATAGAAAACCTTAGACCGGGCTTTAGGAACCAACCTCGGGAGGGGCGTGCTTTCTATTGGAGACTTAAAGGTAAGAACTTAAAGCTCTTAATTTATTTCAACACTGGCAGAATGGATAGTGGAGATAAGTTAGGAAGGGGTTTTACGGCTTACGGAAGTAGGCTATTGATCTAGTTGAGTTTACCAGTTCTTTCAAAGAAGAGTATTTTAGGATTTAATATCAGATCTACACAGACAGGTCATGTAGTGACAGAACACGGCTTGGTTGTGTTGCACTTAATTGCATGGAAATTGTGGCAAGGGATTCCCCGAACTCCTAGGTGTTTTCTCATCACTGTCATCTCATTTATTATTCTTGTTGTTCTCTTTTCCAAGTTTATTACACCATTCAATCGACTCCTCTTTGAGGCTTTATTTTCTATATAATCATATATCACATTGTTAATAGTACTTAGCAAAGATCCCTGTGAGACGACCTTGGTACTACAACACCCTGTATACTTGCAGGAGGCTATCACACAACAAAATCCAACTCTCATTCTTCCATTATCCTCCCTTCACATTTGAGTCCTTTCCTCTCTTTGCTGGGTTTTATATTTATTTTTAAGATAAAAACTTCTTTGCAGATGCTGGTACCCAACATATTTTTGTAGAAGAAACTGTTTTATCCTGGGGAGACTGTTTGGAATTTTTTTGATACTATGTGAAATTCTTTATTCATGAATCAGACTATATACATGTGTAGTTAACGTAAGCAGGGAACAAATATTACAATGCACCCTGCTGGTAATACAGCTATTAGCTTGACATATGAATAACTACGCTATGGCCTGTCAGCCACCCTTTGAAAGCATCGGAAGAGGCAAGAACCATCCCTCCACTATATGGAAATTGTGGGTGCAGTAACTTGAACCACCAGAACGCCCGCACAACAACCACATCAAAGAGCTGGGCAATGTTTGCTGGCCTATTATTGAAAACCAAGCCATTCCTCGTCAGCCAAATCGTCCAGAGGACCGCCAAGCCAATGAGTAGCCAAACCTGTACAGCATGCCTAGTACCAGCAACTTGCGGCCATTGCAAGAACCACGAAGCAACATTGTCCGGGCACACCCAGCTTACACCCCACCACTGGCAAACCCGAGCCCACAAGGAAGAAGCCACAGGACACGTGAAAAATAAGTGGAGACTTTTTGGAATTGCCAAAAAATATCTCTTTAGGACTATGTCCTACACACCCTGCTGCTTGGTTCTTTACTCGTCCTATCTTTACAATTTTATCAACAACCTCATGGAGCCAGTCCATGCAGTTATCAACATATGGACCTGAGGTAGCACTGTAAAGAGAGCTTGCCTACCAAAACCTGAACAGCCCATGGAGATAAAATAAATGTATAGCATTCTCCATAGCATTGGTGCATCTGGGACAGGTCTCCATAATTGGCACACATCGAGCAACTAGATTCTGGGCAAGAACAATATTAGAGCATAGCTTCCATGCAAAGGACCTGATTTTAGGAGATATGTTTAGCTTCCATAAATGTTGCCAACAATTATGCCAAACGCCATCAGTACCATTTGACCAAGCAGCTATTTGAGGATAACGAGAATAAAGTGCAATATGATACCCCGGCTTCACCGTATAGGAGCCAATATGAGAGTAGTACCAGCTCAAGCAATTCTCATGTTCCCCAATTAATTAATGCAACCTCCTCGGAATTAAAGACCTTGTCTACCAAAGCACAATTCCAGTCGCCTAAGGCACTGTCCAGAAGGTAGTGGAGAGTTGCATTTTCATCCAAAATAGACCTTGGCGATTCCACCTGAAATATGCCCTCTCTTGGAAGCCAATTATCACCCCAAATGCGATCGTTATGCCCATTGCCTATTGAGAACATCATACCCTTCTCCACAATAAATCATGCATTAACAATACTTCTCCATGTGTAGCTACGCTGAAACCAAACTGGACTATCCCAGAAAGAGGAACTCAGATAGTAACGTGTTTTGAGAATTCTGGCCAGGAGATACTATCATCTTGGAGCAAGTGGACACCTTGTTTAGCAAGAAAAGCTAGCTTAGTGGCTTTAAAAATTCAAAAGTTCACACCACTCATTGCTTTCGAGCAACAAAGCTTCTCGTATACTAACCAATGAATGCGATGCTTACCACCCTGAGCCCCCGCCAAAATTTTTCAAAGTGAGAACAACTGCAGTTCCGTAATTGAAAACAACTCATAATATAATTTGGGATGAATTGTGCAATGGACTTGACAAAAATCTCCCTCCCCACATCAATTAAGAACCGCTCCTTCCATTGCCCCATTTTCTTTGCGACTCTATCATAAAGAGTTGAGAAGATAGTCCTGTTAGACCTACCAACCAAAGGTTGCAATCCCAAATACTTAACCTAGAGTAAAGAAGAGTTACTAGGAGGAGGAAGGATGAGGAGGGAAAGAAGGACGAGGAGAGAAAGAAGGAAGAGGGGTGGAATACTGCTGATATGTAGGTGGAGAATTATAAAGTGGTCGTGGCTAGAGACCACAACCATGACCACCATATTTTTATGAAAACCATGCCCACACCCGCGAGAAGAAGTGGACAGTGCTTGAAAGGAATCAATCGAAGTATAAAAAACTTGGTTTTGTGTAAACGGGATTCATGAGCAAACAAGGTAGAACGAAGTTCATAGTACGACGGGAGTGGGTTCCTAGAAGTCATCATGGTGGCAAAATCAGAATACTCATTCGATATACCATCCAAAATTTGCAAAATAGCATCATCTTCATTCAAACCACGTCCAATGGAACCAAGACTGTCAGCGATACTACAAACAGACTAAAGATAGTCAGAGATAGACCTAGACCCCTTTTTAGATTGAACAAATACGGACCTACCTATGAACATCAAAATTTGACCTATGATTGTAATTAAGATTCTTGGAGTATGGAATGGCAACTGGAATGTGCCCAGCAGAAGAAACTCAGGACTAAATGATGGTTCCATGCATAGTTATAAAACCCGGCTTGGCCGGTTCGACCGGTTGAACCGTGACCCGCAGTGTATTCTGGGTTTTTAGAGGTGTTGAACCGGGTCTACAAGTAAACAGTAAAAAACCCACTGACTAGCCAGTTTTGTGACAACCTGGTTGAACCAATAACCCGGCCAGGTCAGTTTTAGGTCACAAAACACAAAGAAAAAATTATTTTTTTCTATTTTTACATAAAATTATATTATTTCATGGAAATTAAGAATTTATATTTAATTTTTGTTATCAAAATATTTAATAATTATTATTCCGGGTCAATTACATTGAACTTTCGGTTCGAACCCGATTGGACCTCTGAACCACGACCCGCGACCTTTTTTGGGTCTGTGTCGGGGCCGGTGCTGATAACTATGATTCCATGGATGAGAGAAAATTTGAACACTGGAAATGCTACGGATTCTTGAATGGAAATGATTGCAGACCCAAGTTGGAATTAGGCAAGTTTGACAAGAGGAAGATGGAAATTTTGATTGGAGTGGCCCTAGAATGTGTGAAGCTAAACAAAGATGAAAGACCTGCCATGAGCCAAGTGGTTGAGCTGCTTTTGCAACATGAGAAATATCCTGAATATGTGTAGGGGTGTAAACGAGCCGAGGCCGAGTATTGCCTTGCTCGACTCGAGCTCGTTAAGGAATTCCAGGCTCGAGCTCGATCTCGATCGAGCTTTCATATGCAGGATCGAGCTCGAGCTCGTTGATAAAAACACAGGTTCGTGCTCGACTGGATTAAGCTTGAAATACATCATCGCCGCTGCTAGACAACTTCATCACCGCTGCTCACAGCCTACCCATCCCAATTGTTTTCTTCCAAATCCACCATAAGCCTCATAACACCTCCCTCCACAATCGCAGACCACAATACAATTCAAGAAAGTATTGAATAACAAGCAAAAGTAAAAGAAACCTAAAATTAATGTAACGGTTGCTTTGCTTCCCGGTCTCCTTCACCAGCATTGACGGTCGGCGAGCCTAGGGAGGAGTATGGGTAGCAGGAGAGCTGCTTGTTGGTGGCGACCTGTGGATGGGGAGGACCTGTGGAGGCAGAGGATAAGAAAGGGTGGTATGCGGCTGATGAACAGATACTTTTTTTTCCTTGAAACGAAGAAGTGAAAATTTGTTTTTTAAAGAATGTGAAGACGGTAAAGGAAAAAGGGGGAGATGTAGAGGATAGGGTTTGGTTTTTGTGGATCACTTATCTCATGCTCAAAGAAAAGTAAACTGGGCTTGATGAAAAAATTAGAAAACCTAGCCCAAGTTAAAAATTAGGCCTAACTAATAAAGGGGCTTTTGAATTTTATAAAATTGTAAAAGCTCGTTAAGGCTCGCGAGCCTTAATAAACTATGTATTTTAGGCTCGAGCTAGACTCGAGCTCGATAAGAACGAGTCGAGTTCGAGTAGTCCTCGAGTCGATCCCGAGTAGTTCACGAGTGGCTTGACTCGCTTACACCCCCTAAATATTAACAAAAACCCTCTCCATCATTTCTTTGTACGGTCTTTACAGAATTGTCAAAACAATAGACTTAATTTGACACATGGGATCATACTGCCCGTCCCATAGGGATCCACAATAAAAGAGAGCAACATATTGCCCTTCCTACTAACATATTTAAATTTTGGTTGTTTTGGTCATTTTTAACTAATAATAAAATAAAATAGGACAAAAGATATAATTAATTTTGTATTATGGTCATATTTAAAAATTTGGAAAGATCCTTTAATTTGAGACATATTCTAGACATACTTTTATTGATTCTGAAATAAAAAAAAATAAACATTTCACTAAAAAGTTAAAAATTTAAAATAAATAATTTAAATATGGGACTGTGGAGATTTGAGGGGAGTGTGGGAAGTGGGGATGAGGGTTGAAGTTCCCCGCTGCAGGGAATGAGGACAGGGATGAGGAGTGGAGTGCTTCTGGCCGTGGGGATGGGGTGGGGATTCCTCTACCCACACTATCCCTACACAAGATATCCCTTGGTGGCAATTTTTTTTATTATTATCTGATCCGAGAAAGAACCACGCAACTACAATAATTGAATATTTGCAAGAATAATAAAATATAAATACTTTGGAATAACTGTTTATATATTTCGGGTAATATATATTTCAATACTAGTATTTGCTACTGGTTACTACTACTTTATAACAAGAACACACTAGGTTTAACCAAAAGAAAATCACAAGCTTTTTTCAAATTATACATTTTTAAACATCACATGAGTACCAAGAAAAAATAAGGTGGCAGAGAGTGTTGTAGTCATGAGGTTAACTTTCTGCTGAAAGCTAGTAAAACAAGCTAGAGGATGGCTGATGATGAAATAATTACTCTTTAATTACTCCATGTTCATGAGATGTGAATAGTAGTTTTTTATGGCTGCTAACATACAGAACGCCTTTGGCGGCAAATGGCGGACATGAATATAAGCCGTCTCCTTTTAGGCAAAACGATAACTATCTTGATTTTCTCAACGTTGTGCTGATTGGTTAGCACATGCATGCCTCGCCTCTACCTTGTCCTATATAAGCAGGTTATCACTTAATTAGTACAATCTCCATGGGGATGGCTTGTACTTCCTGGTTTGTAAGCTCCTGATCTGGTCTTTCAGTTGTTTAAGTTAAGGCACATTTTCATTTGGATAGAAAGAAAAAAAAATATCTACGCCAAAAAAAAAAGAAGAGAATAAAATTAATAAAATGAAAATTAAGTTAAGGTACGCCTAATTAGCGGAGCAGAGCATATGAGTTCTAAGATAACGCTTGCCTCTGGTGTGTGACCATGCATGCGTGCAACAAATTAACTATTACTAGTTCAGTTTGGAGGAGAAGAAAGAGACCAGCTGGATTGAAATTATGAGTAGAGATTTAATTGCATTAAATGAGTAGAGGTTTACAAATTGTGCCTTTTTTCGAGACTAGTGCTTTGTTGGGCTCAACAGACACGCATAACGTGACAGAAGCTTTAAGCATGCACACAGCGAGAAAATGAAAGAGCCGGCTTTTCCAAAACTGGACGCAAGAATTGATCAGTATCATTATGGGGTTGGTAGATTAGCCATCTTTACTCCTTGGGAGTAATACCTTACTACCTTTATACCAAATCCATAGACATATGGCTTTATATATATATGTATACTGATGTTTGCTGAAAACAGATCCATGTTCTAGCTGTTTGATATAAGTAGGGTTTGTCAAAAAGCTTTGTTGGAGCTGATCATAAACCATGAATTTTCGTCCAGGCAGTGACCCATTGAGATTTCTGCCTAGAACTCCCCATTTTTTCATGATAATTCTGGGGGATACTATCCATAATGAGAATCTCGTAAGCATTCTTTCCCAATATATGTATTTACTAAGTGCATGTATTAGGTATTACGATTCAAAACATTCTACAACTTTTGGATATATATATATGCTAGAGAAAGTGTTCGTATAGATAACAAGGACTTGATATTTGTAACAGATGATTCCACCAAGGTTTACAAGGAAATATGGAAAAGGTCTTCCAAGTAAAGTGATCCTCAATGTTCCTACTGGTGCAACCTGGCGAGTGGAGCTGGAAAGATGTGGCGCTGAGATTTGGCTGCAAAATGGTTGGAAGGAATTTGCAGAATATTACTCTCTAACCTACGGACACTTGCTTCTCTTCCAATACAAGAGGAATCATGATTTCCATTGTTGTAAGTGTGAACATGTTGTTGTTATTTTGGCATTCCCGCATCGATGGGAAGTATGGTAAGGGGGGTATGAAAATGCTATAAAAGAGAAAAGAGGATATAGATTATATCTTTGCATGCATGTGGGAGCATGAGAGGTGGCAAGTACAAGAAAAGAAGAAAAAGAAAAGGAGTTGGAAGCCATTCACGTGACCTTCTTTTCACCACCCTCCAATTTTGACTTGTTACTTACATCATCCAAGGAGGGAGGCTTGGTCAAGGGACATGTGGCTGCATCTGCATGGAGGGAGCAACAAACTTCCAACAACTACCTTGTACTATGCTACAGTTTGGGAAGCCAGTAAATTGGTTTCTATTTTTGGCGCAAAGAGGAAGTGGTCCATTGGCACTTTTGGCCCCACTTCACTTCATTTCCAGCCATCCAATTTGCTCTCCCCAACACTATAAAAGGGCTGCTCACAAGAAGACAAGGAATCAAGTTCCACACCCAGAGTTCATTCGGCAAACACAATTAGTTAGGGAACTTGCACTCTCATTTTTACTTTGTAATTCTAGTTTGGCTTTAGCTTTTGGAAAAATTCTAGTCTTGGAGATTTGTCCCTTTTAGTTCAAGGTTTGCTCCCATTTCTTGTAAGTTCACTCTTGAATTAATTATGATGGTCTATTTCCAAGTATTTATTATTTTTTTTAAAATTATGTCTTGGTAGAATTCTTGATTAGGATTAGGGGATGAACTTGTTAATGTTTCCATGCACATTTAAATAAAGAATTATTTTCCGGTTTTATTCTTCTTTAATTCGGTCCATGAATCTTCACTATGTTAGTTGCTTGATCACCAATTAGCATAAATCCATAATAGGGAAACGTTAAGTGACAGCGTCGTTTGCCTATAGAAAAACATAAACCGGGCTATAAAAACCGACCTCAAGGGAGGCGTGTTTTTTATTGGAGATTTAGTAGGGAAATTTCTTAATGCTCTTAGTTTATTTCATCACTGGCAAATGGATAGTGGACGTAAACTAGGAAGGGATTTTACGGCACTATGAGAGTAGGCTATCGATCTAGTTTAGATTTCCCTTTTCTTTTAAAGGAGTTTATTTTCATAATTAATTCATAGATTTTACATAGGCTAGCTATATGGTGACAGAATATGGTCTGCTTATGCTGAGCTTAATTGCATGGAAATGTTGGCAAGGAATTCCCCGAAGTCCTAGATATTTAATATTATTGAATTTTAATCGTTTCTTTTCGCTTTCGTTTTCCAATTCAAACATCAATCCTCAATATTATTTATTTTTCTAGATAATCATAAATTGCTCGGTTAGATAGTACTTAACAAAGATCCCTGTGAGACGACCTTGGTACTACAACACCCCCGTATACTTGCGGGAAGCAATCAGAAGGCATTGGAAGACACCTTCTTGAAGAAGAGTGGTCAAAATAAGCTTCTGATGAAGAAGAGATTGTTTCGGTTCGAGTATCGACCAGGTTCAACGATGAATGAACACATCACTCTGTTTAAAAAATTAGTAGCAAACCTGTTCAATTTAGATGTTATATTTGAAGATGAAGACTTGGCTTTGATGTTGTTATCATCTCTTTCCAATGAATTCGAGCACCTAGAGACTACATTACTTCATGGGAAGGAGAATGTATCATTGGAGGCTGTATGCTCTGCTTTGTATAGTCACGAGTTGAGACAGCAAGATAAAGTGAAGAACAAAGTACCTGCAGTAGATGAAGCCTTAGTGGCTAGAGGATGACAGCAAGGCCAGTCAAATGGGAGAAGAGGAAGATCCAAGTCGAGAAGCAAAGTTGTCAAAGATGAATGTGCCTTTTGTAATGAGAAAGGGCATTGGAAGAAAGACTGTCTGAAGTTGAAAAAGAAGGGAAAGATTCCACAAGATGCAAATGTTTCAGAATGTAAAAGTGATGCAGAGTTAGACACTTCTTTAGTTGCTTCACCTTCAACATCTCACGTTGATGAGTTGATTTTGAATTCTGGTTGCACCTACCATATGTGCCCTATTCGGGAATGGTTCTTTGACCTTGAAGAGCTCAATGGCGGGGTTGTTTTCATGGGTATTGACAATCTATGTAAAACAGTCAGGATAGGTTCAATCAAGCAGAAAAATCATGATGGATCCACCAGAATTTCGAGAGATGTTCGATATGTTCCTGAGTTGAAGAAGAATCTCATTTCTATGGGAGCCTTAGAATCAAAAGGCCTAGTTGTCACTATTTGAGATGGAATTCTTAAAGCAACATCAGGAGCATTGGTGATGTTAAAAGACGTGAGGAAGAATAATCTATATTACTACCAAGGTGGTTCAATAATTGGGGCAGTTGCAGCAGTAACTTCTGGAAGCAAGAAAGATGCAGAGGCAATGAAGCTGTGGCATATGCGTTTGGGACATGCTGGTGAAAAATCCTTGCAGATTCTTGCCAAGCAGGGATTGTTGAAAGGTACGAAGACTTGCAAATTTGAATTTTGTGAGCATTGTGTTCTGGGAAAGCAACGAAGAGTGAAGTTTGGCACTGCTATCCATGATACCAAGGGGATTTTGGACTATGTGCATTCAGATGTGTGGGAACCAGGCAAGACTCCATCTTTTGGAGGTAGACACTATTTTGTCACTTTTGTTGATGATTTTTTCCAGAAGAGTATGGGTGTTTACAATGAAGAAGAAGGATGAAGTGCTTGGAACTTTCCTTAAATGGAAAACTCAGGTTGAGAACCAGACAGGAAGAAGGATTAAAGTTCTCCGAACAGACAATGGTGGAGAATATACGAGTGATCCTTTCTTGAAGATATGCCAAGATTGTGGCATAGTTCGGCACTTCACAGTCAGAAAAACACCACAGCAGAACGGGGTGTCAGAGCGTATGAACAAGACATTAGTGGAGAAAGTTCGTTGTATGTTGTCCAATGCTGGGCTAGGCATAATTTTTTGGGCTGAGGCTGTGACATATGCTCAACATCTTATTAATCGGTTGTCACATTCTGCTTTGGGTGGCAAGACCCCTCCGGAGGTATGGTCTGGAAAACCTGCTACAGATTATGATTCTTTACATGTGTTTGGCTCCACTGCATACTACCATGTGAATGAATCAAAGTTAGATCCACGAGCAAAGAAGGCTCTATTTATGGGTCTTGATGCTGGAGTGAAGGGATACCGTCTTTGGTGTCTAGAGGCAAAGAAGACTATTATCAGCAGGGATGTTAGCTTTGATGAATCTGCCATGTTGACTAAGGTAAATCCTGAAGGAGCTGGTGGTACTTCACAGCAGGTGGAGTGTGTATCAAGGTAGGTGGAGTTTGAGCCTACTATGGTGATCCCAGCTAAGAGCTCCAATGGTGACTCTCTATTTATAGAGGAAGAGTCAGATGAAGAAGAGGTTCCGACTCAAGAACCTACGCAGCAGTTCGAGTCAATTGCCACTAGTAGACCAAGACGAGAAAGGAGAAAACCAGAACGTCTCATTCAAACGGTGGCCTATGCACTTCCAGTCGTTGATGATGTTCCTTTCACTTTTTTAGAAGCCATTCAGAGTTCTGAAAGTAGCAGTTGGAAAGAGGCAATGGAGGAGGAGATGAAATCTCTTCAAAAGAACAAGACATGGAAGTTGACACAATTACCGAAGGGAAAGAAGGCAATTGGATGCAAATGGGTATTTGCTAAAAAAGAAGGATTTCCTGATAAGAATAATGTTCGCTACAAGGCAAGAATGGTTGCTAAAGGCTACACTCAGAAGGAGAGAATTGATTATAATGTGGTATTTTCTCCAGTTGTGAAGCATTCCTCTACTAGAATTCTGTTGGCCTTGATAGCACAGTTGAATTTGGAGCTAGCTCAACTTGATGTGAAGACTGCATTCTTACACGGTGAATTGAAGAAGGAAATCTATATGGCTCAGCCCGATGGATACAAAGTTGCTGATAAAGAAAATTGGGTGTGTAAACTAGACAAGCCGTTGTACGGTTTGAAGCAATCATCAAGACAGTGGTACAAACTATTTGAAAAGTTTATGTTGGGTCAGAAGTACACAAGGAGCAAATACGACCATTGTGTGTATTTGAGAAGACTACAAGATGGGTTCTACATCTATCTACTCTTATATGTTGATGATATACTGATAGCTGCAAAGAGCCAAGTTGAAATTGACAAGTTGAAGGCTCAGTTGAGTAGAGAGTTCGAGATGAAGGATTTGGGAGAAGCCAAAAAGATTCTCGGCATGGAGATAAGCAGGGACAGAGAGGGAGGCTAGTTTTGGCTGACTCGAATAGAATATTTAAAGAAAGTACTACAATGTTTTGGCTTGAATGAAGGGTCAAAACCTGTAGGTACTCCGCTTGCTCCTCATTTGAAGCTTAGCAGTCAGTTATCTCCCTAGACAAATGAAGAACGAGAGTACATGGCAAAAGTCCCTTATGCCAATGTAGTCGGAAGCTTGATGTATGCAATGGTGTGTACGAGATCAGATATTTCACAAGCTGTTAGTGTTGTGAGCAGATACATGCATGATCCTGGCAGAGGTCATTGGCAAGTTGTGAAATGGATTCTTTGGTATATCAAAGATACCGTAGATGTTGGCTTAATGTTTGAGCGGGAACAATCACTTAGTCAAGGAGTGGTTGGATATTGTGATTCTGACTATACAGGAGATTTGGATAAGAGAAGATCGGCGATGGGCTATTTGTTCACTTTACCTAAAGCCCCTGTTAGTTGGAAGTCTACTTTACAGTCAATGGTGGCTTTGTCTACAACAGAGGCAGAGTATATGGCTATTACAGAAGCTGTGAAGGAGGCAATTTAGCTTCATGGGTTGCTAAAAGACTTAAGAGTTGGTCAGAAACAATTTGTAGTATATTCTGACAGTCAGAGTGCTATTCATTTAGCAAAGAATCAAGTCTTTCATGCACGGACGAAGCACATTGATGTTCACTATCATTTTGTGCGGGAAATTCTTGAAGAAGAAGAGATACTTCTGATGCAAACGGAGGCAGGCTTAGAGGTTCGAGGAATGATGCACACCAAGGCAACCATGAAGGAAACAATGGCGACAAACATGGAGCTTGGATGTATTCCAACAAGCTCACTTTGCATTCCAACAAGCTCACTTTCCGAATCATATCCAAGATTCGTACTCACAAGATGTTCAAGAAGAGATGGAAAATCAAGATTGGAGAGGAGATGAAACTGAAGCCCATCAATTTGCTGTCAATTAAGGAGTAATTGACTCGAGAGCACATTGGGCCCAGTCGACATCAATCCACCTTCAGGAAGGTGTCGACATATCCATTTTATTTTTATTAATTATAGACTAGTTTTATTTTATTACTGTAGGATATAATTAGTGTCCAAGTTATGTGGGCTCAATTATATCCTAGTTCATCTAGTAATAGGAGAGGAGGCGCCAAGACTTGGAGTTCAAGGAGGAGTTGACGGTACTGTTCACCGACGTACTGTTCACGGATGTTACTGTTCACCGATGTTACTGTTCACCGACTTTACTGTTCACCGACTTTGTGGAGGTGTGTTCTCCTATAAATAGAACCCATGGAGTTCATTGTTATTCAGATTATTTGAGTAATAAAATATTTAGTTATACTTGAATAATCTCGGCCCAAAGAGAGGAGTCTCTTTGTTTGTTTCATCCTTTGTGCTTTGTTTCTTTGTTGTCTAGCACCGAGAGTTTAGGAGGTGGTGGGGCTTTCGCGTCCATCTGTTGCCTAACACGGATTGTGAGGAGGTGAAGAGCATCAGCACAAGAACAGTGCACGATTGGTTGTGATTTGAGATCGGGACAACTTTAGATACGAAGGTGCTTTAAGGACCGGCTAGGTGTGTTGTCATATCAATTTTGGTAGCAGAGCTCAGGTTATCAAATCAATCAACTATTCTTTTATTTTTCTGCTGATTATTATTCTGCCATAATTATTATTTTTTAAAAAAAAAGAAAAGAAGAAGAAGAAGAAATCGATTGATTATATTTGATAGCCAGATTGTTTGCAAGAGAGGTTGAATTTATTACAATGGAGTTGTTGCAATGGAGGGCCTTGAGTGATGCGCTGGTTCGAATCAACAACCGGTTGCTCGACGAAGACAAAAAATTTGCAGAGCTCTGGCGCGAAGCTAGAAACAACATGGAGGAGCTTAAACGCTTAATTGCCGGCGTGACCAAGCAGAGAGGGCAGCAACCGCTGCCACAGCAGCAACAGCAGCCTCCCCCACGCCAACAACAGCCCTCACCACCATTAGTGGAGGAACCAGTGCGCCGAGCTGAGCCACAGCAGAGGGACGAGATACCTGACCCTTGGGAACAAGCCGATCATCGTAGACGTTTGGAAGACGAGATCGAACATGAAGCTCAGGACGAAGAAGATGCACCAGTGGAAGATCAATATGTGCAAGAGGCGCCTGCATCCGACCAACTACTTCCAGTGACCAGGCGAGCTCTTAGTGCACAATTGGAAGAAGAAGAGACCGAGCAGAGGGAGAACATCTTCCACACCAGATGCCATGTCGATGGAAAAGCATGCAGTGTGATCATCGATAGTGGAAATTGTGCGAATGAAGCTAGTGCCTTGATGGTTGAGAAATTGGAATTAGCAGTGTCGAGACATGAAGTGTTTCTTTTGCAGGATGTTTCCTGTCCCAAAGGATTGTCGCCGCTAGGCGAAGATGGATCTATATGTGTGGCGCCGATTGCAATCAAAAGGGAGCATCAGGTTTTAAGTTCCTTTTCTATGTCTTTAATGTCTAAATTGGAGAACATGATGAGTATCGATTCGAGGACGAATCGCTTTGAGGAGAGAGGGAATGATGCAAATGGAGGCAGGCTTAGAGGTTCGAGGAATGATGCACACCAAGGCAACCATTAAGGAAACAATGGCGACAAACATGGAGCTTGGATGTATTCCAACAAGCTCACTTTGTATTCCAACAAGCTCACTTTCCGAATCATATCCAAGATTCGTACTCATAAGAAGTTCAAGAAGAGATGGAAAATCAAGATTGGAGAGGAGATGAAACTGAAGCCCATCAATTTGCTGTCAATTAAGGAGTAATTGACTCGAGAGCACATTGGGCCCAGTCGACATCAATCCACCTTCAGGAAGGTGTCGACATATCCATTTTATTTTTATTAATTATAGACTAGTTTTATTTTATTATTGTAGGATATAATTAGTGTCCAAGTTATGTGGGCTCAATAATATCCTAGTTCATCTAGTAATAGGAGAGGAGGCGCCAAGACTTGGAGTTCAAGGAGGAACTGACGGTACTGTTCACCGATGTTACTGTTCACCGTTGTTACTGTTCACCGACATTACTGTTCACCGACTTTACTGTTCACCGACTTTGTGGAGGTGTGTTCTCTTATAAATAGAACCCTTGGGGTTCATTGTTATTCAGATTATTTGAGTAATAAAAAGTTCAGTTAAACTTGAATAGTCTCGGCCCAAAGAGAGGAGTCCCTTTGCTTGTTTCATCCTTTGTGCTTTGTTTCTTTGTTGTCTAGCACCGAGAGTTTAGGAGGTGGAGGGGCTTTCGCGTCCATCTGTTGCCTAACACGGATTGTTAGGAGGTGAAGAGCATCGGCACAAGAACAGTGCACAATTGGTTGTTATTTGAGATCGGGACAACTTTAGATACGAAGGTGCTTCTAGGACCGGCTAAGTGTGTTGTCGTATCAACTTCTCTAGAAGATTTTGACAACGGAGAACCCTGCAGATTTGTTGACCAAAGTGGTGACGAAGGCCAATTTTAAACAATGTTTAGACTTGGTCAATATCCTGCGTGTTTGAGTTGGCACCAGATGGCGTGTGTTGGAAGCACTGAGAAGGTTGTTCCTTATTTGGTTGAGAAGATTGGAATTGGTGGGATTACGAATAACACCAAGGTGGAGATTGTTGTAAGTGTGAACATGTTGTTGTTATTTTGGCATTCCCACATCGATGGGAAGTATGGTAAGGGGGGTGTGAAAATGCTATAAAAGAAACCCCTCTCCTTCCCTTTAGAATCATCCCAAACATTAGAGTATAATTGTATCCTAATAATTGTACTAAATACTCTTCTCCTAGTAAAAAGAGCAGGCCATTTTCTAGTGGTGCTCCGGAGACGTAGGCAAAATTGGCCGAACTCCGTTATCAATTTTTGAGTGTGTTCTTTCTTTATTATTCCGCCTTTAATTTCCGCATTTGTTTAATTTTGCTTAGTATTCAACATTAGACGGCTAAGCCGCCTTATCTCTTTATTGGCTGGCAAAGCCGCCTTGTTCTATTTGTTGGCTGGCTAAGCCGCCTTTGTCGGGTATAAGTAGTGAATTATAACACTGTGCAAGTGAGTCCTGTTTAGGAGGCTGGGTTTTGAGTGAACTACTGTTCCTCCAGTCTTTCCTGAGGAATTATCTTGGAATGATAATTATGTGTAAGGAGATAGACTAGACCATCTTTCCTGGGAATTATCGGATCAGTTCAATCCACTAATTGTTGTAGTGGAGAAATTACCCGAGTTTCCCCAACATCCATGTCCTCATATTTGACAGCAGCGCGACAGAAATAGAATATCCTCTTGGCGGTGTACACCGTGATGAGCAAGTATTTCAAGATCTGGAAGTGGAAGGATCTGAGCCCGATATCTCTATTGAAATCATAGGTACTATTTTACCTCTCATACTGGCATTGAATCTTTCGTTATGATTATGCTAATTGCTAATTAATACCAAGAGACGGTTTGACTACACATATTCCTAATTAAGTTCTTTTCTGTCTCCTTAGTGGATAATTAAAACCTTGTTTTTAACAGTCCTGTTTGTTTTCCAGAGGAAAGACTTTTTTCTGGCAGAAGCGATGCGATAAGTAAGCCTAACAACAAAAGTCAGAAACCTTCAAAAACAGAGTCTGCTAGGAGAATGAAACCAATGTCAGACGCTGAGAAATCTAGAGCACTTAGCAGGGCTAGCGCTTTCAAATCCACAAATCCATTCTTGAAAATTGTCATGCAACCATCCTTTGTTCACGGCGGATATAGAATGGTAAGGCTTGTTGTTGCAGTTGAAAACCTGCCAGATCTACAAAAATACGTGCAATTGCTCTTTCTATTTGCATATTTGATTCTTTCCTTTTTACCCTACCTTAGACTGCAAGATTTATTCTAGTGGAAGAAAAGAGAGTAACAGAAGTTACCGTAGTTATACTTTTCTTCCCTATTCTCTTCGGTTGAAACTTCTCTGTTTGTTTTTCTTGTGCCTTATCAACTCCTTCAGGTTGTACCCTCAGGCTTTGCAAAAGAGCATTTCCCCAAGAGGTCTGGTGACAATGACATCATCCTTTCACTTTCGGACACTGGAAGAACTTGGCGTGCCAATTACTATCTTAACATAGAGCGAGGAAGCAAACAGGAAAAAGGAAGGACAAGGGTGATGTTTTTTGGTGGATGGAAAAAAATTCGTTGAGGTTAATAATTTGGGAGTTGGAGATGTTTGTGTCTTTGAGCTAACTAATGAGAAACATATGATGTTTCATGTCTTCATTTTTTCGGCTTATTGATGAGGATGTGAACTGTCCCCTCCCTGCTAGTGAGTACAAATCTTATTGATCTTCTTTCCTTTCCATCCAAAAGAGAGAAAGTAATGAGCTGCCAGCAGAGGATTTCAAGAACACAAAGTGGAGGAATCTGAACCTGATATCTTTTTTTTTGATGAAAACGACCTTTTATTCATAGTGAAAATACAGAGAAAGATAGTCATCGGAGAGATGACTTCACACCATAATTACACCTTCCAGTGCAATAGTATAAACAAACATTCGTCTACACACGAATACAAACGTAAACCAATGTCTCCTTATACCAAAATAGGCCTACACACTGGACCATACCAAGCTAAAATACTCCTCGCTCGAATTAGGGTGGCCGGCAAATCATACACAAAATTGGGTTGCCATGCTTTGAACCAAGTCAAAGAATTAAACAACACCGTCTCCAACATCATATCCCAAGCCACTTCTTGTTCTTCAAACACCTTCTTGTTCCTTGCTAACCATAAATTCCACACAACAACAAAGAATATTACCATCCACGGAGCTCTTGCTCTATTAAGTTCGACCAAACCCATCCATTGAAAGACAAGATCCTCTAGATTACGAGGAGACACCCAGCTAACCCCCCACCACTCACAAATCTTACTCCAAATATGCCACGAAAATTTGCATTGCACAAAGAGATGGTCAATTGATTCGATCTCATCTTGGCAAAAAGAGCATAAAGCATTCTCACCTGATATAATATTATTGCGGAGTAAAATCCCTTTCACCGCGATCCCCTGTTGCAATGCCATCCAACAAAAGCACTCCACTTTGAAAGGAGCACACCCAAGCCAAATCCAAGGTTTTCCACTTTTTGAGAACAAGTTATTAGTTAGAAACCAGTAACCCGACTTAACCGAGTACTCCCCTTTCTTCTCTTCTAGCCACTTCCATTTGTCCGATCCATCTTCACATAAGGATAAAGTCTGCAGCCTTCTTTTCAGATCTTCACACTCTTCAATTTCCCAAGAGTACGGAATTTTTCTCCAATTCATATTGCACATCCACCTCCCATTATCATAAGAGACCATCTCAGCCACAACCGCATCAGGATTGGATGAAATAGAAAATAATCTTGGATATAAATCCCTCAAGGTCTCCCCCCCATTGCCAACCCATTTATCCTTCCAGAATTTACACTTTCTCCCATTGTTGATATTCATACAAATCCTATCCCTTAGCCCCACCGAGCCTCCCTCCATCATTCCACCTGAAGCCACAATATTGCGCCACATAGAAGAGGCTCTGCCTACATCAAAATCTGGCCATGAAGAATCAGACCCCCTACTGTATACATTATGCACAATCTTCGCCCATAAAGGCCCCTGAGCAGACCTAATATCGATGTGGATATATCTCCACATCCATTTAAATAGCAAGCTTTGGTTTTTGACCAATATGTTCTCAATGCCCAATCCCCCCAATTCCTTTGGTTTTGCTATCTTCTTCCAAGCTACAAGACACATTTTTCGCTTCTCCTCTGTCCCTCCCCACAAAAAATTCCTTTGCAAGCAAAGAATTCTCCTAGCCACCCCTTTAGGCAATTTGAACATGGATAGATAGTATATTGGGAGATTACTCAACACTGCTCTAATTAACGTAACTCTTCCACCAAGAGAAAGAAACTTACCCTTCCAAGATGCTAGCCGACACTTAATTCTTGCGATCACCGGGTCCCAAGCTTTTATCCTCTGCATATTCCTCCCAATATTCAGTCCTAAATAAGAGAATGGTAATTTCTCCACCTTGCTGTATAATAATTCTGCCAAATCCTGAACTCTTCGGTCTGAAATATTCGGTCTGAAATATTAATTCCCACCACACTGCTTTTATGGAAATTAATACTAAGACCAGAGAGTAATTCAAAGCATCTCAGACACCGCTTTAGATTCATAAGGGAATTTTCCTCATCCGGGCAGAAAAACAGAGTGTCATCTGCGAATTGAAGCAAGGATGTTTCAACATTATGGATTCCCAGGTCTTGGATGATCCCCGACCTTACTGCTTGCTTGACTAAACACGTGAGTCCTTCCGCCACTATGTTGAATAAAAATGGAGATAAAGGATCTCCCTGTTTTAGTCCACGGAAGGCAGTAAATTCTTCTGACGGGCTCCCATTTATTAAGATAGATAATTTAGGATAACTAATGCAGCCCCAGATCCATTTTCGCCAGCAAGCTCCGAACCCCATAGCCTCCATTAAATGCATGAGAAAACCCCAAGAAACTGAGTCATATGCTTTTCTGAAATCTATCTTCCACATCACAGCCCTTCTTCCACTCTTTTTTAGCTGATGAGCCATCTCAGATGCCGAAAATACACAATCTAAAATCTGCCTGCCTTCAATAAAAGCATGCTGATTTTCACTGACGATCTCCTGCATGACATTCTTCATTCTTCTAGTTAGAACTTTTGCCACTATCTTATATATTCCGTGTATAAGACAGATAGGTCTGAAGTCATTAAGAACCTCTGCTTCTGCTTTCTTAGCTACTAGGCATATAAAACCACTATTGATTCCTTTCGGGAGGCGACCCGAACGAAAAAAATCATTAATTAAATCCATCATATCCTCCTGAATTAACTCCCAAGCCCGTTTAAAAAAATTCATATTCAGCCCATCCGGGCCCGGAGCTTTATTTCCATCACATTCCCAAATGGCATTCCTCACTTCCTCCCTGTCCAAAGGCCTCTCCAAAAATTCTGCGTTTTCCTTCGAGATCTTGTTTACTGGAATATCCCCCCATTTGAATCCCGATTTCGCTGGCCGGTTGTAAATCTTCTCAAAGTAATTCTTTGCAGCCCTTTTTATCTCGAAAGGTTCCTCCAAAGCCACACCCTCATCTTTAATTGACCTAATATAATTTCTCCTCCCTCGATTGCAAGCATTTAGATGGAAAAATTTAGTATTTTGTCCCCAAGTTTCAGCCACTTAACTCTTGATTTCTGCCTCCACAAGCATTCTTTCTGCCTTTGACGCTTGAACAAGTTCTCCTTCCATACCCCCATCCTTCTTCTTTCTTCGTCATTCAGGACTCTGTTTTCGGTTACTCTATCCAATTCTGCAATTTTCTTCTTTAGGTCTTGAATATCTGTATCGATATTTCCAAACTCGTTCTTATTCCACTCCCGCAACAACCTCTTCACCATCCCCAGTCTTCTTACAAGATTAAATCTCCCGGGGTATTCATCACAAGCTTTCGCCCACATTTCTCTCAAAACATCATCAAATTTCTCATGGGAAATCCAACAGTTAAGGAACTTGAAAGGCCTGACCCCCCAATCTTTCTGCTCCTGCCCAAGGATAATCGGGCAATGATCTGATCCTTCCTTATCTTCCGCCCACAGCCGTATCGATGGAAACAGTGAAAACCATATAGGATCAAAAAATGCACGGTCAAGTTTACTTGCAGCCCTATAATTTCCCCATGTGAACAGTCTCCCCTGTAGTTCGACCTCACACATTTCATTATTGGATATAAAATCCCCGAAAGCACGAGCGCCCCTTTCGCTAATTCTGCCACTTAGTCTTTCACTCGGCACCAATATCTCGTTAAAATCTTCAATCACCAGCCATGGAACTGCTGATCCTCTCAACACAGCCGTCAATTCATCCCATAAACTAACTCTGTCGTCCTCTGAGCCCGGCCCATACACACAACAAATACCTATATCAATGTCCCCACGGAACAGCCCTTCCACTGCAATCCAATGACTACCAAATGCTCTCCTTCTTGCACTAAAATAATCTACCTCCCATAACAAGGCTAGTCCCCCCGAATTTCCTTCTGCCCCAACCGAAACAAAGTCAAAAACACCACCTCCCCAACATCTTGCAAAGTCGCCCTGTCTCCACCCCGAACACTTGGTTTCACATAGATAAACAAATTTCGCATTAACCTTCACCATTAATTCTCTGATACTCTTTTGCTTATTACTCGAACCCATCCCTCTAACATTCCAAGAGATCATATTAAACATAGAGGTAAAGAATACACGATTAGAAATTGACCCGTACAGATACGAGCTACTGGGCCGCCGTTGATTCTGCCCAATCCGCACCCTCCTTCTCACACAAATCTCTCATAGCTGTTTCTATCTCCTGCCTGTCCCCTATAATCTTCAAACCCAGCTGCTCTCCAATTCCCATTGATTTCTCCACCTCGCACGCTTTAAGCTTGAGAGCCTCCTCCAAAGCGTTTCTGACCCGACAATTTCCGGCCTCGATATCTCCATCTTGTGTGGAGCTATCACCTGACACTAGTGGTTTGAGTCCTTTTCCTGCAACTATTTTCTTGAATCGCTTTCCTTTCCTCACACGAGTGCCTCTCTTGTTTTTTGCTTTTTTCGTTAGAATATTGAACTGGTCCCTTAAGTCATTGAGAGATAAGAGTACCTGCACATTGTCCTCTGCTTCCGACGACGTTTCATGCGTAGCTGATGCTTCTTTTTGATTCAGCCCAGACGCAGCCTTTAGCTCCAAATTTGGGCCTCCTTCATAGTCTTCTTTGTATTGGTCATCTCCCACTCCTGGAGGCCCACTGTCTTTAGTTTTAAGCCCATCAATGAATGTATCCACTGCAGGGGTACTCCTAACCAATAAGTGCACCTGCTTATCATTATTCTTCTTGGGGTCTCCTCTTTCTGGTCCCACAAAGACTGAATTATTCCCATGCGTCTGACCAATTGATCTAGGGCGGTGCTGTTTGTCGATGCCCTTAGTTTCTTTGCCTTTCTCAAGGTATCTTATGGTATTAAGAATTCCAAAAGGGTCATCTACATCCTGCATTTTTCTTCCCAATTCCTCGGCCAGCTGTTCCACCTCGACTGACTCGTTACCACTTGTCGAGTCACTGCACTTTTCCGGCGCCACCGACTGATCCTCCGCCTCTCTTACTGAAATCTCTACAGTATCCTTCCCGATCATGTGAGGGATTTCCATCACAGTAATAACATGTATCTTGTGATTGATCATCACGTTGAAGGACCGTGATAGCAAGGGTTGATATGTGGTGAGAATACGGATTTGAGCCACCTCCATACTACAGCTTGATTCAAAGCTATTGAGAACTTCAAGAAGACCACCGAATCTTAGTGCAATCTTGTTGAAGAAGTCGTCACACCACGCTTCCGGCGGAACACCGTACATATTCAACCAGCACTCTCGATGACTAGCTCCATCCCCCTGTTTCCATTCCCTTAACAGGTCAAACATACCTCCGCACCACGCCTCCTTGTGTTTCAGGCATGCTTTCATCATCTCACATGAGTCAAAAACCAAAAGTATGTATTGCCCTCCAAGGTTTTTGACCTTGATAGGCGCATTGAAGATCCTAATAAAACCCTTCTGAATCTCCGCTACTGATACGCCTTTCTTCATTATTCCAAAGGCGCATGATTTCAGTCTTTTGGACCATTCCTCCGGAGACTTATAATCAAAGGATGTCACCGTTTTGTGTTGCACTATGTTGGTGCCTGACTCCTGTACTTTTGCCGCCAGGACCTTTGCATAGGAACATCCTTCTTTCACTTTCCATTCCTGGTTTAGCTTCTTTGGTGTCTTCATGATTCTTCTATAGCTTCCTTCCTTCACGATATTCTTCCTATCCCTTGCTACCCCGGCAAACAACATACCGTTCACCACCTTTGCCCTGTTAATCTTGACAGCCATGGACTCTGCGCTTCCATCAAACTCGAATTTCACAAAACCAAAGCGAATCCCTTCCACATTCTTCTTCCCCGGTATGAATACATCAATAGCATTTCCCAGTTTTGACATCTCCTTAAACAGGTCTACTGCGCTCCAGCTATTAGGAATATTCTGGACAAAGATACTCACTGCTTTCTTGTTCTCCAGTGCTCTCTGCACTTGTTCCCTCGTCCACTTTGAGAAGAAGGATGGTTGAATCATGCGAGTGTCAGTCCCCCGATTGCGTTGAATCATCATGGTGGTCACAGTTCGGAGTTCTTCGGTTTGTATTTTAATGAGGTATCTGAACCTGATATCTCTGTTAGTATTATACTCGCGTTTTTTTTTTTGTCTAAATTAAGTGCACAACCTAGTGGCACCGAAATGATTCTTTTGTTTATGATACTAAATAATACCAAGACATGGTTGAGTATAAGTATATATCCATAATCCACTTCTTGTTAATGCCTTGCTTTTATGATTCTAAAACAATCCTTTTTTGTTTTCTAGAGAAAAATTTGTTTTCTGACAGAAGTGATATGCCTACGAACAAAAATCAGAAACTTTCAGAAACAGAGTCTGCTAGGTGCATGCAACCAATGTTAGGCGTTGAGAGAGCTAAAGCACTTAACACGGCTAGTGCTTCCAAATCCACAAATGTGGTAAGCTTTTGCATGAAATCCTGCGGAGCACTATTGGTTCAACTACCTTGATATCTATTTGTTATGCTTGAAACAGATTTTAAAAAAGAAGACATCCAAGACAGCTGCATCAAAAACGACTAGGCAGCCTGAGCCAACCCTTGTTCATAGAGGACGGAACAGTTCCCGTGGCAAACAAACTGGTGAGTTCTATGAATATGTAGTTTCTGCGTGCCATATATCCATCTCTTCCATTTACAGCCTTTAGGTGTAAGGGCTTTATATATTGGAGAGTTGACTCTTTTTTACTTTGTTTAGCTCAAGGTAAACTTATTGGAAGGGGGAAAGGAATTCAAGAGGACTCTGAACCAAGCGAGAGAGAAAGAGTGGCCGAAGAGATCAATTCAATAGTGCTTGAAAATCCCTACTTTCTTCAAGTGCTGAAGGATTACCATAAACACAACATGGTGATACTGATACATATATACTCATATTTTCAATATACGTTTTGCAGTTTCCTTTCATAACTTTACTTCGTTTCTTGGGAGAGTGTAGTCAAAAGACTGACTTTGAGAATTTTGATCAAGGTTTTACCTAGAGGTTTTGCCAAAGCAGCAGGTTTGCAGAAGAAGAAACGCATTGTGATTAAAGATGTGGAAGGGAGGGTGTGGCCTGTTGAGATTTGTGTGAAGAGGAAGCAAAGCGTTCAGGTCTACCTAAACACCGGGTTCGATGCCTTTTTGAAAGCTAACAAGTTAGTTCCAGGGGACACTGTTGTGTTCCACTTCATGAAAACTGTAGGCCAAATCCATGTCCAAATCCATCCCAAAGGTGGTGCACAAAATGATGCTAAACAGACCCTTCGCGCTGGAAAGTCAAATCTGAGCCAGAGAGTTCGAGCTGGGATTGCTAGAGTAACTATTTATAAAGTTGCTCGATTTAAATGCAGCAGTTGGCTTTTCCCAACTTTGCTTTAGCTGCAATTGGTGGTCTGTTATGAAATTTGGGAATACTTTACTAACCCCTAATTTCTAGCCTGTGTGCACTCTTTCTTATAAGAATATTGCCCAGTCTAATTAAATGTATGTTGTTTTGGGAATACTTTTCTAACCCCTGGTCAAAGAGCGAGTGCGAAGGTTAAGGGTTTTTTTTTTTTTTAATCTGGTAACAATTTGGGGGGAAGCAGATTTAGCTTTGGGGTAGTTTCGATTCATTAAATTTTCAACCTACAATTTCCCTTTATTAAGGATGAAAAATGGGCTTTAACTTTCTTAAATGGCTCAGCCCAATCATAAATACCAACTTAAATCATGCAAGTGAATAACCTACGGGCTTATCATTTAATAAATATTAGTAGAGCATAAGCTCGATAAGGCTTGCGAGCTTAACGAGCTCGAGTATTTTCAAACTCGAGCTCGACTTGCTCGACCAAAAAACTCAGCTCGAGCTCGATAAGCACGAGTCGAGTTCGAATAGCTCAACTTGTTTACACCCCTATTCCCCGGCACTCGCGCGCTTGCTTGCACTCATGCATGCGAATACACAAATACATAATGCTTTCTACTTTTTTTTTTGTTTGATCAAACTTACATAGCTCCTGCTCACCCCTAATATATCCTATACATATCTATATACCCTATAACCCATTCTAACCTAAACTAATTTAATCGCCCGCATCCGGATTCGAATCCGGAGGCACTCGAACCCGGGTGGCCTCCGTGAACAGAGGACTTTCCAACGCAACCCGGAGACGTTCGAACAGTGTAATTTCAAACCTCTTCCTATGCTTTGCCCAGAACATGAGAGTTGTGGGCCTATGTCTTAACTATACTACAGGACTTGAAGCATGTCTTCATCAGTCTATTGCCCATCAATCCAAATAATCACAAGCTAGACCAGTTAAATTTTTCCTTTGACTACTTGCTAGGAAAGTTTACTTAGCCTAGAAGGTTTCCTATACATATCTATATACCCTATACATATCTATATACCCTATAACCCATTCTAACCTAAACTAATTTAATCTCCCGCATCCGGATTCGAATCCGGAGGCACTCGAACCCGGGTGGCCTCCGTGAACAGAGGACTTTCCAACGCAACCCGGAGACGCTCGAACAGTGTAATTTCAAACCTCTTCCTATGCTTTGCCCAGAACATGAGAGTTGTGGGCCTATGTCTTAACTATACTACAGGACTTGAAGCATGTCTTCATCAGTCTATTGCCCATCAATCCAAATAATCACAAGCTAGACCAGTTAAATTTTTCCATTGACTACTTGCTAGGAAAGTTTACTTAGCCTAGAAGGTTTCCATATCCATCATGAGCAAGTATATATAAATGATGCTATCACCAAATCTAAGGAATACTTGGTAATAAATAATACAATAAAGTTTCAAGTTCATTGTGTTGCACGAAGGACGTGGGCAAAACTGTACAAAACTTAAAAATATACAACAATGGACCAATAGGATGTAAGTTTGGAAGGATAAGAATACAAGTTTTAAGGTGATCCACACTAAGCTGAAAATTGTAAATCATGTGGTGGTAGAAGCTTGAGCGGACTTAATTGTTTTCACAATGAAAATTGGTTTTGTAATGTTTCAAAAGAACGAGAAAAATTTTGTTATTAAATATGTCTCTTAATGACCCCACAGCCCTGGACACTAACTTTTAATATTTAAGACATAAGACAGTGTTTGGTACGCGGGACAGGACAGGACAAAAAAATTTGTCCCGCATTTGGTGCAGCATGGATGGGACACGACCTCGGGACACGACGGGATAGGTTGGGACAGATTTCCAAAATTTCCGTCCCCTCCAAGAGTTATGGACACGAGTGGACAGGACGGGACAAGACTTTTTTTTTCTAATACTAGCCCTTCCTAATTTGTAATAATCCCAAAGTACCCTCTAATTATATTAAATTTAAATTTATAAATAATAATAATTTAAATTTAAATTAAATATTATCTTAATAATATTAAATATACTAAATATTAATAAAAATAAAAATATTAAATATAATATTAATATTATTCAATTCTATTCACTTTAGACATCATGGGGTGAAATCATTTTTTAAGGATTAAGTTAGAATTAAAATAAATAATAATAATAATAATTAGATATTAAATATTAAAAATAATATAGTGTTCCTCAACTCAAAGTTCATCAATCATTTTACCTTTTAGTTTTTACTTTAAAAATATTAAACATGTAAAAATATTAATATCTAAATATTCAGAAATTTTCATATCTAATAATTTTAGTCACTAGGTTGTTAGTCTGTATATTTTATTAAAAATGACAAATAATACATTAAAATGGTATCAGGGGCAAAATAGACATTATATAGTTTAGTCCATAGGACAATAATTTTTGTACATAACATATTAAAAACTCTTTCAAGACACAATCCAGTCCAATCCAGTTCAGTTCCGTCCCATTTTGTTCTGCAACCAAACGCAGCCTAAGTGTATAAGAGTTTTGTCACAAAGGTTATGGTGTTACCTTCTCTCATAACAAAAAAAAAGTTATGGTTTTTTTTTTTAACAAAGGGAAACCACCAGTACAGATGCTGACCAAGATCTACAAGATACATGATTTTCCTGAGAAAAACAGAGAAAAAAGGCTACAAAGAGCGAAGAGGGGCAGTGCCCCATAATGAGGTTCCGTCCAGTGACGGGATATACCTCTGAGTCAAGTCGCCGAACAGACAGCAACTCGGCTCCAACCTCTTCGAGCCCAGGAGGAAGAACAGACAGCCCATTTTCATAAGCAGAAACTGAAAGAGAAGACAAAAGCGCATACACTCCAACCCACAGGTCCGGGTAGATGTCTGCGCAGAGATCGGGGAGGACGAAGCCGCTGTAGCTGCCTGCACCACAGAAGCCGACACCACCACAGTCACCGCTCCTCTTCAAACCCATCTAAAAAAACTAAATCTGAAGCAGATCTAAAAGATAAAAGTCAAATCTGTAGATAATATACACAAATAAAGAAAATAAAGCCAAGACAACAAGGAAAAAGACTTGCCGACCAGCCCGAAAGGAGCCGGCAGCAACCCTCTTCCTTGTTGAGAAAGAGAGGTTGTTGTTGTTTTAGAGAGAGTTGAGAGAAAATGGTTATAGAGAGAGGGAGTTTCGTGTTAAAGGTAATGGTTTTATGTGGGGAACCTAGCGACATCTTTCCGAATAGTGCAATCCTGAAAAAGAAAATTTACTACAGTAAGATGAAGTAGATTGTATGTAAAACTTGTTATGTTTATGTTAATTCTAATTATGAAATCAAGTTCAAAAAAAAAATCTAAATTTGATATATATAATTATATGTGTATATACATATATATAATATATTAAGATAATTCTTTTGGATTATGTTTCGACCAAAAATAAAATAGAATAAAAAGCCACATGTAGATGAAGTTTTTCTCCTTTTTCCCCAGTAGCGATGATCAACTTCTGTCACCTCACCTCACGCACTCTCAAAGAAAAAAAAAAAAAAATTCTGTCACCTCGCGTATGTGAAAAGGAAGCTCTGGTAATATTCTTCAAAATAAAATCTTACGGTTGTATTTGGGAAGGGAATGACGGGTCTTCATAAACACATGCAAAATTTGTAACTAGCCGTCGTCTTTCGAGCTGTCCTGTCAAACTCAAAATATTAAACGTGTAAAAACAGTAAAGTTTGGTCAAGTCTTTTCTGTCTGCTTTTTAAATTGTGTCAGAAGTTTCACAGTTGGAGTCGCGGGTCATCATTTCCATCTTGAAGGTAACATCCAAATTTCGATGCATTTTCTGTATAGTAACACATCCGGAGAGTTATGGCAATATGCATATATGAATGTCTCTTGTAAGAAGTATATATAATGAACAAGTCCCTCCCTGTATTGGCACAAATGCAAAATGGCGTCTCCGGTTGAAGGACGTGATGGATGCTCGCCCAATACAAAGAAACCTCATTTTTTCAAGTTCATCACCGATAGCACTTCTCGTGATGGCAAGCTTGTAAGTAGAATCAAACCATTTGACATAGAAAATGTTAATGTCAGAAGGGGAGACCTTTTATATATTCTTTTCGCTTAATTAACTTGTCATTTCGTTTTCTTTTGTTGGATTGCATGCTTAGGACAAGGATCTCCACTTGATTTCATATCTGTGGTTCTCCGTTTTGCATGATTGACTTTATTTGGAAGTGTATATCTATTTGATCAGGGCCTTCCAGTGACATTTGTGAAGAGGTATGGAAAAGAAATGTCAAGTGCAGTGCAACTTAAGGTCCCCAATGGCGATGTATGGTCAATCAGGCTTGGAAAGCGTGGTGGTGAGATTTGGTTGGAGAATGGCTTTCGTTGCTTTATGGAGCATTATTCTCTGACTTGTGGGTCCTTGTTGGTTTTTCAATACGAGGGGAATTGCCTATTCAATGTGTACATATTTGATGAAAGTGCTACAGAGATAGCCTATCCACTAATCAAGAATAAGCAGGACAAAGTTGATGAATGCGGCCCAGCTTCAAGTGACGGATCATCAGTTGAAATCTTGGATGAGTTCTCGTTCTCAGTACCAAGCAAAAGATCAGAAAAGGAACCGCCATTTCCATGTCCTAAACCAAAAATGATGAGCACCAGCCACGCTGGGAAAGGTGGGAGTGAATCAAAACTTTTAGGGGTTTAATGCTGAAAATATGTATAGTTTGTGTATGGCAGGTTACAGTTTTGCTACTGAACAAAAGAACTTAATTTGGCTTGTTTTAATTTGCAGCAGAAAGAGGAACCCAAGATTTGGTTAGTGGGTCAGGAAGTTTAAATGGAGCCAAAGAGAAGATCAGGCCACTTACAGATGATGAAAAAGCTCTTGTTCTTCAACGAGCTAGTGATGCTTTCACATCTGAGCTACCCTTTTTCATGGTTGCGATGCAGCCATCAAGCCTTCAGCGTTACAATTTGGTAAGGGTACCTGAAGTTTGAGACTGAATAGGTGCAAAATTTGTTCTTTCGCTCATGATTTTAAACTTTGGTTGCTTGTCACAGCATATTCCGGGCAAGTTCAGCAGAAAATATCTCCAAAATTTCAAGGGAGCTCCCGTCAAGTTGAAGGTTGCAGGCACAAGCTGGCCTATGAAAGTAGTCCAGGACGGCAGTAACTGTGTCTGTGGAGTTTCCTTCTCATCAGGATGGACTGAGTTTGCGAAGCAAAATCATCTGCAAGTGGGAGATGTTTGTGTATTCGAACAGATGACTGGGGACAAGACCCTTCTGTTCAATGTCTCTATTATCAGATTTGATTGTTAGTTCACAGGCATCCTAGCTAGCTACTCTCTGTGTTAATTATGTTTGTTTAAGTAAAACAGCAGGCAGTATTTATGGAATGGTAACTGATGGCCTGTGAAGTTATTCGGGAATCATCGCTGCTTTTTCTTTTTTAATCAAGACTCCTCCTTGATTTTAAGCTGCAATTTGCGGTTATCTGTAAGTTTAGTAATTTTACGCTAGAGTACAGAATTTACACGATCTTAATTACAGCCTTAATGATAAATATCAGCTCAATCTGCATTCATTCAATGTGTTTGTCAGAGTTTTCATTCAATGTGCTTTCAAATTGAAAAAGTAAATTTGAGAGTGATATCTACATATGTACGTTAAATCAAAGACCTATCTTTTCCCGGGTGAGAAACCATTGTGCATCATTGCAATATGTACACATGTATTTTCTCAATTAATATGATATAATTTAATATAATAATACTTTTTTATTATTTAGTACATATTTTGTGAGAATTTTTAATATTTCATCCCTAAATTAAATACAAATTCTTAAAATTTCATAATATTAAGATTATGTTTTTTGGAGTTTTACAAACTATTGGAATTTCATGATATAAAAAATATGTCCCTTGGATTCTTTATTTTTAAACAATATTTTTTAGAAATCCTAATATTATATACAAATTTTTGAAATTTATGCACTATTATTTCTTTCATAATTGGTTGAAATTGAAACTCATTAGCAAAATATATATTTAAACTCTCGATTTGTTGCCAACGAGGATTGGCTTAGTTAGTTGGGGTTTTTTTTTTTTTTTGAGAAAATGAGCATTCTTCATTCATATAAACTGATCTAAAGATCTAAAATTATATAGTTGAAGATCTAATAAAGCAAAAGCATAAGAAAAATCCAACAAAAGAATTCTTCTTAATCTACTATATAAAAATACACAACGTGATTTTTCTCCTTCAATCAAGGAATTACAAAGGCACACCACTCGCAACTCTATTCTCGCGAGCATTAGATCCAGATCCAGTAGGGTCCGTGCAGCAACCACCATGCCAGCAGGTAATTTTGAGACATACCTGTGGGGGAAAATATCCCTTTGTTGGTAAATTTTTGTAGCAGATATAGAATCGTTCTTCATATTGAATCTTTCTCCATGAACTTTGGCTCCCATAGACTTATTTGAGACACCAAAAAGGTGAGAAAACTTCATGAAACGCCCGTGTCCCAATTTATCTATATAAGTTATAAATTAATTATAGATTGACCAAATTGCCCTTGTCATTCCCGGGACACCCGTATCCCAAATCATCCATTAAAGAATGTACAGCATGTGAAGTGACCAAAGTGCCCTTCTACCCGGGATACAATATCAACAACATAATCAATGAACAATTGTACAACAAATTACACAACAACGAGTATGCAGCGGAAGACTATACATATAATAACACGTGTGCAGTGAACTCTATGGATCCGACCCGAGGAGAGGAAAGCACCGCCACCTGCTGATATGCTCTTCTGATCATCGATCAGCTAACCTGTGTAAAACTGTGAGGGGGTGAGACCAACCACTGTCTCACCGCAAACAAATAAACCAATAATATACAAAACAAATCAACTACAAGTACACCGGCATCAGACAATAGCAAACACAGAGCACAAACAATTCACAGCACACATCACGAGTCATCACCAGACTTCAACCATCACTTATCATTACTTATCTTATTATCCTTGTTATTAGGTTTAAATATTTTATTAGGGCCCTCTACTGTGTGCGTCGAGCTCGGTCCCGTCTCATGAGACAACCAGGCATAAGCCCAAATAAACCAGGCACGAAGCCCAAACATATACATAGAGAGAGAGAGAGACAGAGAGAAAGAGGGAGGTAGAAAGCGTGAGGTAGAAAGAGGGAGGTAGAACCGGCCATCACAGGCCCACATGCAAACCCGCATGCCATCCCGAGGGGTATTACTTCCCGCTCGAACCAACCGGTCAACAGCCCCACAGTAGACTTTATTATAACTCGTTATTCTCATTTATTCTTTAAGAGTTGAACCATACGTTATTGTCAAACATCGTTGTGTGGATTTAATATCTTAATCTCAACTCCGGGCCCCAGCCCATACTCCACCACACAAACCACAAATCTATATCTCATGTGTTTATCATAACCAAACAAGTCATACTAGACAGGCACAATACATCACATCAGACAAACAGGCCACATAATCAGGCACACCACGTCATAGGTAACATCAACATTATTCACTTTGCAAATAGCAACAACAGCACAACAGGCAAGCATGCATACAGCATTAAAGACCAAACAAATAACACCACTTTATAATCCAAGACAATTAACCGAGCATTGTAGGCAGTAATGCATACAAAGGTTTATAAGTCCTCACCTGGACTGAAAGGATCGCTTTGAAAGCTAGAGTTTCGTCCTGCACCAGACCTTGTCGTTCCTATGCTATTACTGGTGCCTAAATTAATATATACACATATATCAGCAGACAAGTAAAGAGGCGCGAGCACAAAGAACACAAGACTACATATTCCATGATAGTGACCCCAGTCACGAGACATACGAAAGCCCGGGGTCCAAGTCTAACTAAGTTTATAAAACTCATTTGCAAATACAATTCCATCAAAACTCAAAATCATTTAACCTTTGTCGAGAGCCCAACGCATGAGCCCATCACCCCAATATAAACATTTTGGTATTCAAAACTATATATATAGTATGGTTCCAGAGCGTAAACAGAAAGTTTGAGCCAAGCCGAAGTAATATTTTGTTGATAAAACCCAATCGTCATGTGCCTCCCATCAAACCCAAAAGCATTGGTTGTACAGTCCATAAAACCTCCCTAGATAGATTATTAACGACTCAAAAACATTCTCCAATAATCATCCATTTTAACAAGATCCATTTCCCAACCGGTTCATGCTAACAATCCGTCCGGAGTTCAACTGAAAGCCACAAATTTCACTAACAAATATAAAATTTTGTCCACCTTGGTTATTTACAATTTAAATTCTGAACCAGACCTAAAACCTCATTAAAAATCCGGAAACCATTTTTAAAACAATCCACCGGTTCAGCTTATTGAAATGCTCAAGAATGCTGCTTATTATGCCACTAAGTGTCTATATACAATACAACAACCAATACCCAAATTAAATCGCAGCAAGCACTTTATGCCTTGCAACTCTCAACTACATATTTCACCCGAAAATCAAAACCTGCAGAATCTAAAGAAAGAAAAGAAAAGCGATTTATGGTTGCTAGAACCTTACTAGAATTTAACCAACACTGCCCCCATACAAGACCAGCAGCAACTCCATTCAACCAATACAAGAGACGCAGAATCCTTACCCGTTAAAGGGCTCGGCTCGAACACAAAAACAGAACGTCGGACTCTGTCCACTAGGAAGAAAGCACGATCATGCACGGGTCGAGTATAGCGTGTAACCCGACACCCCAAACTCAGGCCTGCAACCTCGCTGCCCGGAACAACCAGCACGCACGCACCGAACCCACCACCAAACACCGTCCACTCGTCGTCAACAGCCCAACCAACACTCACGACGGTCCTAAGCAAACCACGGCCATGAACATCAACACAGAACCCACCTCCATCAACAACAACCACACATCCCGCCACCATGAGCAACAATTCCGGCCAACACCACCACCAAACCACCAGCCCGCCGCCATCACAAACAAACAACACAATACCCACCGTCATCAGCATAGAAAGAGAATAAAAAGAAGAGAAGATTCAACAGAGGCGGCGAGGCTCACCACGCAACGATGAAGGGGAGACTGCGACTCACGTCCACCCGCAGTACTACTTGTCGCGCACAGAACCTGGGCCTCATCTCGATCTCCTCTACAAACAGCAGCAGCGGCGACTTTGAGTGGCGAGCGGGGCAGAGATGCTAGGAGGTGAGGAAGAAACTGATGGGGTGTGGTTATGTGAGAGGGACAAGAGGGATGGTGAATCGGAAAGAAAGAAGAGAAGAGAAAAGAAATGGACAGAAAAGAAAGAGAGGAAGCAATCGAGAAACGATTTAAGGGTAACCGTTGACAAGAAAAAAAAAACGGGCGTGGGAGAGGAAATCGGGAGAGGGGTTCGTGGGAGAGAGGTGAGGCGGCGGGAGCAAAAAGGGTAGAATGAGAGAGGAGAAGAAAAGAGAGAAAAGGGGGTTAGGGTTGCCGGCCTAGACCAAAACGACGTCGTTTTGGTCTAAGGCACGGTCAACTCTTCCCAGTCAACGCGAGCATAGTGTGTAGGTTTTATTAATGTTTTTAGTTTCTTTTCCTTCAACTTAAACGACGTAGTTTTAATTAGACTACGTTAAACTCCGCATTTCTTCACCGAAACCCGATCAGGCTCTACAGAATCGAACATGATATGATTCAAACTTAATTTAGCATTTTCCAGGAATATAAATTAATTTACTTGTCCAAAACTTTAAAATTCTTTCGAGGGTAAAATTGGAAATAAACTTCCAAAAATTCCAAAAATCCACAGAAATTAAATACCGAAAATTCGGGGCGTTACAATTCTACCCCACTTAACAAAATTTCGCCCTCGAAATTTGCATAATAAATCAAGCAGCCCAGTGCTTAATTGACACAAACAAATATCACACGGTATCAAAATACTGTTGGCCAAAACTACCAAGTAGAACCATCACGACCATCAATCATATTTCCACGCAAGAACTCCCAAACCAAGTCGATCAACGACTTTAGTCACACATGATCACAGAGCTTAAGATCAACGCACTAACCAAAGAGTCTTACCCAAACATCATCAACATTATTAATACTAGAATCCGAAAATCCATATCAGTAATCATCACTCACTCGAATATATATATCAAATCCTTTTAATCCGTTAGGCATAACCTCAGACAACGAAACCCAAAATTATCTCCTACGTAACAAGATCATCACTCCCAATGTGAATACCTCACCAAAAATCCATAATCTATTTAGTGTCTCGAACCCCAAAGTATTCCCTATATCACACACCGATTCAGCCAAAATCGTAAATAACCTGGATCATACCTTAGGCACTAAAACCCGATCATTACTGAAGTATCCCAGTTATCAATCTAGACCTTGGGTCCTTCAAGACCCAAACATCCACTCATAACTCACAATCATGAATCTCTTCCCCCAAGCCACACATAACATGAATACTAAATTTTTTTGATAAAGAACTTAAAACAACAATGTATATCTCATGACGTAACTTAACAAACTAGCAACTAAATCACGGCACTCGAGATCACCTCAAAAGATTCAAACCTCAATATGAACATACTATCAGCATTCCCTTCCAACACATGGGCTATAACCTCAGCAGAAATTCATGATCAAAACCTTTTTATCATAATCACCATTAATATCCCCAAACTCATCAAAGTTAAGCACCTCAAGTATCATTAAAAGATTTTTCCCCCAAATATACCATTAGATCAACCTCCAACTAATTCAAGAAATCATATCGAACTCCGAACAAGACTTAATCCATAAAATAATTTCTCAAGTACATTCAAAACCTCAATGTCAGATAATCAGACCACACATAACATGATCACAAAAACCGCAAGAATCGTATCCACAAGAATCGCATCAAATCATCTCTCGACAGATGTATCATCCAAAAGCAAACCGTTGGTTCCTACTTGTTTTGGCCAGTTCCACACAGACAAGAAATATAAGCAACGAGTCAAGAGTCTTCACCGACTCTGACAAAATGTGGATATTCCACAAAAATAAACTTTGCTACAGCCTAGGCTGTAGGGGTAAACATATCATTTAAACAACAATACCGGGTCACTCCGACCCTCAGCAGGTGCGTGTCCTCCACCGGATCCATAGTACGACTCACTATATGAATGAATATGACAAATGCAACAACCGACTCAAAAAGGAGCAGACTTATGCATAGAAGATCACAAAACATATTGGAACATCCCCAAGGATCTACAGCCTGCTCCGCTACCAACTGAAACGCCCGTGTCCCAATTTATTTATATAAGTTATAAATTAATTATAGAATGACCAAATTGCCCTTGTCATTCCCGGGACACCCGTATCCCAAATCATCCATTAAAGAATGTACAGCATGTGAAGTGACCAAAGTGCCCTTCTACCCGGGATACGATATCAACAACATAATCAATGAACAATTGTACAACAAATTACACAACAACGAGTATGCAGCGGAAGACTATACATATAGTAACACGTGTGCAATGAACTCTATGGATCCGACCCGAGGAGAGGAAAGCACCGCCACTTGCTGATATGCTCTTCTGATCATCGATCAGCTAACCTGTGTAAAACTGTGAGGGGGTGGGACCAACCACTGTCTCACCGCAAACAAATAAACCAATAAGATACAAAACAAATCAACTACAAGTACACCGGCATCAGACAATAGCAAACACAGAGCACAAACAATTCACAGCACACATCACCAGTCATCACCAGACTTCAACCATCACTTATCATTACTTATCTTATTATCCTTGTTATTAGGTTTAAATATTTTATTAGGGCCCTCTACTGTGTGCGTCGAGCTCGGTCCCGTCTCATGAGACAACCAGGCATAAGCCCAATTAAACCAGGCACGAAGCCCAAACATATCCATAGAGAGAGAGAGAGACAGAGAGAAAGCGGGAGGTAGAAAGGGGGAGGTAGAAAGAGGGAGGTAGAACCGGCCATCACAGGCCCACATGCAAACCCGCATGCCATCCCGAGGGGTATTACTTCCCGTTCGAACCAACCGGTCAACAGCCCCACAGTAGACTTTATTATAATTCGTTATTCTCATTTATTCTTTAAGAGTTGAACCATACGTTATTGTCAAACATCGTTGTGTGGATTTAATATCTTAATCTCAACTCCGGGCCTCAGCCCATAGTCCACCACACAAACTACAGATCTATATCTCATTGGTTTATCATAACCAAACAAGTCATACTAGACAGGCGCAATACATCACATCAGACAAACAGGCCACATAATCAGGCACACCACGTCATAGGTAACATCAACATTATCCACTTTGCAAATAGCAACAACAGCACAACAGGCAAGCATGCACACAACATTAAAGACCAAACAAATAACACCACTTTATAATCCAAGACAATTAACCGAGCATTGTAGGCAGTAATGCATACAAAGGTTTATAAGTCCTCACCTGGACTGAAAGGATCGCTTTGAAAGCTAGAGTTTCGTTCTGCACCAGACCTTGTCGTTCCTATGCTATTACTGGTGCCTAAATAAATATATACACGTATATCAGCAGACAAGTAAAGAGGCGCGAGCACGAAGAACACAAAACTACATATTCCATGATAGTGACCCCAGTCACGAGACATACGAAAGCCTGGGGTCCAAGTCTAACTAAGTTTATAAAACTCATTTGCAAATACAATTCCATCAAAACTTAAAATCATTTAACCTTTGTCGAGAGCCCAACGCATGAGCCCATCACCCCAATATAAACATTTTGGTATTCAAAACTATATATATAGTATGGTTCCAGAGTGTAAATAGAAAGTTTGAGCCATGCCGAAGTAATATTTTGTTGATAAAACCCAATCGTCATGTGCCTACCATCAAACCCAAAAGCATTGGTTGTACAGTCCATAAAACCTCCCTAGATAGATTATTAACAACTCAAAAACATTCTCCAATAATCATCCATTTTAACAAGATCCATTTCCCAACCGGTTCATGCTAACAATCCGTCCGGAGTTCAACTGAAAGCCACAAATTCCACTAACAAATATAAAATTTTGTCCACCTTGGATATTTACAATTTCAATTCTGAACCAGACCTAAAACCTCATTAAAAATCCGAAAACCATTTTTAAAACAATCCACCGGTTCAGCTTATTGAAATGCTCAAGAATACTGCTTATTATGCCACTAAGTGTCTATATACAATACAACAACCAATACCCAAATTAAATCCCAGCAAGCACTTTATGCCTTGCAACTCTCAACTACATATTTCACCCAAAAATCAAAACCTGCAGAATCTAAAGAAAGAAAAGAAAAGCGATTTATGGTTGCTAGAACCTTACTAGAATTTAACCAACACTGCCCCCATACAAGACCAGCAACAACTCCATTCAACAAATACAAGAGACGCAGAATCCTTACCCGTTAAAGGGCTCGGCTCGAACACAAAAATAGAACGTCGGACTCTGTCCACTGGGAAGAAAGCACGATCATGCACGGGTAGAGTATAGCGTGTAACCCGACACCCCAAACTCAGGCCTGCAACCTCGCTGCCCGGAACAACCAGCACGCACGCACCGAACCCACCACCGAACACCGTCCACTCGTCGTCAACAGCCCAACCAACACTCACGACGGTCCTAAGCAAACCACGGCCATGAACATCAACACAGAACCCACCTCCATCAACAACAACCACACATCCCGCCACCATGAGCAATAATTCCGGCCAACACCACCACCAAACCACCAGCCCGCCGCCATCACAAACAAACAACACAATACCCACCGTCGTCAGCATAGAAAGAGAATAAAAAGAAGAGAAGATTCAACAGAGGCGGCGAGGCTCACCACGCAACGACGAAGGGGTGACTACGACTCACGTCCACCCGCAGTACTACTTGTCGCGCACAGAACCTGGGCCTCATCTCGATCTCCTCTACAAACAGAAGCAGCGGCGACTTCAAGTGGCGAGCGGGGCGGAGATGCTAGGAGGTGAGGAAGAAACTGATGGGGTGTGGTTATGTGAGAGGGACAAGAGGGATGGTGAATCGGAAAGAAAGAAGAGAAGAGAAAAGAAATGGACAGAAAAGAAAGAGAGGAAGCAATCGAGAAACGATTTAAGGGTAACCGTTGACAAGAAAAAAAAACGGGCGTGGGAGAGGAAATCGGGAGAGGGGTTCGTGGGAGAGAGGTGAGGCGGCGGGAGAGAAAAGGGTAGAATGAGAGAGGAGAAGAAAAGAGAGAAAAGGGGGTTAGGGTTGCCGGCCTAGACCAAAACGACGTCGTTTTGGTCTAAGGCACGGTCAACTCTTCCCAGTCAACGCGAGCATAGTGTGTAGGTTTTATTAATGTTTTTAGTTTCTTTTCCTTCAACTTAAACGACGTAGTTTTAATTAGACTACGTTAAACCCCGCATTTCTTCACCGAAACCCGATCAGGCTCTATGGAATCGAACATGATGTGATTCAAACTTAATTTAGCATTTTCCAGGAATATAAATTAATTTACTTGTCCAAAACTTTAAAATTCTTCGAGGGTAAAATTGGAAATAAACTTCCAAAAATTCCGAAAATCCACAGAAATTAAATACCGAAAATTCGGGGCGTTACACTTCAGAAGGAGAGAAAATAACTCACAAAAAGTGAGACAAAATCCACAAAAAGTGGGAGTAAACCAACAAAACTAAAAACAAAAACAAAAACAAAAACAAACTAGTTGAAAGAAATTTTGGTGGAGGCTCACCGCCAGAAAAAAGCCGGCGGCAGCCCCAAATTGTAGATCTAGGGTTTTTCTCTAAGAGGAGGAGAGAAAAGAGAAAACCCTAATTATGTGGTTTGTATTTTCTTAGTTGGTTGAGGTTAAGTGGGCATTCTCATTTGGTTGAGAGTTCAAATCTAACCAACTGTCCCTCTTGATAGGTAATCTGG
This sequence comes from Turnera subulata, assembly GCA_028386065.3. Taxonomy (NCBI): domain Eukaryota; kingdom Viridiplantae; phylum Streptophyta; class Magnoliopsida; order Malpighiales; family Passifloraceae; genus Turnera; species Turnera subulata. Next base: position 82,880 of record JAKUCV010007422.1, on the reverse strand, counting down.
GAGCCTCTCCTCCATATTAAAAGAAAGATTCCAAAAGATAATGTAACAGCCCGGGTAAAATTTTTGATTTTTACCGGGACTGTAAAAGTCTTTTTACCGTGATTTACTGTTGAATTAATCTTGGGTAATTAATTCAAGGTAAATCGGGAGTCGTTTTTCGAAACCGAGAGTTTTCCCGCGCTCGTGATTTTTCCGTGGATTTTTCTGGCCTAAGTTGGTATTTTTCGGGTTTCGGAATTTCTCGGAAAATAACTAAGGGGGTATCAGTTATTTTCTGGTCCGGACTGGACTCGCTCTATAATGCAGACAGGCTGCATTATTGAGAAGTCACATGTGCACACTATTTTCACAGTATCATCGCCGGTTATAAAAGAAGGAAGCAGAAGGAGAGGAAGAGAGGAGAGGAAAAAAAGAAAAGGAGAGGAAAAAAGAAAAGAGAGAAAAAGAAAAGAAAAGAGAGAAAGAGAATAGAGAGGAAAAAAATGAAAGGAAAAAAAAACTGAAAAATAGAAAAAAATAGGAAAACAGAAAAAATACAGAGAGAGGAAGAAAAAAAAGAAAAAAAGAAGAAAAAAAACAAAAGAAAATTCGGAAAATAGAAAAGAAAAAGGAGAAAAAGGAAGAAAATAAGAAAATAGAAGAAAAGAAAGAAACAAAGAAAAAAAAACCCGGAGTGAACAGTGTCGTCACCCCAGGTCGCCAGCCACTGTACACGAGGTAGAGTTCCCCGCTGAGTTTCGTGCCACCGCCACCAGCCTCGCCTTCCCCTCACCGTCGCCGACCTGTCGCCGCCTTCCCCGAGTTCTTCCGCCGCCGGACGCACCCGCTAGAGCCGTTGACCCGCCGTGCAACCCGTCGACCCGCCTCCTCTTTTGCCTTTCACCGCCGCAACAAGCTCGCCGTCCGCCACCTGTTACCAGCCTATCCTCGCGTCGTCGTCGCCTCCCTCGTTGCGACTCGTCCCGAGCCATCCAGCCTTGCGCCGTCGCCGTTCCGTGCCGCTGCAACTCCGAGGTGAGCTTGGGTTAAGCTCGACCCGGATGAGCGAGCGGGTCAAGGGCAGACCCGGAAGAGGCCAACCGCGGGTCTGGGCTTGGTGCCTTGGACCTGGGCCGGTGCTCCTGGGTTGCTGGCCCGAAAAGACCTAGCTCTAGGGTTGGGCCTTGGGCATGACGTGGGCTGGGCTGTACTATTCATGGCCCAGTCCGTTTAATTTAAAAAAACAATATATATATATATATTTATATTCTGGTAATTAATTTTGAGAAAAAATTATATATTTCCTTTGAGAAAAGTATGGACAATTTAATTCTGGTATTTTCAGGAAAATATAAATATATATACTTAGATAAATAATTAAGTTATGTTTTTGGGAAAACTATTATTAATTGGAAGAATATATATATGCATCATGAAATAATTTCTGGAAATTTATATATATATTATTTTCTCTGGAAAATTATGGTTGAGGAAATATATATATATATATATGTACTTTAAAGATTAAAGGTAATTATATTTGTGCTAGTAAATATTATTATATATAGAAAGATAAATACTATATATACTTTCTGGAAATTATAAATAGGTTATTATTTTTCTGTAAAAATTATGGTAATTAATATTTTGGAAAAAGTATAATTAAGTTATGAAAATATTTTGAAAAGAGTTTTAATTAAAGTATGGTACTGAAATTATATTCGGAAATACGTTCGGTAAAATATTTTCGGTAAAAAGATTATAATAAAGGATAAGAACCGGGATGGGTTATTACGCAGATTGGCATCATAGCATGCCAATTATGTGCATTTACGTGAGTGTATATTGTTTTGATGTATAGGTTTGGATATCGGGCAGTTTCCCGAGGAGCCGGCGTCGGACCGGTCATTGTTTCCAGAGTTGAGTAATCGGCCAAGGTGAGGATGGATTTCCTTCAATATGTGCCTGTATTACTCGGTTATTGTGTTTGGCATTTATTGCATTGTTGGATGCTGTGGTTTGCTGTGGTTTGGTTCGGGATGTTTATCCCATGGTCTTGATTGTGGTCGGGATGTTTATCCCATGTCGGTTTTTGGATGTTAATCCTTGCGTCTTTTTGGTTTAAGTATAATGGAGTTAATAATAAATTGTGATAAGGAAGTCGATCCTTGATTTTGGATGGGATGTCTATCCTGGGATTTTGGTTAGGGATGTTGATCCCTGTGATTTGATTTTAATGACGGTAATATAATTGTCACGTGGTAAGTAGAGGTACGATCAGATGGTTTGAGACTGTTTTGTGGTGCCATGATCTGGGTTACTTGTGAGGGGCATGTTGATGCCGGTTTGATTGGGATGTTGATCCCTGAGTTTGTTATTGGGATGTTGATCCCGGGTTCTTTTTGATCTGGCACCAGGAACAGGTTGATAACCTGGTACGACCCTAGCTTATCCGTGACGGGGCCCGGAAAGATAAAATTGAATAATTGGATTTTATTGAGTCTTTTTGGTCTTGGACCGATTTTGGGTCGGGTCTTTCGGTTTGGCTGACTTGAGTAATTTTTAGTGTGCATATTGATTGTCTTTCGTTCGTCGGTGAGCACTTCGGACTCACCCCTCACCTGTGGGCTTTCATCTCGTAGGATGAGTTATTTGTTGTACAGGTTGGGTGCATTCCAGACAGGCTGCAGCGTTATCCCTTGGACCGGGCTTGGATCCATAGTTTGCATCTATGTCGCATACAGTGTTTATGTGAGTTATTAAGTCTTCCGCTGTGCATTTTATTGATATTACTGGGCCATTGGGCCGGTTTTGTTATTTATGATGTTTCCTATTTTGGGCCGTTGGGCCCGAGTTTCTATTGTACACACTGTATGCTGGGCTTGATTTTGGTTGGGTTGTCACAGTTCCGACACGTGTTTACTGTGTACGGTAAATACGGGTCGGGGCGTTTCAGATAAACTACAGCAAAATCAAAGTAAATTTAAATATTGTTTTTCTTTACTTTTTGAATAAAAAAATATATAAGAATGATATAGATATTTGTTTTCAAATAGATACATTTTATGTAGCCACTCTATCCGTATGTGATACAGATATGTCAATAGTCTAATATACTAGGAGAGACGTGCTAAAAAAACTTACTATTTCACGTGGTACTATGGCTTTCCAGCCAAGTTTTGGAAGAAGCATCTCCACATGAAGTGATACACAAACCTTTCACAATAAGTGGAAAAAAGAGAAAATGAAGTAAAAAGAAAAACCTTTCATGTTCGGCCAAATTCTTGAATTGAGTAGTGTGTATCTCTTCATTTTCTTTTTTTTCCCATTTCTTATCAAAGATTAGATATTATACACACTACTCAATTCAAAATTACAGAATAAACCCCATTATAAAAATGATAAAAAGAAATAATTATAATCATAATAGGGCAAAGAATTAAATCTCCAACCAGAAATGAGAATTCAATTCAAAATTACAGAATAAACCCCATTATAAAAATGATAAAAGGCAATAAATTATAATCATAACAGGGCAAAGAATTAAATCTCCAACCAGAAATGAGAATTGGTGTGTATATAATCATAAATAAATTTATCTTGAGATGAGTCAAATTTTCCCTCCCACCATTCCCCCTTTCTATTCTTTTTTTTGCCAAAAATATATTTTCCATTTAATTAATGGAACAAAATACAAAATACAGAAACCACTACGTAAATTGATGCATACTACTGAAAGTTAAACAAAAAATCAAACAAACCAACAAAACAAGTAAAAAAATTGGTATTTACTTGATTAAACGGCTGCAGCGGATGGCAAAGCCGGCTGGTTGAACCCACCTGTGCGATGAGATAAACTCTCAATTACTTCCCTTATTTCAATACATCATGCTGAACACAGTTCAAGCAAAACTCTCAATGGCTTCCCTCTCCATTCGTTCCCTCCTTTCCCCTTCTCCTCATTATTTCCAATCATATACGAAAATTGTAACCAAGAGACAACTATTTTTGGGAAACACAAACTAACAACAACATGTCTTGCTGCAAGTTATTTTTGGAAGAAATTCAAATGATGATAAAATTATAATTTCTTTATACCAAATATGAGAGAGGATTTGCATTGTTCTCTTTAATTTTCCAACAAATCATCACGATATAGACACAACTGTTTCCGTTTTTAAAGAGAAGGAAATTTTCTAGAGTGAATATGTACACATTCTCTTATAAAATCAAATCGTAAGATAAAGTTCATTACAAATAATCCCAACTGAGGAGTGACCAGGATAAATAAATTCATTTGTGAAACAGCATTTATTTCGTCTGGTTTGATAGGAGTATAGTTTATACTAATAAATTGTCTGACATAAAAGTGTAAGTGGGCGTGTGAATATGGACGAAAACGACTGTGTGAAGTGCAAACGTGGGTTCTCCAACCTGAAAACGTCAAAAAGAAAATGACTTTTGGAACTCCCACCTTGTAACACTCTCCACTTCACTTCTCTACATCTCTTCTCCTGTTACTTTTTGCTCTTCCTCTGAAGCAGGGTTTTGGGGTTATAGAGGAAATGGGTAGAAGGAAAGCTGCTCCAAGGCCTGAAATAATGGTAGGCAAGAACATGCATTGCATTTCAATCTCCCTCTTCACCTTTTGTTTCTCTTGTCGTTGCATTGTGCACTCACCTTGTGAACATACCTGGTTGTATATTTTTTTTTTTTTGTTTAGCAGTGTTCTTGATCCCTTCTTCTCTATTGCATGGTAGGATTATAGAACAACAGCACCGGGTGGCGGTGGGTAATTACTTGTAAGAACGACACATGCATGTCCTCAGTACTGTGAATATCTTTTCTTTATCTCTTACGCTGAGGTTGGATTTTTGTGTTAATTAGAAAAATAAAGGTAAACATCAGCTAGTTCTGGGTAGGCAAGAACATATTATACACTAACCTTTGTGAATGTGCGGTTGCATGTCCAGCTAAACACTTGTTTAGCCATTTCTGTTGTGGTCTGTTTGTTCTCCTTATGTATCTTTTTCACTCTATTGTTCTTAATATTGTATTTCTTTGTTGTGTGGTTCTGCTTTGTATGTCGATTAATTTTAGTGAATATGCAACTCTAATAATCTTTTTCAAGTTGCCAATTTGTTCTATATCGGTGTCGGTTGTTTTTGTTTTGTCTAGTCTTACGAATTGGAAGAAATTTGCATGATTTAGTTTGGACTTCATCACTAACTTATACTTCATTGCTTGCAATTCTTTTCGTGAAGCTTGAAAGCACGAATCTTGCTGGCTGGGAAATCGCCGACTTGCAGCCTCAGGAGCCAAATTCTGACAAGGAGAAGGTGGAAGAACAGACCACAAAAAAATCCAACCATGCCAAACCAAAACGGACTGCCTCCTCTATCGGGACTCGCCAATCCAAACGTCTTAAAAATGCAGCTAGGAATGCAGCAAACCCAGATGAAGAGCGTATTATTGAAGAGGTGTTCCTTTCTGATAGTGATGGAGAGGAAGATGGCTTTCCCTTGGAGCCTAACAATGATGAAAGCAGCTTAGAAGAAAGAGTTCAATGTCTTTTTGAACAACACAATCAACAAAAAAGGACCATATATGAAATGGAGTCCAAGGTATTGAGTTATCCTTTCAATGGAACTTCTTCTGCACTTTGAAGTAGATGGCATTCAAAACCTTCACAAAACCAATAAATATTAGACACTCAAAGCCTGCTTAATTAAAGAACAAAAAGGTGATTGAGTGAATGAAATTTTTGACTCTCCTATGTCACAAACTTCTAGTGACATAATTAACTTGCTCTCTGTTTTGGTGATGGAAGACAGGAATTCCGGTTTTAGTTTGTGGGAATTCTTATTGGGTCAGATGTTAAAACTGTTGGTTTACTTCACCTGGTTTCTTACAATTTCCTTTCAAGTATTCTGTAATTTTTGTGGTATGATTCTTCTTCAGTTCATGTGCATTGATATTCTTGTTTGACTGAATTACAAACTGAACAATGCAATTGCTTTTATGAAATTGTTTGAGTTTCCTACCACCGTTCAAAACAAACTTATTCAATATGCTTTATTGTTGCCACATTCAAAACCTAGTTTTGCCAATGAGCTTGTATTGCATGGTTGTCTTAGGTTCGAGTCCCACCTTCAACATCGACTATAGTGTAAGAAAAAAACCAGTTTTAGAATCTTGTTTGCTGGTATATGTATATTTTTGGTTGCTTTGCTTTTCTACGCCCATTTGTCACTTTCTGTTCCAAAAACAGATATATAACTGCGGCTGGCCCCTGCTAAGTACTTGTTCTGGCTCCGGCCCTGCTCATGGAGGCTCTGATGCGGGAGATTTCAAGTATAGAAGCTTGTATTTTGACTCCCAGAAGAAGGTTATATATATGTTACACCAATTCTAGCATCCTATTTTTCCTTTCAGCTATCATTTCCCATACTATTGTTCCATTTGACACAAGTCATATTGTTACTTCGTTTGTAGATTGAAGCTCTATTGGAGGAAAATCTTCAGCTCTCCAAGAAATTGGAACGAGCTCTTGCTCTAGTTCAAGCAGTATGCATTTACTTTCCTTACATTTGTTAGTTTTTTGTTTCAACTTCTTCTCAACCGGATGCAAATATTTAATGGATCAATTAATATTATCAGAATCCATAATTATGGTTAGCTCTAATTGGTAAAGCTAGAAGTCTGTGCATTGTGAACATTATTTAGGCATTCAGAATTTGATCTCATCAGGCAAATGTTATTCTGGTAGAAAATGATCTACATGTGAAAACTTTTCTTCAAAGTCATATAATTAGTGGTTGATTCCTTCTTCAGGAAATGTTTCTGATGTATATATCTTGTATACAAATTTACATGATGCGAATTGTGTCTTGACTTGCTTTTGTGCTTGTAACAAAGTAACCATTCCTTTTTTCCATTTTGAACTTGATTTCCAGATACACTGGCCATGTACCTACTGACTTTTCCTTTACTTCCTGTTGTTGCTGCTCACACATTTTTTTCATGATGAAGTTGATTTCTGTTGTGTTTTAGTTTGAGAAAGGAATTCCCGTGGTTTTTAGCATGTCGGAGATGTTGAAAGAGATGATGTTGCTGCCCAAGGCCGCCGGCGGAGTGACTAACGAATCGGCAGAACCAATGCTTAAAATTACAGCTGCAGAAACTAGTGCTGCTACGGGGCACACTTCTCCAAAGAGAAAGAGGCGTCTCGGATGCTAGACCTCTTCCAAGAACTAGAGATGTCATGGGTGCATTTGCTAGTGTTTGTTTGTCTTTCTATAAATATTTCTACGACAAGTTGTTGGATTGTTTCATAATATCTTTTGCTATGTTGCAAGTGTATTCTACGTGTGCAAATACTTTTAACTAGTGTCTGTTTAATCTACTCTAATGATGATGTTTGATCACAAATCTCTAACTCCAAGTTTCCAGGAGGTCTAAAAATTGGTTACTTGAAGAGCTATTACGCTCGTTCAGCCATTGCTTACTCTCTTTATATTAACTACTTTTTTCTACACTGAGATGCACGTGGTATAACATTATATTTTTAAAATCACGTGGTATAGTATTAATCAACATCTTGAAAAAAACTTATATATAATAAGGACAAAATTTTACTAGCCATAATCTAGACAAACGGATACGCATTATTTAGAATTAATTTGTATTGTGGATATTGTGGAATATGAATTATATTGTGGATATTGTGGAATATGAATTAATTAATCGGTTATTGTCAATGATATTTGTTATTCCTTTAAATTCTAAATTACATCATTTTAATTATTAAATTTTATTATTATAAATGAGATTATTAAATTATATTATTATTTTTCATTATTATTTTTTTCATGGTCGATGATCTTTTTGGTAGCTTACTTTAACTATTTGATGGTACTTTAATTTTTCTTCTTTATTGTCCTTGTTGACAATAAACCACAAACACATCGGTCATGAATTCCAATGATAATTCTTTTCTGTTATTATTCATTTTTGTTGTCATTGTTCTTGTTCATAGTTTTCGATGACTACTTGATGCAAGTGATGGAGCCATAGCCTTGCCTCAAGGTCCAATTGCAAGGAGCACATCAAGGATGCCTAGAAATCAACTTCTACATCACATTCAAGCATTGATCAACACGGAACTTCAAGAACACGCAATGATCAAGCTTGAGAAGGTGCTGAAACAGAAGGATGTAACCTTGCTGTCAATTAAGGAGTGATTGGCTCAAGGATGCGTATGGGGCCTAGTCGACAACACCCCAGCCCATGTGGGCCCATGTCGACATATTTTTTTTAGTTTTTATTAGTTGGGTTTTTATTGTATGGGTTTTAATTAGTGTCCAACACATGGCTCAATTAAATCATAGTCTATTTGGGTTGCCAGTCGACACCTAAAATACTGTCTATTTTTAGGTCGGCACCTAAAAATTCTGGAAAAGTCAAAAACCTATTTTGACTTGGTTTTGGGTTAGTTTAGACGAAATTAGGGTTAAGGATTAGTATAAATAGGACATTTCCTTTTGTTATTTGACACAGACTATTTTGAGAATAAAACTGCCTTTGAGGTGTTTATCGAGAGTGGATTCTCTTGGTTTTATATTAGGGTTTGAATTTACTTATCAAGTTGCTTTCTTGTGGCGTTTATTCAATTCCTTATGATTCTAATCCCTTTGTTGCATATTCCTTAATTGAGTCTAGGAAGTGAAGAATAGAATTGCAAAAGCCTTTGTTGTGTATCTACTTCTTTGTTGTCTAATCCGTACAGAGATTAGGAGGTGAAGAAGACTTACACGGCGAGTTTGATTGAGATTGAAAATCGGGGCAATCAGATAGTAACGGAGGTGGAACTAGTGGATTTTAGGGTTGTTGCCGTATCATCTTTTGGTAGCGGAGCTAAGGTTTCAGTCAATCATATCCTTTTGTGTTTGTGTTATTTCAATTCTGTCAATTCGTGGCCATTCAATATCGTAGTTTCAATTCCTTGTTTCTATGTTGTTTTGTGTTGTCGATTAAAAAAAAAAAATTGTCGAGTTACTGTTCATCAAGTACTGTTCACCGACTACTGTTCATCGGTGTTACTGTTCACAAAAAAGAAAGAGAAAGAGTTGAAAGTGGACTTGGTTGATTGTGTTGTTGGAATTGGAGTTTTGCTTGTTTGGATTGCAAGTATTGAATTCTTGAAGGTGGCCGAATTGATTGGTAGATTGAAATTTGATAGGAGATCGTTGTTGTTAAATTTGGTCTCGGGTTGCAGAATTCGTCCAGGAGGCATCTATACAAATTGTCTCTGTTTGGTTTCTGGTTGTAGGATTTGAATAGGAAGCTACTGTACAAATTGTTTCTGTTGGGTTTCTGGTTGCAGGATTTGTGTAGGAGGCTGCTATACGAATTTTTCTGCCATCTTTGTTTTTTTTTTCCAATTGACTGTGCATTGTGATATTCTTTGTGTTGGGTGATTGTTGTTTCATAATTGCTCAATTGTGCCAATAATCATTCACATACATCTTTTTTTTCTTGTGTGTGATCAATCTTTCTTTCTTGGAATCGAATTTTGCCTCTAGAAATTGATATCTTATCTTTCTTCTTTAGGTTATCTTTGATTTCTTGAATTAATTACTGCTGGTTGGTTGCTTGATTTTGTTTATTTGAACCTAACATATAAAACTGAAGCAGAATCAAGAGTGGTAAGAGGCTGAAAGTTTTATTCACTGCCAACAAACACGAGAGACACACGTGAGGAGTTTTATCACTAACAAATTTTTTTGCTGGTTTCTTTTACGATGTCTACAGATTATGAATCAGACCGGCCTGTTGTGATGACTCACCTCAAGGATTTTTTTAACAACCTCTCGAACCAAATCAAGGAAGTTACCAACACTGTGGCTGAGACTAATGCTAGGTTGGAGCGGCAAGCACAGGTTATAGAAACTCGCCTAGCCCGACAAGAAAGAGCTATGCCAACATTGACCGATAGCATTGGCAACCACAATGGAAGTGAGAGGGAGCGAGCTCAAGATGCTAGGGTGGAGGAAGAAGTCAATAAAGAGGAGCACTTTGACGAGATGAACCCTAGGATGCCAATTGGAAGAGGGTGTGGCAATGGAGGAAGAGGCGGTGGCGCATACCGACCTAGGTTCCAAGAACGACCAGTCTACAATAGGGCCGAGGGACAAGAGCGCTTTGACCGCGATTTTGGAAACATCAAGATGAATGTTCCCACCTTTCATGGTACCAATGTTCTTGAAGCGTATCTATATTGGGTACAAGACATGGAAGCTATCTTTGATTGCCATCAATATAACGACGAGAAGAAGGTCAAGCTTGCTGTGGTGGTATTCAAGGATTATGCCAAATCCTGGTGGCATAAGCTTGTTTCCAATCGAAGGAGATATGGAGAAGATGAGAGAGAGACATGGGCTGAGATGAAGAGAATCATGAAGAAGAGATTTATGCCTGCTTCACATCAAAGAGAGCTGATGAATAGATTTTACTCACTCAAACAAGGCACCAAGAGTGTTGATGATATTGGAATGCACTTGAGATGGCGATGAATCAAGCTGGTCGTGAAGAGGACGAGGAGTCTCTTATGTCGAGATTTTATTATGGTTTGAATACTGACATTGCTCAGGTTCTTGATTTGCAGCATTATGCAGAAATTGAAGAGATGGTGGCATTGGCTTCAAAGATTGAAATGCAATTGAAGAAGAAGACCTTTATGAAGCCATCAAGCTATAGCTCCTGGAATGCGAGTTCCAAATATTCCAAGGATGAGGGGAGTTCCAGTAGGGTTCCTTTAGACACCCCCAAGATGCTTCCATGGAAGACAAAGGAGGAGCCAAAGACGCCTAATGCACCGCAAAAGGTTGTGAAGAGGTCAAGATCCATCAAATGCTTCAAGTGCCAGGGGTTGGGGCATATTGCGTCACAATGTCCTAACAAGAGGGTGATGCTTACTACGGAGCATGGAGAAATCTACTCTGATGATGAGAGGGAGGTGCTTGATTTCGACCCTACATTAGCTGGGATGCCCGAATTGGAGGATGTCAATGAAGACATACCGGAAGAAGAAGTTCTTCAATGTTTGATTTTGACAAAGAGGTTGCTCAATATTCAACCAGAAGAAGATGGCATCGAGCAACGGGAGAACATCTTTCACACTAGATGTTTTGTGCAAGACAAGCCTTGTAGCATGATCATCGATGGAGGGAGCTGCACCAATGTCGTTAGTACCATGCAAGTTGAGAAGTTGGGGCTGAGGACGCAAAAGAATCCAAGACCATACAAGCTACAACGGTTGAACGATAATGGTGAAGTTAAGGTAACCGGGCAAGTACTTGATTCATATTCATTCACCATTGAAAAATATTCTGATCAAGTATTGTGTGATATTGTACCTATGCAAGCATGCCAAATTTTGTTGGGAAGATCTTGACAATATGATAGGAATGTGGTTCATGATGGACGAAGAAATAGGTATACATTCACTATGGGCGAGAGGAAGGTAGCACTCGCACCATTACCACCTAAGGATGTTTACGAAGATCAAATGTTTATGCAAAGGAGTATGGATGCTTGGAAGAAGGAAAAGGCGGCCGAATTGGCTAAAGTTTCTGAGAGAGAGAGGATGACTGAGATTCATGCAAAAGGAGAGCCGAAATTAAAAGAAAATATGGCACTGGTGTCTACAACAAAAGGAGAGGAAAAAGAGATGAGTGAAGCCGACACCAAGGAGAGAAGAAAAGAGGGGAAAAAGAGACCGAATTTGTATGCAAATATGAGAGATTTGAGGGAAGCTTGTGTGAACAAACAAGAGATGTTGGTACTCTTATATAAGGGTGCTTATTTATCTAACACTGACCTTAATCCCGATTTGCCTAGTTCTATTGTTTCTGTCTTACAGGAGCTTGGAGATGCATTTCCCGAAGAGTTGCCGAAAGAGTTACCTCCAATTAGAGGGATTGAGCATCAAATTGATTCCATCCCTGGTGCTCAAATTCCAAATCGGCCAGCCTACAGGGCTAATCCGGAGGAGATTAAAGAATTACAAAGGCAAGTTGATGAGTTGCTGAAAAAGCGACACATCCGTGAGAGCCTAAGTCCTCGTGCCGTGCCGGTTATTCTAGTTCTAAAGACGGATGGATCATGGCGCATGTGTGTTGATTGCCGCGCCATCAACAAAACCACGGTAAAATATCGCCATCCTATTCCTAGATTGGATGATATGCTAGATGAATTGCATGGTGCTTGTGTGTTTTCAAAGATTGATCTTATGAGTGGTTACCATCAAATTAGGATGAAGATTGGAGATGAATGGAAAATTGCTTTTAAAACAAAATATGGTCTATATAAGTGGTTGGTTATGCCTTTTGGATTGACTAGTGCACCTAGTACTTTCATGCGATCAATGAACCATGTTTTGAGATCATTCATTGGAAAGTTTGTGGTTGTTTACTTTGATGATATATTGATCTATAGTAAGAGTATTGAGGAGCATGTTGGACATCTTAGCCAGGTATTGCAAGTGTTGCGTGAGGCACAACTTTTTGCTATGGTTTCTAAGTGTACTTTTTGCATAGATCATGTTATCTTTCTTGATTATGTTGTGAGTGCTAAAGGCATTGAAGTTGACCAAGACAAAGTGAAGGCAATCAAGGAGTGGCCGGCTCCTACAACGGTAAGTGAGGTGAGATCTTTTCATGGACTTGCTAGTTTTTATAGGAGGTTTGTGAAAAATGTCAGCTCAATTGCCACTCCTTTAAATGAGATTGTTAAAAAGGAGGTTGGTTTTAGGTGGGGGGACAAAGAGAAATCGGCATTTGAGGAATTGAAGGAAAAACTTTGTTATGCCCCTATATTGAGATTACCTGACTTTAACAGTACTTTTGAGATTGAATGTGATGCCTCTGGCATAGGAATTGGTGCTGTTTTAATGCAGGAAAAGCGTCCCATTGCTTATTTCAGCGAGAAATTGAAGGGGGCACAACTCAATTACTCCACCTACGACAAAGAGTTGTATGCATTGGTGAGGGCATTGCAAACTTGGCAACATTATTTGTGGCCGAAGGAGTTTGTGATCCACACGGATCATGAGAGCCTAAAGCTTCTAAAAAGAAAAAGTAAGCTAGGTAAGAAACATGCTACGGTTTCTGGAGAAGTTGGAATTGAAACTTCGACTGGAGCTGGATTCTGTCTTGCTGCAAGAGAGCTTTTTTGGGCTCAAAGATCAAGAAATACTTGGATTAAGGCGGGAGATAGGAATACTTCTTATTTCCACAGAACTGCTACAACAACTATATTCTTTAAGCCGGAAGGTACGTGAGCTGCACATTCCTTTTAGTAAAGATAGGCCGTGAACCAAGTCAAGACTAGGATAAAAAAGTACTATACTAATAGTAAAGGGTCAGACCAACATTCGAATGGCTTGAATTCATTGAGACTTTCCCTTATGTTGTTAAATACAAGCAAGGAAAAGATAACATTGTTGCTGATGCTTTGTCTAGGAGATATGCTTTGGTTACTTCACTTAGTTCTAAGTTGATTGGATTTGAGCATATCAAAGATTTATATAAATCTGATTCTGACTTTGCAATGGTGTTTGATGCTTATGAACATGCTGCGTTTCAAAAGTTTTATCGCCATGAGGCTTGGCTATTTCGTGAAATAAGCTTTGTATACCTGCTTATTCTATGCGTGAATTGCTTGTTAGGGAATGTCATGAAGGAGGTTTAATGGGACACTTTGGCATTGGTAAAATTTTATACATCTTGCAAGAGCATTTTTATTGGCCTAACATGAAGAAAGATGTAAAGAAAGTTTGTGCAGGTTGTCTACCATGTCGTCAAGCCAAGAGTAAAGCACAACCTCATGGTTTGTACACTCCTCTCCCTGTTCCTAATTATCCTTGGACTGATATTTCTATAGATTTTGTTATTGGATTGCCTCGGACAAAGAAAGGAAGAGATAGCATCTTTGTGGTTGTTGACAGGTTTAGTAAGATGTTGCATTTTATTGCTTGTCATAAAACTGATGATGCTGTGCATGTTGCCGATTTGTTCTTTAGGAATATAGTTCGTTTGCATGACATTCCTAAGACAATTGTTTCTGATAGGGACACTAAATTTCTATCTCACTTTTGGCGTGTTTTGTGGAGTAAATTAGGGACCAAGTTGTTATTTTCTACTACTTGTCACCCTCAAACTGAAGACCAAACTGAAGTTGTGAATAGGACTTTAGGTGCTCTATTGCGTGCTGTCGTGCGTAAGAATTTGAAATCATGGGAAGAATGGTTGCCTATGGTCGAGTTTGCATATAATAGGAGTATTCATTCTTCTACTGGTTATTCACCTTTTGAGATTGTTTATGGATTTAACCCTCTAACACCTTTGGATTTACTACCTATCACTTTGAAAGATGTTGTTAATTTAGATGGACAACAAAGGGCTGAGATAGTCAAGTCCATACATGAGAAGGCAAGGCAGCACATTGAGGCCAAGAACCTAAAGGTGGCGCAAAGAGCCAATAAAGGGCGACGACTGGTGCAATTTGAGCCTGGTGATTGGGTCTGGGTGCACTTTAGGAAGGAGAGGTTTCCTAAGCAAAGGACATCAAATTTGGATCCTAGAGGAGATGGACCGTTTCAAGTCTTGGAACGCATTAGTGATAATGCCTACAAGATTGATTTGCCTGGTGAGTATGAAGTTAATGCTACGTTCAAAGTCACTGATCTTTCTCCCTTTGACAATGCAGGTTCAGATTCGAGGACGAATCCTTCTGAGGTGGGGGCATTGATGCAAGTGATGGAGCCATAGCCTTTCCTCAAGGTCCAATTACAAGGAGCACATCAAGGATGCTTAGGAATCAACTTCTACATCACATTCAAGCCTTGATCAACACGGAACTTGAAGAACACGCAATGATCAAGCTTAAGAAGGTGCTGAAACAGAAGGAAGTAACCTTGCTGTCATTTAAGGAGTGATTGGCTCAAGGATGCATGTGGGGCCTAGTCGACAACACCCCAGCCCATATGGGCCCATGTCGACATATTTTTTTTTAGTTTTTATTAGTTGGATTTTTATTGTATGGGTTTTAATTAGTGTCCAACACATATGGGCTCAATTAAATTCTAGTCTATTTGGGTTGTCAGTCGACACCTAAAAATACTCACTATTTGGGTTGTGAGTCGACACCTAAAAATACTGTCTATTTTTATGTCGGCACCTAAACATTGTGGAAAAGTCAAAAACCTATTTTGACTTTGTTTTGGGTTAGTTTAGACAAAATTAGGGTTAAGGATTAGTATAAATAGGACCTTTTCTTTTGTTATTTGACACAGACTATTTTGAGAATAAAATTGCCTTTGAAGTTTTCTTTGATTGTGGATTCAATTATGTTTATCGAGAGTGGATTCTCTTGGTTTTATATTAGGGTTTGAATTTGCTTATCAAGTTGCTTTGCTTGTGGCGTTTATTCAATTCCTTGTGGTTCTAATCCCTTTGTTGCTTATTCCATAATTGAGTCTAGGAGGTGAAGAATAGAATTGCAAAAGCCTTTGTTGTGTATCTACTTCTTTTTTGTCTAATCCGTGCAGAGATTAAGAGGTGAAGGAGACTTACACGACGAGTTTGATTGAGATTGAAAATCGGGGCAATCAGATAGTTACGGAGGTGGAACTAGTGGATTCTAGGGTTGTTGTCGTATCACTACTCGACTCTTATTCTCCATAATTCTTCTTGATAATAAATTACAAACACATGTGTCATGAGCTCTTGTGATTCTTCTTCTTCACATTACTAAGTTGTATTATTCTTTTTCGTAACAGTCGATAGTTTTGGTTGGCAAACCACCGGGCTCAGCGAGCGCTTACGATGGTATATACAGATTACCCATCAAGGGGGACGGCCCGTGGGTTCGAACTCTCAACCTAATGGGAGTGCTTACTGAACCTCAACCAACTAAGCCAACATGTTCTTGTTGATAATAATTTATTCAAGTTTTTTATTAGAAGACTCACCCACTATAACCTGTTACTCGATCCGAGTCGGATCCGGATTAAATCGGGCAAAACACCATTCAAATAGGTTATGGTTTTCAGATTGTGTAAAAAATGGCAAGGCACTTTATCTAAAAAAACATATTATCATCACTTATAAGGCAATTTTGGTAGCAATTTGGTATAATGTGAGGCAGATTTGACAGACCTGCTAATTTCACGTCATAATGTGAGGCAGCTTTGACAGTTTGCATACCTGCAAATTTGACATCATCAGTCCTAAACTTGACGGACCGTAACGGTTAATTTGCTCATGCATATAAGATCAAGCACAGAATTATCTTCAAAAGAAACAAGAAATCAAGCAAAGAAGAAATTGATGGCATGTATATATTGCAAGTACTATAATTAATTAGCTTATGAATCAATAAGCAGTGTCATAGTTGAAGTTTTTTTGAGAAATAGTGTCATAGTTGAAGTTGATATTGTAAGTTGTGCGGCATATAAATAATTAGTAGATATATATCGTTTTAGAATTAGTTTTTGAATACGAATAGGATTACATGAATAGAAATAATAAGTAGATATATATTATTTTATCATACGAATAGGATTATAACTATTATAAGATTTTTAAAACTTACGGATTTGATTTTTAAAATTTTGGATTTTAGTTCGCTAGGTTGTCGTTGACGTCGTCAGTAGAAAAAAAATAGTTAATATTATTTTTATTGATTAATGAGAGGGTAATTATATCAATTTGCTGGCTTTCTGAGTTGATGTTTTTAAAATTGATCCAATTTGCTTTCTTTGGGATTAAATTGACTTTTTTAAAAAAGAACTGATCCAATTTGTCGTTGGATGGTGTAAGTGGGTTGTTATGATCTATTATTTAGAATAGATTTTTATAATGACTATTATGCCTTTAATTATAATAGTAAAGAGAAGGATACTTTAGTATTTCAATTTCACAAGTTTTGGTGAGTTCGTGCTTTTATATATAGTATAGACATTGGATTTGATTTTTAAAACTTTGGATTTTAGTTTGCTAGGTTGTCTTTGACGTCGGTAGAGAAAAAAATAGTTAATATTATTTTTATTAATTAATGAGAGGGTAATATATCAATTTGTTGGCTTTCTGAGTTGATGCTTTTAAAATTGATCCAATTTGCTGTCTTTGGGATTAAACTGGCTGTTTTTTTAAAAAAAAACTGATCCAATTTGCCGCTGGATGGATGGTGTAAGTGGATTGTTATGTTCTGTTATTTAGAATAGATTTTTGTAATGACTATTATGCCTTTAATTATAATAGTAAAAAAGAAGGGTATTTTAGTATTTCAATTTGGCAAGCTTTGGTGACTTCGTGCTTTTATATATAGTATAAACTTTGGATTTGATTTTTAAAACTTTGGATTTTAGTTTTCTAGGTTGTTGTTGACGTTGGTAGAAGAAAAATAGTTAGTAATATTTTTATTAATTAATGAGAGGGTAATATATCAATTTGTTGGCTTTCTGAGTTGATGCTTTTAAAACTGATCCAATCTGCTGTCTTTGGGAGTAAAGTGGCTTTTTTTAAAAAAAAAATTGATCCAATTTGCTGTTGGATGGATGGTGTAAGTGGGTTATTATGATCTGTTATTTAGAATAGATTTTTATAATGACTATTATGCCTTTAACTATAATAGTAAAAGAAGGGTATTTTGGTATTTCAATTTTGCAAGTTTGGAGAGTTTGTGCTTTTATATATAAAACTAGTTTTTGTGTACGTGCTATGCACGTGGTATAATTTTATTTTTCTAAAGTAATTTTTAGTAATTTAAAGTTTTTGTAAATATTGTTTTAAATAGGTGAAATATTTCTATTATAATTTATAATTTCCAAATACAATTTATGGAGCACGTCACCATAAATTCTGTGAGCATGTTTCTTGTTATATGATCCCAACTAATAACATTTGATAAATTTGTGTTTTTCCAATAATAAACGGCTTGTTTTCCTTGTAATTGCAACTGTAGAATAATGACTGGAGGGTTGATTTCATATAAATGTAAGCCCGAAATTCTCCATGCTGCCTCTTGTGAAGATACAAATCTTGTATCTTGAAATTTTTGAATTTCATCTATCGTTGTACTCCCATTGTTTTCTCCAATATGCACTGCCACTTTATCGTGTCCTTTGTATATGTACTTGTAAAAATACTTTACAGAATATATGCTTGAGCATATCTCGACATTAATATGATAATGATATCTTGTCAAGAGATATGGATTGTAAGGTACATCATTTCAGTTATCTAGCATTTTTCCTTTCTTTGTCACTATTCGATTATTATTACTTCGTCTATATATTGGATAACCATCTTTTCCTTTAGTTGTTGACAAAGTAAATGTTCTAGGATATTGAAATCGACATTGCCGAGTTTTTTTTTTATCAATATTGTCTTGCACCATACAACTATAATTTTTGTTCAGCTCACCGCAAGGCCCATGCATCATGTGCTTTGATACTAACTGATAGAGCAAAGGATTTTCTTTCTCTTCTGGAATCTCTGCACAAACGAATCGGTCAAACTATTTTGGAGATGTAATTTTGTAGCTTTCCTTCAGTATAAGCAATAAATGAACATGTGGCATTCCTTTTTTTTTTTGAAACTCCGTGATGAAAGCATGTGCCGTTACCTCTTCTAATATATGCTTTTTAATTATTTTATCTTTAATATCCTGAAATTTGGCTCATAACACTCTATCTACTAATTCCGGTCTATTTCGTGTTGTTTGTCCATATTTTAACTCATCCTTATTCTTTTGCCATTCGGGATTGCATGTTATTGTTATAAACAAATCTGGTTTTCCAAATTGTTGAACCAACATCATTGCATCTAAATATCGACGTCGCATATTACTTGGACCTCCGATAAAAAAATGTGGTAGTATGAGCCTTTTTCCAACTTCATTTGCTCTAGTTTCGCCACCTACGACACTATCAACAATACCTTGATATAATTCTGATCTTATTTTTCATTGTTGTGGCCGAAAATAGTCAAGTCTTGTTGATTCGAGTTTTATATACATGTCAACCACAAATTGCTGGAGCAATCTTCCAGCCAAAAGAATTAAAGTCCGTTTATAATCTGTTTTTTGAAGCTTGTAACAATAATATTCTCTACAAGAAACTTTTGATGTTGTGGGTCTATGCACTCCTGCATAAAAAAAAGATTTTTTAACAAACCAAATATTATATATAGAATATTAAAAACAATTATTAGCAACGATAATAATAACATGTACCTTGATCTTCTCTTTCAAATATGTCATTAGAAGACGAAAACAAAGGTGTATCGTAGCTGTTATCGATTGTAATATTTCTAGATCCACCATTCAGACGATCTTGTTTATAAATATTTTGAAGCCAACCAACTTCGCCTTTTGGAAAAAGTAGAGATTATTGTAATGCATCTTAACAACTGTAAAAGTGGATCACCCTATGTCTTTGTCTAGAATGAGTATAAACAATAATATCTTTCTCAAATGATACTTTACCTGTATTGCCTTCAATCCATATGGCAGCAACTTGATCCGTTGTAGGTGCATTATATACACGTTGATCGGGAGATAAGCTTGTATTGATACGTATCTTTTAACCATGCATAATTCAATAATATCCATCAACTTCTTTACTATATTCTCATTTAGTTGTCCTCCTTGCATTACTTGGATTCTGTTATACAATTCATTGTCAGTATCGTAAAAGTAAAGTTGTAAAAATTTGGAACTATTTTCAATTGGCTTTGTGTTTTGAATGTATAGACTCCGTGCTTGGATGATGCTAGTTCCTTTTCTAATTTAACTCCAAAAGATGTAAATGAAAAAATACTGTTATATGCTCTGATATTTTTCTCGAATTCTTGAGCTTCTGTTGTTGTAGATGTGAATAGACTATATAAATCATCATGATAGGTTGGTGAAGTTAATTTGATTTGTCCACTACTGCAATAAAATGAAGATGTTTCATACTGGATTTTTTTTGGCCCCACAATGTAGACATGGCAAAACATTTGCAAGTTTGTGCAATTCAGAACTTGAAGGGTGATATTTAGTCATTCCTGAAACAAATTTTATAAAATTATACAAAACAACAGAGCACTAAAAATTCAAAAAATTAAATTAAAACTAAATTTCTCATATGACACTAATTTAAAATAATTATAAATATAAATTACTAACCATTATATCGATATGGGGTTGATAATGCCTGAAGTAACATAGAACATTTCTTTTTACGCTTAGAGTTTACATTACTGTTGAAACGCCCCGACCCGTATTTACCGTACATAGTAAACACGTGTCGAAACTGTAACGACCCGACCAAACAAAGCCCAGCATACAGCGTATACAATAGAAAACCGGCTTAACAGCCCAAAATATAAACATTAGAAATCTGGCCCAAGGCCCAACAATAACAATAAATAGCACAGCGGAAGACTTAATAACTCACAAAGACACTGTATGCGACACTGATGCAAACTATGGATCCGAGTCCTGTCCAAGGGATAATGCCGCAGCCTATCTGGAATGCATCAAACCTGAACCACAAATAACTCAACCTACGGGATGAAAGCCCGCAGGTGAGGGGTGAGTCCGAAGTGCTCACCGACGAAGGATAGACAATCAATATGCAACACTATAAATTACTCAAGTCGAAAACACAGGCACAACAGCCAAAATAAAACAATCCAAAAGACTCGACCCAAAACTGGTCCAAGACCAAAAAGACTTAAACTGTAACGCCCCGAATTTCTGGTAATTAAATTTCTATGGAATTTTAAGAATTTTTAAATTTTATTTCCAATTCTACCCTCGAGGAATTTCCGGGATTTTAGGTCAAGAAGATTATTATTAATTTCTTCTTCTTTTCTTTGGAAATATTTTATTTCCTTAGCAATAAAAAATTTTAATGTGGGATTAAATCTTTAATCAGGATTAAAGTAGAAAATTGAGTATTATTTGTGTTTGTGTTAAAACACAAGTTTTGGAATAGTATTGACCAATACTACGTAGTTTTGGGAAACCCAATACATGAAACTCAAGTTTGAATGCGTTTTGACCGGAGGAGCTTGGCGCGTTGACCTCAGGTGCTGAGAGGACAAAACGACACCGTTTTTGCTGACCAAACGACGTCGTTTCACGCGTGGCCGAACCCTAGGTTTTATCTTGGATATATATTCTTTCTTTTCTCTCTCTCTCCTCACTTCCCCTCACTTTTCTTTTCTTCCTCTCTCCCGAGCCGGCGGTGCTTCCTTCCTTCGTTTTCTTTGCTCTCTTTTACTTCCTCTTACCTTCTCCTTCTTCTGCTGACGAGGAGCCGCAGTCTCCTTCATCCCTTCCTTCCTCCTCTCCTCGTGCTGCTGCCCTGCTCACCAAGCGAAGTCGCCGCCGCCGAGGGTCATCGAGTTTCTCCATCTTCACGTCGATGCCGCTATTGTTGCAGGAGCAAGCTCGGGCTTGTGCGAGGCGACGGCGGTTCGCGACGGGTTCCTGTGCTCGGACCTGGGGAGGCGACGAGGTTGCTCCGTCGCTGCTCCTTGCTGCCACCGTCGTCCTCTGTCGGGTAAGCTGCCGCCTCTGTTTCTTTTCTCTTTTCCTTCTTTTCGTCTTGTGGGATTGAATTGACCCGTTGGGTTATTGTTGGCTGCTTCTTGTGTCGTCGGCAGTGGTTGTTGGTTGCGGTTGGTTTTGGTGGCATTGGAGGGTGGTTGTTGTTTCGCTGCTGTGGAGGCCGGGGGTTGGTTCGGGTTGCAGATCGGTTTTGGGGTTTGTTCCTCGGATTTGGCAGAATCCAACTAGGGCAGTTGAGGTTTGACTCTCGCTGTTGGTGCTCGGGATTGATTTCTACAAGGGTGTTGAGGCTCGTGTTGCTGTGGACTTGGTTCCGGCCGTGCTAGGAGTTTAATTCCGGTAAGTGTTTTCCGGCACCCTTCTTGTCTTCAGATTGTTCATGGTGTTCTTGAGAAGGGTATGCATTGTTGATTTGAGTATGATTGTTGCTTTGAAGATCGGTAGGGGTGTTTGCACACCGTTTCGGAATTTTGGTGAACGCTCCGATGAGCTTGGGTCACTGTTCCGGCGAGGGAAGACTTGAATCCGGCGAGCTCGGGAATTTTCTGGCGACTCGGGTTTCGTTCCGGCGAGGACTGACCGGAATCCGAGAAGGACTGTTGCTGTTTTCGACGAGACGGTGCGGAGATCGGCATTAGACGGTAATTCCCGGCAATGTTGTAATTTAATTCTTGTACATATCATGTACCGTAAAGGCTTCATATCGATGTATTCAAAATAAATGGTAATAGTGAAAGACCGAGTGTGTTAGGTTAGAGGCGCGTGGCCGGGAACTTCCGACGCGTTTAGAACCGTTAGGCCGAAAAATATTTGGGCTCGGTAGTTTGATTAAAGTATTATTGTGATGGGCCGGGCTTAGGCCCAATTAATGTCATATTAATTCTATATGGGCTTTTAAGCCCAAAGACTAATGAAGTGGGCTTTAGGCCCAATGGCTTGTAATTGAGATGGGCTTTAGGCCCAATAAAATGTAACTAATTTAAATGAGTTTTAGGCCCAATGGTTTTGGGGAAGGTGCTTTAGGCCCAATAAATGGATATTATTTTAAGATGGGCTATAGGCCCAAAGGGTTCTTATGATGTGGGCCTTAGGCCCAGGTATAAAATTGGATTTGAATTTTGGGTTTAGACCTGGGTTTCTTTGTAACGGGACTAGTGTACGATTAAAGCTTAAGACGATATCATTGGCATGTATTTGATTTGATTTCCGTAAATAAATATCTTATATGATATATATGTTCATAGGAGGTTATGGACACGAGGTTGTTGAGGCGGAACGAGGCTTCGGCTTTCGAGACAATCTTAATATGGCCAAGGTGAGGACTTATAAACCTTTGTATGCATTACTGCCTACAATGCACGGTTAATTGTCTTGGAGTATAAAGTGGTTATTTGTTTGGTCTTTAATGCTGTATGCATGCTTGCCTGTTGTGTTGTTGTTGCTATGTGCAAAGTGAATTATGTTGATGTTACCTATGACGTGGTGTGCCTGATTATGTGGCCTGTTTGTCTGATGTGATGTATTGTGCCTGTTTAATGTGACTTGTTTGGTTATGATAAACACATGAGGTTTAGATTGTGGTTTGTGTGGTGGACTATGGGCTGGGGCCCGGACTTGAGAATAAGATATTAAATCCACACCACACTGTTTGATCATAATTTATGGCACAACTCTTAAAACGTTATTGAGAATAATGGAACATAATAATTCTACTGTGGGGCTGTTGACCGGTTGGTTCGAGCGGGAAGTAATACCCCTCGGGATGGCATGCGGGTTAGCATGTGGGCCTGTGATGGCCGGTTCTACCTCCCTCTTTCTACCTCCCCCTTTCTACCTCCCTCTTTCTCTCTGTCTCTCTCTCTGGATATGTTTGGGCTTCGTGCCTGGTTTATTTGGGCTTCGTGCCTGGTTGTCTCATGAGACGGGACCGAGCTCGACGCACACAGTAGAGGGCCCTAATAAAATATTTTAACCTAATAACAAGGATAATAAAGTAAGTAACGATAAGTGATGGTTGGAGACTGGTGATGACTTGTGTGGTGTTTTGTGATTGTTGTTGTTTGATGCCGGTGTACTTGTAGTTGATTTGTATTGTATATTATTGGTTTATTTGTCTGCGGTGAGACAGTGGTTGGTCTCACCCCCTCACAGTTTATACAGGTTAGCTGATCGATGATCAGAAGAGCATATCAGCAGGTGGCGGTGCTTTCCTCTCCTCGGGTCGGATCCATAGAGTTCACTGCATACATGTTATTATTTGTATAGTCTTCCGCTGCATACTCGTTGTTGTGTAATTTGTTGTATAAATGTTCATGGTTTATTTTGTTGATATTGTATCCCGGGAAGGACATTTTGGTCACTTCACTTGCTATACATTCCTTAATGGATAATTTGGGATACGGGTGTTCCGGGAATGATAAGGGCCTTTTGGTCAATCTATAATTAATTTATAACCTATATTAATAAATTGGGACACAGGCGTTTCATAAACAAAAACCAATTTCCAATTTTTATCTTTCCGGGCCCCGTCACGGATAAGCTAGGGGTCAAACCTGGTTATCAACATATTTCGGGTGCCAGACCAAACCAAGAGAGCCCAGGGATCGACATCCCAAAAATAAGAACCCAGGGATAGACATCCCAAATATAATCACGGGATAGACATCCCAAGCATAGACATGCTTATCACAAGTAACCCAAGTCATGGCCACCACAAAACAGTCTTAAACCATCGAGTCGTACCACTACTTATCACGTGACTATTATATTATCATTATCCAAATCCAAATCTCAGGGAACAACATTCCTAGCCAAAATACCGGGTTCGTATCCTTTATTATCATATTTTACCGAAAATATTATACCGTACGTATATCCGAATATAATTTCGGTACCATACTTTAATTAAAACTTTTTTCGAAATATTTTCTTAAATTAATTATACTTTTCCCAAAATATAATCACCATAATTTTCTGAAAAAGATAACATATGTATATATATATATTTTCCAAAATATTTTTATAAAACTATTTACCATAATATAATTACCAAATATTATCATCTTTAGAAAACTATATTTCCAGAAAAATTAATCATACAAAATTATTTTCTAAAAATAAATACGAATTAATAAATATACCTATATATTTCGAAACAATTATATATCAAAGTAATTATGTATTTTCAAAACTATTACTTTTGTATACCATAAATACATATTTTCCAAAAGGTACCAGTTACCATAATTTTCTAGGGAAAATAACATATGTGAGAAATTATTTTCTTGGTATTTATATTTTTTCAAATAATAATAGTTTTTCCAAAATATAACTTAATTATTTATCAAAGTATATATATTTATATTTTCTCAAAATACCAGAATTAATTTGATCATAATTTTCTCAAAGTGAATATATATTTTTTTTGAAAATTAAATACCAGAATTATTGTATATATACATATATATATATATATTTATATATATTTATTTTTTTTAATTCAGGACTGGGCCATGAACAGTGAGCCCATGCCCAGCCCAGGTCCAACCCAAACAGCCCAACCCAAAATGAAATCCAAGTTCGCGACCCGCCCGAAGGAAATGGGTCGACCAAACCCGTGCTCACCTTGGCGGGTTGAGCAGCTGCGGCGGCGACAGGCGCGTACGGCAGCAACGGTGCAGGCGTCGCGAGGCGAGGGCGATGTCGCTGGTACTGGCGGCTGCAGGTGGCGGTGCGAGGTGCGGCGGCAGCAAGACAGGGAGGCGGAGCGTCGCGGCGTGTCGGCAGGCGGAAGGGCACGGGGTCAGCGGCGGTCGAAAGGCGACGGTGGGGGGAGCTCGATGGTGGCGGCGGTGTGTCGAGAGGCGGCGCAGAGACGCTACGGGTGAACAGCAACCCGAGAGGGGAGGGTGACGATGAACAGTGTCCCTCTCCTTTTTTTCCATTTTTCTCCATTTTCTTATTTTCTTTTTTTCCGATTTCAATTTCTTTTTTTTTCTCTTTTCTCTTTTTTTCTTATTTTTTTCTTCCCCTTCTCTCTTTTTTTTTCCTTCTGTGTTTTTTTTCTTTTTTTTCCCTTTTCTTTTTTTTCTCTCTTTTTTTTCTTTCTCTTTTTTTCCTTTCCCTCTCTTTTTTTCCTCTCCTTTCTTCCTCTTTTCTTCTTCTCTTTTTCTCCTCCTCTGCCTCTTTTACAACCGTGAATGAACTGTACAACCTGTGAACGTTCAGTAATGCAGCTTGTCTGCATTATGGAGCGAGTCCGGTCCGGACCAAAAAATAACTGATACCCCCTTAGTTATTTTCCGGTGTGATTTTTCAGAGGATTTCGGGACCCGAAAAATACCAACTTAGGTCCGAAAAATCCGCGAAAAAATCACAAGCGCGGGAAAAACCTAGCATTGCATATTTAAGCTGGAAAAAAAGATGTTTCAATCTACTATTGTCTCAACAAAGCACAAGGAAAGAAAACAGCATTTAGTAGGGGTTTCTCACTCCTATTCGCTAAAAAGTGTGCTTCCCATAGAGACTGCAATTTTTTACGAAAAACAACGCCCGATTTACCTTGAATTAATTACCCAAGATTAATTCTTTCAGAAAATCACTGTATAACGACTTTAACAGTCCCGGTACAAATCCAAATTTTTACCCGAGCTGTTATAACTGTCCAAAGTTATTCCATCATTTGAATTATTTTTTCTTTTTCTATTATTCTCTACAGCTCGTGCAATAACTAATTTTCTTTCTTCCTCCGTTAGTCGACTATAGGAAGTGTCCTTTTGCACTTTTTTAGGCATGATTGATAAAAAAATATATCGTAGTAATTATTTCCTGAAATAAATTAAAGAAAATAGGTTGGAATAGAAATAATGCTTCTACTTTGTTATCGGCTAGCTTGGGAGAGAGTTACTAAAAATCAAAAAAATAAAACAAACTAATTTTTGGATTAGTAGGTATATGGACGAATATATATAGACACAAGATGAATATATATGTACATACACTCATGAAATCGATCAATAATCCTATTCCTTCTTGAAATAGAATTATGAAACAATCCAAGTTACAAAAGATTGAAACTGGAAATTATAAGAAACCATAATAAGCAATCAAATAATGAAGGAAAAGAATTTAGTAGAATAGGAAACACACTTAATAATTTGAAGGCGTTAAAATTAGTTAAACGAAAATTTAAAAGATTATTACGAAACAGATGCTCATAATAAAATAAAATTCCCATAAATCAAAACTATCGCGCTCATAAGGCAAACCATAAAATCAAAATTTGAAGGGATTAAAATTACGTAAAAGATTATTATTATGAAATAGATGCACATAATAATATAAAATTTACATCAATCAAAGACATGGCGCTATTCCCAAGAATCAAAGACATGGCGTCATAAAAAACTATGACGTCTCACTCTCATAATTTTTATTGTGAATAAATACACTTACAGTTATCTAGAATTTTCTCGGCAATAAATATACTTACAGTTACCTAGAATTTTGTATTAATAAAGTTGATCAATGCAAAACTTATACCCACAGGGGAAAAGTGGTGGAAGAATCAAAAGAAAGATCGCGCTTTTGATGGTGGCGGGTGATTTCGTGGTGGAGTTTATGAGTTGTGAAAAGAGGAGAAGATAAACCCACCAAGTTAATCCATCTGAAGAATAAATTACCACAATAATAATAATAACGCAAGAACAACAGAAGTACCTGTATCAATGCGAGCAACAGATTCTTGGAAGCACAACTGCTCAATATTAATTGATTGTTGGGACAGCAAAAAATTTATGCTTGGAAAAGTATACATATCTAAGCACTCTGCAACCCAACGCAACTGCAATGTTTTTTTTTCTTTCTTATTTCTTTCTTTTAGAATTAGAATTTTAAGGCAACCAAAGCCACCGTTATGATTTTGTTTTTCTTTGTTATTTATGTCTTTTTGAATTGAATTAGAATCAATAATAATAATAATTAAGTAGTGAAGGAAAATTGAGTCAATTTTAATTAATGAGGGGGTAATGGAGTCAATTTGCTGGCTTTTCCAGAGTTGGTGCTTTTATATAGTACCACAATAATAATAATAACGCAAGAACAACATAAGTACCTGTATCAATGCGAGCAACAGATTCTTGGAAGCACAACTGCTCAATATTAATTGATTGTTGGGACAGGAAAAAATTTATGCTTGGAAAAGTATACATATCTATGCACTCTGCAACCCAACGCAACTGCAATGTTTTTTTTTCTTTCTTATTTCTTTCTTTTAGAATTAGAATTAGAATTTTAGGGCAACCAAAATCACTGTCATGGTTTTGTTTTTCTTTGTTATTGATTTCTTTTTGAATTGAATTAGAATAAAAAATAATAATAATTAAGTAGTGAAAGATAATTGAGTCAATTTTAATTAATGAGGGGGTAATGGAGTCAATTTGCTGGCTTTTCAAGAGTTGGTGCTTTTATATAGTACTAGTTTTTATCCACGTGCGATACACGTGGTACAATTTTGTTTTCTTAAAATAATTAGTAAAAATTGATTGAATTTCTAATCTGACTTTGCCTCTATGTTGATTGTTAACCATAATTAGTCATAATCGTATCCAATTATCATTTTTGCCTCGTCGAATATGCTTATCAATATATTATCTTTTCTGCCAGACACTTCGAGTCTTAGCATTTACATATAAGGTATGAATTGGATATGTTAAATAAAAATTTAAATAAGAATATTTAGCGAAGAAAAGTTATTTTTTTATTTTTATAATGCTCATATCTTAGTTTGTATCAATCATATCCATTGCATTTTTCTACTTCACATCGTGCTTTGTTGTCTGAAACATCTACTTTCTTTCCACAATTTTTGCTTGCATGGTAGCATGGTTTTTCTTTGTTTATTACCTTCATAATTTTTGCTCGGAATGAATAATAGATGACCTACATACATTTAATATTTTGATCAATTTAAAACAAATAATATCTCTTTCAAATGATACATTATCTTTATTGCCTTCTATCCATATGGCAACAACTTGATCTGTTGTAAGTGCATTATATACACGTTGATCAAGAGATAAGCTTGTATTGATAAGTATTTTAAACTTGTCAAATGATGAAAAATCTTTTAACCTTTTCAAGAATTATGCATAGGGATTTTCTCCATCAACTTCTTTACTATACTCTCATTCAATTCTCGTTCTTACATTATTTGCATTCTGTTATGCAATTCATTGTCAGTATCCTAAAAGTAACGCTGTAAAAAACTTGAGACTATTTTTAGTTGGCACCAAACGAGATTGATGATGATAAATTTGGACTTGTTCTTTGAATGTATAGACTTCGTGATTAGATGATGCTCGTTCCTTATCTAATCTAACTCCAAAAGATGTAAATAAAAAAATATAGTTATAGCTTTAATACTTTATTGGAATTCTTGAGCTTCCACTGTTATAGATATAGACTGACAATATAAGCCATCATGATAGGTTGATGAAGCTAATTTGATTTGTCTATTACTCCACAAAATGAAGGTGTTTCATACTCAATTTTTTGGCCCCACAATGTACACATTGCAGAATATTTGCAAGTTTGGACAACTCGGAACTTGAAGGGTGATATTTAGTCATTCCTAAAACAACTGGAACGACTTGATTTTTTTTTTTTTTACAATTGGAGTTTATTTATTGTCCAAAATTATTCAATCACTTGAATTATTCTTTCTTTTTCTTACTCTCTGTAACTCTTTTAATAACTAATTCTCTTTCATCCTCCGTTAGTTGGCTATAGTAGGTGTCTTTTGCAGTTTTGAGGCAAGATATATAAAAAAAAATTGTATGGTAGTAGTTATTTTCTGAAATAAATTAAAATAAAAGGTTAGAAGAGAAATAAAATGCATGGCAATAGCCACAAAATAAAATAGCAGAGGCTAATTAATTGTTTTTCAAGTATCTACTTCTAGATACATGAACTCTTTTTTTTTCTTTTTTTTTTAAATTAACTTGAAAACAATAACTACAAGAACCTTTACATTGCCAATTTTTCCAATATGGATTAATTTAAATTTACTTTATCCTATACACAATATATTCTTGAATTTCCTGTTAAAATCCCTCCACACATGTATATTAAATCAGTCATACTGAAAAGATGATACATACCTCAATGTTAATGCTTCTATTTTGTTATCAGCTAGTTTGGGAGAGAGTGACTAAAAAAACAAAAAAAAAAAAGAAATTTGTAGGTATGTGGACCAATGTTCTTCAAGTTAGATAGATTCTGCACGCATGTGGTATAGTATTAATCATTATTTAGAAAAGAACTTATGTATAATGATGATTTAGAATTTTTTTATAAATATTAATTTTATGAAAATGATCATTATTTTAATGTATTCCTTTTTTATCTATCATAATTTTTATAAATTTTTCATGATATTATTATATTACTCATTTATATTAGCATTTTTTATCTTGTATTCTTTACTTTCTTTGCTAAAAACGATTATTTTAATAATTAATTTTTTTTTAATTGAAAATTTTATTTTTCTTAAATTTTTCATAATTATCTATTCCATTACTTTGTTTTCATTTAATTATAGGTCATTTTTCTAACTTTGAGATGGCATAACAGTTTTTTATTCTTAGAAGTTATTATATGAAAGTTGTTATTCTATTTAATTTGTAGTTAAAGCTTGCCACTCTTAACATCTGTAAATTCAAGGAGATGAGATGAGATGTAAATAAAAATATTAAATATTAATTTTTGTAATTTATTCCTTAGATCACTATATATTTGACAATGAGGGAGAGAGTGAAAAAACTTGCAATGTTACAGTATATTCAAGACAAAAAAATTCAGTATATGCCATAAAAAGTTTCAAGAGTATACAAATTTTGTTTTAGTTTTTTTTGAGATTGACAAGGATGGAGATATGTACCTCAAATTAAGGATCGGTGTATATATATTTTATATATTTTATTTGTAGGGGCCATGTAATCCTATTTGAGACGGTCTCTTTCTTTGAATAAAGTTAGATTTACTACATGTGTATTTAATTTTTAATCCTATCTATGTTAGAATTATGTATATTTAATTTTTAATTTTCATGTCGTAATCAATAGTCCTATCTCATATTGGGATAGAATTATGTATTTATTGAAATAGCTATTTCGTATTGCATTATTGTATATATTTTACTATTTTTGATTTATTATTTCATTAATAAAGGGTAATTGGGTCAATATTAAATAATGAAGGATAATAAGGTCAATTTTAATGTAATTGGTACTTTTATATAGTATATAGATATAGATATAGATAAATTAGTATCCATAAACATAATTATTCTGAGCTTAAATTATTAGTAAATACGTCCAGCGTGATGTGGTCTTGTTATTATTATTTATTGATAAAGAAAATTTTTTTGGGGGCATAATAAAGAGAAAATTAATCAATACTTTAGAATGTATGCGCCATTCTATTATTACTAGTTTTTTTCACGTGCGATGCACGTGACATAGTATTATGTCCTTAAAATCACGTGGAATAGCATTAATTTTACTCTTGGAAAGAATTTATAAATAAAATATAGACAGTCAAACAATAAATTACAAATACATTTATCATGAAATCTTGTGATTATCTTTTTGGTAAATTTTATTCTTTTGTTCATGATTTTTGCTGACTTTTCACCTGTACTTCTTCATACTTTTTTGTAGTTGTTGAGAAAATATAAATAAATATATTATTTAAAATTATTTTATGCACTAAAATAGGAATTTATAAATCCATGTACTTCAATTTTTAATCGTCATAGTTTTTGTTGACAAAAAATTACAAACACAAAGTTATGACTATGATAATTTTTTTATGTTATTATTCTTTTTCATAATCATTATTTCTGTTTGTAGTTTTCGTTGATACTCACTCTTCTTGTCAATAATTCTTTTTGATAATAAATTACAAACGATATGTCATGAGCTCTTGTGATTATTCTTCTTCATGATTATTCCTTTGGGAAAATGCTATTTTTTTTCGTGGTTTTTGTTGACATTTCAGCTATTTTTTTCATAGTTCTATTATTTCTAATAATTATTGCTCTTCGTAGTTTTTAGTTATTTTTTGATATTTTAAATTATATAATATTTAATATTAAATTATACTACTAATGAAGGCCATTATTAAATTATTTTATTATTTTCTATTATTATTTTTTCATTGTCGTTGTTTTTGTTGACTATTTGACTATTCTTCATTTTTTTCTTCATAATTTTTGTTGATAATAAAATACAAACACATCTGTTATAATTTCTTGTGATTATTCATCTCTTTGATTATATTGTTTTTGCAGATGTTGTTCTTGTTCGTAGTTTTGGCTGACTCTTCAAATATTCTTCTTCATATTTCTATTATTTTTTCAAACATTATTATTTTTTTTGTAATTCTTAGTAGTTATTGAGAAAATATAAATAAAGACTTATACGTTAATCATTAACTTGAGAATAACTTATATATAATTTATACAATGAATTTTTTTTGATATTTTGAACAAATAGATACATATTATTTAGAATTGATTTTTGTATTAGAATAGGAATTTATCAATTAATTTTTCTTCTCCATACTTCTTGTTGATAATAAATTACATAAAAAATATATATCGTGAGCTTTTATAATTATTCTTCTCTATGATTATTCTTTTTCGCTGATGTTATTTCCACTTGTAGTTTTCGCTGACTCTTCGGCAGTTCTTCGTTATAGTTCTATTATTTTTCAATAATTATTGTCCTTCATAATTTATGATAGGTGTTGAGAAAATATAAATAATAATGTATATATTAGTTATTTTCTTGGGTGGAAATTATATATAATGTAAACAAAACTTTTTCTTGATAATCTAGACAAACGTATATGTATTGTATAGAATTAGTTTTAGTATTAGATTAGAATTTATAAATTAATTATTTTAATAATATTTATTATTTAATTAATATTTTAAATTATATTATTATTTTTCACTATTATTTTATTTGCAGTCGTTGTTCATATAAGGGTTTTCGTTAACTATTCGACTATATTTAAATTTTTTTCTTCATAATTCTTTTTGATAATAAACTAAAAATACATTAGTTATGAATTCTTGTGATATTTTTTTCGTATTTTTTATTAACGGCTCAACTGTTTTTTTTTCTACATAATTGATGATAAATTACAAATACATCTGTCATGAATTCTTGTGATTATTCTTCTCCATAATTATTCTATTTCATAGATGTTATTCTTGGTTATAGTTATCGTTGACTCTTCAACTGTTCTTCCCCTTTAGTTCTATTATTTTCTAGTAATAATATTTGTTAATCCCTTGATATTCTAAATTTTATAATTATTTTTTTTGTGTATGGTATCTCAATTAAATAAGAATAATGTTAAGTTATTATTATTATTAATATTAATTAATAAAGTATGATTTATTATTCTTATTATTACCTAGTAAGAATTTTCTTCTATCACGCTTATTTATAATAAGATAAGCTAATGTAGAGACAGAAATAGTTTACATTCAACCGCCATAAGACTTTATTTAATACGAGTGCACAAGAAGAGACCATTGTCTGCCAAGAAAATTTAGAAAATTATAAGGCAATCCCTCTCATCTTATCCCCTTGGGTCTTATTTCTTAAATATCATTCTCTTTAAAAATCTTCTTTTCCTACGTCTTAATATAAAACCAGTATATGAGAATCCCAAAGTTGGAGAGTTATAAAATTCTCCCGATATATTCGGGTTTTCTCTCGCTCTGTCGAGTGTTCTTCCTTTTAGGGTTTCTACTCCTTACATAGGGTTTCCCCCTTTGTGAATACTCCAAATTTGATCCACTAATATTTTATTAAATTATGGATATATTGTTGTCTATGGATTGATGAGATGATTCGATTCTGAGATGAAATGTGTTTGTGATTCTAAAAAATATTAATATTTTATTATTTCCAAAATTTTGATATATTTAACTTGGAATTATTGAGAAGATTTAATTCTGAGTTTAGTATGTTTAAAGGTTTTGAAATTAATAAAATGTGGGTATTTAATTGTTACAGGCCTTTTAATTATTTTGGACCTATTTGAGATGATTTTGGGTTTAAAATGAGTTAGAGGCTTGGACCAATTGAATATGGATCCTCCAGCAGTCAAAGCCCAGTAGAAACATAGAACTTGACAACCTATCAATCCTAATTTTCGTCATAATTTAGGGTTAATTAATTTCCCAATGTGTTTTTATTGTTTATGGTATATGGAGTGGAGTGAGGAGGAAAAACTTAATTGGGAAAAGGGGAATGGGTAGGCTATAAGTTAGGAGGTCTTTTGGAACAAAAAACAGGCAGAAAACTGATAAGGAAGGGCATGAGAATCAAGCAGGATCAGAATTATGAGGATCAAAATCGGGAAGGAAAGAACCATTCTAGAAACAGGTGCCGGCGGACATGGCGACATGACCGGCAGCACCTGGCGGGCTTGGAGACATGACCGCCAGCGCCTGGCGGACATCCTTTCCAGTTTTGGAAGTTTTTCAATTATTTCCTGTCATCTGGATTTTGGGTTTCTACAGTTGGATCTAGGGATTCAATCCCGACCCTTAGATCAACACCACATCCAGACCCTCCAGACACTATAAATAAGACCCCCATTCACCCTCAAAACACACCAATTTCCTCTATTCCCCCTCTATACACACATAAGCTTAGGTGTTTGGAAGAATTCTCTCTTCCCAAGCTTAGGAACCCTTTCAAGGTCAAAATTCTGGAGGAATTTCATGGAAAGGAGTAGCAAGGAGCCAGTTGCAGCAGAAGATCAAAAAGAGAAGAAGAAGGAGGCGGATTCAAGCAAACCGTTGGAGAAGAAGTGTTAAACCCAAGAGGAAGGTTCCAGAGGAGGCAGTCTCAGTATTTTGGCATGTATTGATCCTTAATTGCACATGATCTTGCCCCAACATGGATGGGTGCCTAACACCTTCCCATCCGTGACAAACCCCCGGGTCCATGTCATTGGTTTGCTCTTGGTTGCCTTATGGAGTCATTGGTTGCCTAAGGAAGGTTTTTCCTTGAATTTTTCCCTTCAATAAAATTCAAGTGACGACTCCAAAGACATGGATGACGGTTAAGACGAAGGTGTTGAATACGCCCAATGCATTTTGGGTCGGGTATTCACAGTTGGCGACTCCGATGGGGACGTAGAGTGTTTAAGAGATCATATGCCTTTTATTTGTCATGTGTGTGTCGTGCATTCATAAATTATGTTGTGAAGCTTCCACCATAAGAGGCTAAGGGAATCCTGGTCCGGTACACACCGTCCTACGAGGTTATCGGCTAGAGTGAACCCATTTCTTGCTGTTTAGCAGTGATAGGGGTTAATTGGCCAGCGACCTCACGCGATGTCCTACGTCACATGTGGATATGCCAAACTATCCCTTAGCGACGGTTCTTAAGCCCCTAACCAGCTGCATACCCAAGCATCTCATGCATGAGAAACTAATGTGTGGTATATGTATGTGTGTTTACTATGATTCCAAGTGCATGTGAAGTAGGGTGTCGTCCAATTAAATAAAACCGAAGAAGTGGGAGGAAATGTGGGAGTAGTAAGGACATGAACCTATGGGTACCCAAAATCCTTACATCTACTCCTTACCTATCAGGAAAACATGGCCGAGATCGGGCTGAGGATATGACTAAGGTTAGAGAAACTCATACCATGCTTTCGGATCCACGGACATTGAGGCTGCTTGAGTTGTTGGAGAAACAGGAGATGCCGATTGCTGGGAGCGACAGTGCTGAGGTCTCAAAAGCAGGCAAGAATGAGGTTCTGGATGTTGATGGTGACTCAGTCGCACAAGAGGCTAAGGACAATAAGGAAAGGCTACGAATGTTGGAGGAAGCGGTAAAAAGCATTAAGTTGAAGGAAGGCGAATGGAGTCTAGGCCGGTTATCATTGTTTCCTAGCACCCGTTTACCGGAGAAGTTCAAAATGCCTGACATTGAGAAGTTCAATGGAATGGTATGCCCAAAGACCCATATGAAGATCTATGTTACGACATTGAAGCCAATGGGAGTGAGTGATGAGATGATGGCTCAACTGTTCCAAAGGACCTTGTCAGGTGCTGCTCTACAATTGGTCGTATCATTGGATGAGACGAAGATAAACAAATGGGAGGACATGGGCGCTGCATTCATGAAACAGTATGCTTACAATACTGAGGTGGATGTGACTAAGAGGGACCTAGAAACCACTAAGCAAGAGGCTCAGGAGACCTTTTTGGCCTTCATCAAGAGGTGGTGCAACAAGGCATCACTTATGGCAGATCGTCCCCCACCTGATGAGCAAGTGCAGATGGTGATAAAGAATCTCGAACCAGCATACTATGAGCACATGATTGGTAATTATTATGCCAACTTCAAAGCCCTCATTGAGGCCGGTATGCAGTTGGAGGATGCAATTGCTTCAGGAAGATCAAGACTGCAGTGGATGTCCCTGCGCCTAGGCGTAACTTCAGTTTAGCACAAGGGAAGAAAACCACTGAAGTGAATTACGTTTCCACTCAGGCTCCTCTTCGGCTAGAGACGACACAAAGAAAATTCACTCCCCTTCCAATGTCGTTGAGCAAATTGTTCAAAAAATGCATGGAGAAAAATTTGTTGCACCCATTGGAACTAAGTTCTGACTTGCATGTAAGGTGGCTGGTCACACCACTGACAGTTGTTCGCAGCTTCGTCACGAGATCCAAGACTTGATAGAAAGAAATGAAATTGTCCTGCCTCAGAAACCCAAACTCAGACCAATCCATTACCCTTATACGGGCAGAATGACGTCATATCGACTGAAGAGCGAGACTGCTTGGTTTTTGACCTGAGTGAGTGTGTAGATTCAGACGAGGAAGTGGATGTCATCACAAGATTCGGACGAGTGGTCAGGCGAATCCCCCTTCGACTTGAAGAATCTAAAGAGGCAACGGCAGCAGAACCTGAAGAAGATGCAATCATGAAGCAATTAAAGAAGACACAGGCAAATGTATCGATATGGGGGTTGTTGATGTCTTCCCGACCACGCCGGGGTAAGGTCCTGCAAGTTCTCGGCAAGGCTCATGTTCCCATTAATACTCCGCCTGATGAGCTAGAAAACATGATAGCCACCTTAGGCATAGACAATCTAATTTCCTTCTTTGACAAAGATCTGAGTCCAGACAAGGAGGCACATCCTGAAGCACTATACATTACAGTTTACACCAAAGGAAATCAAATCCCTTTGGTTCTAATAGACAATGGGTCGGCATGAATTTGTGCCCACTGAAGGTAGCAAGCTCGCTGGGGTTCGACACTGGGGATTTCTTGCCTTCTCGAACTATGGTAAGACCATATGACAATGCTAAAAGAGAGGTGTTGGGGATGATCAAACTTGAAGTGACTGTAGGGCCTGCCCCCTTCATAATAGAATTCCAAGTACTCGACATAGCGTCCAGTTTCAACTTCCTCCATGGAAGACCTTGGCTGCACAAGGCCCGGGCAATAGCTTCTACCTTACATTAGATGCTCCGTTTCCCATATAAAGGAGGAATGGTCACAGTCCGAGGGGACACATCTAGGAATAGCATCAAGCCAGTGTTCGGAATCGAAGAGGAAGAAGAAGTAGCCCTGTCCGGATTTGTCTTTGAATCCATAGGCATGATAACTTTGATGCCAGAAAAGAAGATTGCCTTGCCTCTCTATTATAGCTCTTATGGAAATCCAGCGATAATGGGAATTATGAGAAGGATGAAGTATTTTCCGGCTCTGGGATTGGGAAGAAGGTAGCAAAGGGTTGTGGAAATCCCTTAACACCATAAAGTAGTACCACCATTCTGTTTAGGCTATGTGCCTACACCCTTGGAACTTGAAGAGCAAAAACAGAAGGATTGAGCAAAGATGTTAGCAAGGAAAAATAAGCAAGAATGCGAGATCACCATGGCCCAGTACTTCAAGACACTGAACGGGTATTTCATAAAAGAAGGAGACGATTTTCCCTTTTGCGGATTTCCCAAACCATGGGTCTGCCCCATCACTAAGGTTCATTGGCCAGGATTCGAATTGTTCTTTGATTGCTGCCTAAGGATAGATGAAGAAGAAGACCATGCGGAGGGAAAGGAAGAGGATTTCTGCTGTGCATGCCTTTTTAAAGAGGGGGGGATGTGGTTATAATTAGCGGTTGAAGAAATCCAAATAAGGACGGCACGTCCACAAAAAGTTTGTAGTCCGCAGATTTAATCTATGAATAAAAGAGGCACCCTTTTACATTGATGTTTGTTTAAGTATCTTTTTGCATATGCAATACATGTGAATAGGACCCGATGAATGAACTTCCTATAATCTGTGTGAAGTAATCCAAGGGCTCACAGCAAATTCCTAGAATTTTGAAGGATTGGAATATCCCTGGAATCTATCAAGTGATAAAAAGAACTACGTAGGCCTGATTTCATGTGCTCAAAAGAAAAGAAAAAGGAAAAGAAAAAAAAAGAAAAAAGGAGAAAAAAAGAGAAAAAAAAGTCGTGAATACGTAGGAAACCCGAATTGGGTCCGATTTTTCTTTTATTTATAGCTTAAAGGATGATAACATAGATAAAAGGGAGTTGGTTCATTCATTTGTTTGCATGCATTGTATGTTGACCAAAAATAGGGTTAATCACCTCCTAATTCTAAACTGTGATTAACCATGATTATGATCTGGTTTTGATGATTAACAAATCACATGTGTATTGCTAGCTTTGCTTATGTTGATTTTCACTTGCAGGAAAAATATGGTTTATGCCGATACCATATCCTGAACACACGACATATGGTTTTTATCGATACCATATCTTGAATACGTGACATATGGTTTTTACCGATACCATATCTGATGCTGTCAACATCAACTTTTTGTGCAAGTTGCGTGTGGTCCTACATGCATATAAATCCCACTTCCAGCCATTTGAATTGGAGAACAAGAGGGAAGACTTTATAGAAGAGCAGATGATGTTCCCACCTAACTCCCACTCAACTTGAGAGGGTGGTCCAAACTTTCCAGATTTGGTAATTCGTAGCTACCAAGGAGTTGACATGCATAACGGCACCAGACTGATGCTTTAATGAACTGAAGTCAACTGAAGTACAAGGAGCCATTACAGGAGCTTATCCCCTACATTTATATCCTATAAAAAGGGACGTTTACACCTTTGGAAGATGATGCAAACGGAGGCAGGCTTAGAGGTTCGAGGAATGATGCACGCCAAGGCGACCATGGAGAATGCAATGGTGTCAAGCATGAAATTTGGATCTATTCTAACAAGCTCAAAGTTCATCATCATAACCTTACTTTCAGACTCAATTCCAAAATTCGATCTCACAAGAAATTTAAGAAGAGATGGAGATTAAAGTCGAGAACGCGAAGAACTCGCGCGGAAATTCCTGGAGCGTGCAGTCTCGGAAATAAATTCATATCTCGAGCTCTACAACTTGGATTGCTACGATTTTGGACTCTATGGAAAGATAAGATAAAGATCTACAACTTTGAGGTTGAGCTCAGAAGCTGAATCTGCCGTTGGTTTACTTAAAATGCACTTGAAGTCGACGGACAGATTCTATCCGAAAATTCAGTTTTGTCTTTTTTTATTTAGGTCAAGTCCATGTAATTGGGTTTAATTATTGTGAGCTTTAGTTAATTAGTTTGGGTTAGTGTTGTTTGGGTTTGTTGTTGGATTTAATTAAATCCTAGTCTATTTGGGTAGTCTAAAGTCGACACCTAAAAATTCTGTATAATTGGGTTGTCAGTCGACACCTACAAATACTGTCTATTTTTAGGTCGGCACCTAAAAATTCTGGAAAAAGTTAAAAACCTATTTTGATTTGGTTTTGGGTTAGTTTGGGCGAAATTAGGGTTAGGGATTTAGTATAAATAGGAACCACTACTTTATGTTTTCGGTACAGACTATTTTGAGAGAATAAAATTGCCTTTGAGGTTTTCTTTGATTGTGGATTCAATCGTGATCGAGAGTGGATTCTCTTGGTTTTATATTAGGGTTTGAGTTTACTTATCAAGTTTCTTGCTTGTGGCGTTTATTCAATTCCTTGTGATTCTAATCCCTTTGTTGCCTATTCCTTAATTGAGTCTAGGAGGTGAAGAATAGAATTGCTAAAGCCTATTGTTGTGTATCTACTTCTTTGTTGTCTAATCCGTGCAGAGATTAGGAGGTGAAGGAGACTTACACGGCGAGTTTGATTGAGATTGATGATCGGGACAATCAGATAGTTACGGAGGTGGAACTAGTGGATTCTAGGGCTATTGCCGTATTAGAAGATTATCCCAGCTATTGTGCATATTCTGAGTGTATACTTGAGCTTAAAAAGATTTGGTATTTGATCTGGTTTTTATGCTTATAGTGCATAACTTTTTCAAGGGGCAATTTGTAAGCAAGGTTCGAGCTTAGCCTGTGAAAAGCTTGTGTAGGTTCGAGCTTAGCCTGTGAAAAGCTTGTGTAGGTTAGACCTTAGCCTGTGAAAAGATTGTAAAGGTTCGAGCTTAGCCTAGAAAAGCTTGTGTTTGTAACAGTTAAGGTTGATCCCGCAAAAACCTAAGTATAGTGAGTGTTTTCAAATCCTAAAGGAAGGAACCTTTAGGTAGTAGAGTACCTGGTGAGGAGGAACCACTTTAAATCACTGTGTTCACTATCTTCTACTCCCTCTTTACTCGCTTTCTTGCTCCATATACTCGCTAAGTACTTAACAGATTTGGTATCTCAAAAACCAAATCTGCCCGCTGAGATTTGGTATCGCAGAAACCAAATCTTTCTGTCCGAAAAAGTTTTTGAGGCCTAATTCACCCCCCTCTTAGGCACTTCTGGGCCTACATTGTAGATGTAGGGAACTGTCGCTTGGATGAATGTCAATTCTTCTTATGCCTTTTGCGCCTGATGTTTGCATTGTCGTCCCGTGCAAATCTACATGGATCGGGAGCAGAAGCCTCTAGATAAATCCCCCTCAACAGAATGAGAGACGTCTCAAACACGAAAGTGCTCTCCTCCAACCATGCCTGATACGATGGGGAGGGTTTTGTATCGAAATATTGGCCGACCTGATCGTTTTGAGGTAGCCTCCAACTTCCTTTGATAAACTTCATGGCTGGAGTATCCATGGGTCTAGTAATGGGCAGCTGAATGGAAGAGGGTACAACTTGAGTATGACCAAACTGTCGCAAGACTCTGGCAGGACGATAATAGGTGAAATTTTCAATTCCGGGGAGCAGTACAAAGTCCCGGGAGATGGTGCGTAAGAACACTCCCTGCATGCCTAACTAGTCACAGAGCCAGACAACCTGGTCACTGTTGATACCTTGCAAATATATGACCCATTCTCGGACAGATGAGAAAGAGACAAGGACTCAGCGGTTCCTGAAGTTTCTTGAAGAATAACAATCTTTCCCTGGGGTTCGATTAGGCAGAGATGTTCATACAACCACATCTGCAATAGGAGGGGATTAGAACGGAGTATGAAATTGCAAAGGAAAAATGCAAAGTGGGAGAAGAGGGCGAGGAGATACCTGGAGAAGTAGGGGAGAACCAGTCAGTGGGCCATCAGGATTATTCACAAGGTTGTCAAGGCAGTTCAAGGTTTGCCCAAGGATTACTGGAGTAAGGCTATTTCCTTTGAACAACCGGGCCACTAATGCACCGACATTTAGAGACTATAGGCCAGAGGGTCCCGTTAACAAGAATTCGCTTACCATAGCAAGGGCGAGTGCGGGGTTGCGGTTATCCTTCCTCCATTTCAGATCGGATTCTAAAAGATGGTCTTGAAAAGGTCTATGGGGAGATAGTGCTCCATTAATTTGGATAGGTCTAGATGTGAAGGCCCTCTCCCCGAGGGACCCAACATATTCAGGTATTGTTACATCACATCCCTCAGCCCACACCTCTTGGGTTTAATCCTTTACCATGCTGCAGCACTAGGGATTCGAACTCGGGACGTGATGCTTTTTATCCCCCTCAAGGAGAGCACCTTCACCAACTCATCTAGCTAAAACGACCGCATCCCAAAACCAAATATACAAAACATAAGTGACGATAAAGAAACAAAAATGCCCTTAAGTCCAGGGATGCCAAACACTATGTAGATCATATCATCAAAAACTCAAAGTAACAAATTAAACATCGGGATGCTTAAAGACTCAAAAGCAAACCGGCTTATCAAGCCATGTAAACACCGGCAAACCCACCGGAAAACAAGTGGACAATCCAAACAATTCAAACAACATCCCGATAAGTTATGCAGCGGAAAATCAATATCTAGTTCAGTGACAAATACAGACATATGAAGTTTCAACCTATGGATCCGTCCCCAAAGGGAAAGTAGGCTCAGCTACCTGAATGCATCCCTGATCCACGATCAGTTATCCTGTGTAAAAACTGTGAGGGGGTGAGACCAACCACTGTCTCACCGCAAACAAATAAACCAGTGTATACAAATAGAAATCAACTACAAATACACCGGCATTAAGCAAGAGCAATCACAGTGCACAATCAAGTCACAATACACAACACAAGCCATCATCAAACTACAAACCATCACTTATCACTACTTATTCTATTATCGTTGTTTTTAGGTTTGAATATTTTATTAGGGCCCTCTACTGTGTGCGTCGAGCTCGGTCCCGTCTCATGAGACAACCAGGCATAAGCCAAAATAAACCAGGCACGAAGCCCAAACATATCCATAGAGAGAGAGAGAGAGAAAGAGGGAGATAGAAAGGGGAGGTAGAACCGGTCATAACAGACCCATATGCTAAACCGCATATACCATGCTTAACTGCATGAAATCCCGAGGGGTAACACTTCCCGCTCGAACCAACCGGTCAACAGCCATACAGTAGAATTTTTATAGTTCGTTATTCTTATTATGCTTAAAGAGTTGTGCCATACGTTATGATCAAACAGTATTGTGTGGATTTAATATCTTATTCTCAAGTCCAGGCCTCCAGCCCACAGTCCACCATACAAACCACAAATCTATATCTCATGTGTTTTAACATAACATTACAAGTCTTGCTCGACAGGCACAATATATCACATCAGACAATAGGTCACATAATCAGGCACACCACATCATTGGTATCATCAACATAATTCACCGTGCAAATAGTAACATCAGCACACAAGCATACACGCATACGGCATTCAGTGCCAAGAAGTATTACGACTTTGCATATCATGTTAATTAACCGAGTATTGTAGGCAGTAATACATACAAAGGTTTATAAGTCCTCACCTGAGCCATAGAAAATGCCTTGGAAGAAAATCCGGTACACTGCCTTGCCTCGACATGCCCTATATATTAACACAGCATGATCACTTACATGACCAGCATAGAACATGACAGATGCAAACTAATTATGTGGCTAAATCCCTGTATCGACCTAAGCATTCTAGCCCGATTATGTCCGTCAAACGTGAGTCCAGGTCCGATACTACCAAGGTCAGAGTCAAGCCCAAAGATCCGATCCCACTTATGGTCCACTTCTCCAATATGTCACGGGTCTATGGTTCACAAGTCTGAAGCCCAACTAAGTCCAAAATCCTTATCCAGTTTAAAGTCCACATTTAAATCAATATATGTCCTTGGGCTTAAAGTCCATCTCTTATAAGTCCAATTATCATTTCTCTAATTAATGCATCAATTATCAGGCTTGGGCCCGGTTTCTTAATTCCCGCTCTATGGTCATACCCGAACCCAAGATCTTCCGACCTAAGGAAATTTCGCACGTCGGAGACATTCTGGCCATATGCCACTCACTCCCACACACGATTTCCACTAATCCCGGCAAGTCTCGGTACATCAATTATTCTTGTTTAATTAATACATGCCATGTATAGAATTTAACATACAAAACATCTTCGGGAGAAATACCGTGAAATGCCGGTGAATATTGTGCCTTCCCGCTCGCCGGATTCCGGTCTACCCTCGCCGGAACAGTGACCCGAGCTCATCGGAGCGTTCGCCAAAATCTCCAAGAACAATCTAACAACACTGCTGAACACCAACACAATTCCAAATCAACCACGCAATACCCATAGACCGCTTAAACGAACAAAGAACAAATTAAGGGTGCTGTTCACTTACCCAGAATCGAATCCGTACATGGCAGTAACGGATCCACCTCCCAAAAGCATGGGTTCTTGTCAGAGCTTCCATAACCAAAGCCCCAAACATTCTGCTTGTGAACTCATGCGATAGCAATCACCACAATCGACCACCAAGACACAACACACCTACGGCCACCCCAAAATCCACACAAACCCGACCCACTGTTGGATCCACCAGCACTTTGAACACCAACCACCAACACGAACGTCAAACCCCAGCACAAAGCTCATGACACAGAAAGAAACCCAATTGGGTTAGTCACAGAATCCTGCAACCCAAAGGAGCCAAAGAGAAAGAAAGAAGAGAAAGAAGGGTGGCGGCTTACCGGCTATGGCGGCAGCGACGGCGGCGGTGTGGTCTCAAACCCAGTCCTCGAGCCGCTGCTCGTCCTTCCCATCTCGTTGAAAACAACCCGCACCACTAGACGTTGGACCCACATAAGACCATCACCAAACTCGTCGGCCTCCCTCTGCCAACAACTCGAAGAAGGCGGCGACGACTCGTGCCATCACGCAGCACACACACCATCGCGCACAGAAGCCGGGTCTCGCCTTAGTCTCCTCTGTAGATAGTAGCGGCGACAGCGATGTGGAGAAGAAGGGAGGCGGCGGCGTGAGTGCGGCTGCTCGGGACTTGGTGGCAGCGGCGAATAGATGAAGACGAGATGATGGAAGCGACTTAGTATCCCAGGGGAAGTAGAAATCGGTAATGGAGAAAATCTAGTGAAAGGAAAAGAAGAGAAAGAGATAAGGGAGTAACTGTGAAGCCACGATCC
Organism: Turnera subulata; assembly: GCA_028386065.3. NCBI lineage: Eukaryota > Viridiplantae > Streptophyta > Magnoliopsida > Malpighiales > Passifloraceae > Turnera > Turnera subulata. Next base: position 38,306 of record JAKUCV010007422.1, on the reverse strand, counting down.
GGGAAGAGGAACCCGGGAGCAAATCGTGGGAGAAAATCGTGGAGAGTGGCTGTGGCGGTAGCAAAATGAAAAGGAAAGAAGAAAAGAAGAAAAGAAGAGAAACTTAGGGTTTTGACCCGCCAGGCCCAAAACGACGTCGTGTCGTATGCCTTGGCGCGGTCAACCCGCCCCCGTTGACCAGCTTTAGGTTTTTGGTTTTATTTTTATTTATTTTTTTTCTTATCCTTTACTAAAACGATGTAGTTTTAATAAGAACTACCATAAACTTCCCGTCTCACTCCAAAACACGGTTAATTCCGATGAACCCCAAACAAAGGACAATACCAACTTAAAATAAATACTCCTCCATGGAAGATAACTTACTTTCCACAACCAAATAACCCGAAAATTCTTCGAGGGTAAAATTAGAAATAAAATTTCAAAAATTTCGAAAATTCCATAAAAATTAAATATCAAAAAGTCGGGATGTTACAGTTCTACCCCACTTAACAAAATTTCATCCTCGAAATTTACATAATAAGTCAAGCAACCAAGTGCTTAACCGACACAAACAAATATCACTCGGTAGAAAATATACCGTTGGCCAAAACCACCAAGTAGAACCACCTTGACTATCAATCACATTTCCAGGCAAGAACTCAAGTATACTAAGTCAATCATCAACTTTAGCCAAACATGATCAATAGAGCATAAGATCATTAAAGAATCTTATCCACTCGTTCTGAACGTCATTAATACCAGTATCCATAAAACATTTCATTTATCATCACCAATCCATAATAGTACAACTCCTTATCTGTAGTACCCCCCGAGCCAGAATCTCCACCGGCTCCTCAACATAGGTCAAAACATCAAACCACCTCTATCGGGAATATAACATGACACAGATCAGATCAATAACAACTCACTATCGAGACCTGGAATACATCGTGTACGCGAGACATCCTCCAAAAAGTCAGCGATATACCAGCGGATCAACCCGCTCACTGATCCCATAGAGATCAATAAAAAAACAATGGCACAACCCGCCCTACCTCCCAAACCGGATAACACCTATCCAGGGAGCAACACGGAGGAATGTCCCATCCCTACACTGTATTCCACCTCACGACAATGCATGTCAGCAAAAACCTGCTGTCAGTGCTGAGCAACTACCACGCACTGCTTGACCACCCCGATCTGATCTACTGTTCCCCGGACAAGTTCGGACGAATCGCCTGTCTCAGACCTACCACATCCCGACAGATCTAACAACGGCATTTCGGCCTATATAAAGCGTTGTATGGCACCATGCCAAAACTGGGATGATACTGTTGTGGTAGGCAACTCCACCAACAACAATAACTCAACCGGAGAACGACTAAAGTTGAGCACACATGCTCGAAGCATGTCCTCCAATATCTGCATAGTACTTTCCGACTATCCATCAGTCTGCCGATGAAACGCAATGCTGAACCTCAGCTTAGTATCCAAAGTTGATTGCAACTCTCTTCCAATAGTGGAAATAAACCTCGCATCTCTGTCCGACACCATAAATAGTGGAACTCCAAGTAGTCTCACAACACCAGGCCATGACCCTAAAGGCATCATGTCAACCTCGGTCCGCAGTAACCCGATCACAAAATCCAAAGTGAAATGCTCTCACTTCACACTACCGTAGTCAAGACCTTATAGTCTACAGCTACATGAATTCACGTGTAACAGTTGCGCCTACAGCATCTGCTGTCAAAACATTAAGACAAAAATTCAGTGGTTCTTCTAACAACCGAAACTCATCATCCAAAGCCAAGGCTTGTTTCGCTAACATATCAGCTGTGAAATTAGCTTCCCGGTAAATGTGGGTGCACGTGACCTTCCATGGCCGTTGCAACATGTTTCTGATGCACTCCATTAGCGGGACTTGCTCCAAACTGCTGGCTGATGGATCATTTAGTATGTGAATAGCAGGCGCACAATCTGACTCAATGTGTAAGGATAGTATTCCCAAGTCCCAAGAAATACATAAAGCATCATAAATTGCCCAAAGTTCAGCAAATAATGAACTGCAAGGGCAAAGGTTGTGCATAAATCCTTTAATCCAGCTTCCATCTGCCATGCGAAGTACTCCTCCCGCTGCCGCTCTTCGAGTATCATGGTTAACTGCGCCGTCGATGTTAGTTTTGATTACTCCTAACTCCGGTGGACGCCAACCTATTTCTCGTATAGTAGAAGTTGGCTCAACACCGGATGCCATATGCAGTGTCTGCTCTTGATGAATTGCCGCTGCGAGAAAGAGAATGCAGTGTTGTAGATCTGTCGCCAGTGGTGTGTTGGGGTTGAAGACAAAGTCATTTCGGGCTTTCCAAAATGTCCAGAGTGCTACTCCAAAAAGTAACTTCCATGGGGTGCTTGTGTTTGAGCCACACTTGATTTTGAAAGCATCAAGCATCCAGTTTTGTATGTTATTGCCTGCAAAAAACATTGTACGTGAATTAGGATCAAGTAATTTAATCCAAACTTCACGTACATGTGAGCAATCACGCAACACATGTAATGTTGTTTCAGCTTGATGGTGGCATCGGGGACAAGAATCCACAGTTGACATGTGTCGACGGACTCGATTGGCGTTTGTAAGTAGTGCATCATGAGCTGCTTCCCACAGGAAGGTTTGAATTCTGGGGATGCCTTTCCAACTCCAAACGGCTTTCCAAATCTCATCATTAGCATATCTAGCTTCCTTAGTAATAAGATTGTAGGCCGTTTTGGTGGTGCACTCCCCCGAGCTTGAGTGATCCCAAATAACTATGTCATTATCACCCATAAGATTGGGGTTGGTGACATGGCTATCACTCCAAGTATGTTAGCAGGTAGATAAGGGCGCATCTTATCAATGTTCCATGTCCCATCTTCATTCACATAAAATTGGACATCCTTGAACTTTTCTTCTTTTGGGACATTCTTTGTGACAAACTCCGATAATGGTTCTAGGCCACCTAGCCAGTTATCTGTCCAAAATCGAGCATTCTTCCCATTTCCAATGATCCATGGCAATCCTTTTTGAAGTAACGGCCATGCCTTGCATAGACCTCTCCACACATGAGAACACTGTCGCCCAACCTTCATCTCTGGTAGCAATTGGGTACCTGCACCATATTAGCTTTAAGTAAGCGAACCCATAAAAGATCAGGCTGAGTTAAAAATTTCCAAGCTAATTTAACCAAACGAGCTTCATTTGCTTGGCGCATTTTATTTAGTCCAATACCGCCCTCTTCCTTTGGGCTACACATTGTATCCCAATTAACCAATGATGGCTTCCGACTGTCTTGAGTAGACCCCCAGAGGAAACTTCTTGATTTTTTGTCCACTTCATCACAAATGGTTGCTGGGACTAAAAGCATCTGCATAGCATAAGAAGGGATTGCCTACAAGACAGGCTGCGTTAGTGTAAGACGACCTGCAAAGGAGAGAGAATGAGCTTTCCACATATTAAGTCGCTGGTCAATCTTTTCAGAAATGAATTTGAATGTTTGGATGCTAGTGCGTCCATGAATCAACGGCACTCCCAAGTACTTCCCAAGATTGTCAGTTAAAGGGATATCACACTGTCTACTAATTGCTGACGCCAAGCCTAATGAGACATTTTTGGAGCAGAAGATCCTAGACTTGGACTTGCTAACTTTCTGCCCCGAACTAGCACGGAAGGTTTCTAGGCAAGCATTTATTTCCACCGCCTGGCGAACACTCGCTTCTGCAAATAAAACTAAATCATCAGCAAAAAACATGTGAGAAATTGGGGGGCAATGCCTTCCTTTAGTGAAAGGTTTCCATCATTTGGCATTAACAGAAGCATTAATAGATTGGGATAATCTTTCCAAACATAGCACGAAAATGTAGGGGGAAAGGGGATCTCCCTGTCGCAATCCACAAGAAGGAGAGAATGTCGTGGTCATTTCCCCATTCCCTAAGACCTGCATAGAACTAGTTGATAAACAAAAGAGGATGAGGTCAACAAAGACACTAGGCATTCCTATATCATGTAGAGTATCCTTTACAAAATCCCAACGGATTTTATCATAGGCTTTCTCTAAATCGATTTTGAACGCCATGAAGCCTTTATCCCTAAGCGAGGAGACCTTTACTAGACGCTGATTGCAGGCAGAGGAATATCATTTTCTTATACCAGTACAACTTAATTAGCACCAGGGGCGGATCCAGAAAATTTTTTTAGGGGGGGGGGAGAATATACACCATATAAATTAATAAGGATTGAATTGAAATTATTTTGAAAAGTGTGTAAATAAAGTCAAAATTCAGGGACTGAATTGAGTTAGTGTGAAAATTGAGCCAAAATGTAAATTGTAGGGCTTGAACCCTTGTCTTAAAGGAATTCAACGTAGAAACCTACCAACTACGCCACCTGCTGTGGTTTGCAAATATGTTGCACCATATATATATATAGACATGACTAGATCTTAGGGGGTGCTTGGGCCCCCCTTGCCCCCTGGATCCGCCACTGATTAGCACCAACACTCAATTCTCTCCATGTATAATTCATACACTCAATTATCTCCATTTTGCAACAAAAATTAGATGCCTCACGAGGTGCCATATATGGATAGTTTCTCTGAAGCTATTAATGCATCATGGACTTAGCATTTTTTTCCTTTTGCAAAGCAAGTTTTTTAAAATATATATGTAATTATGGCATACAAACCAATTAAGTTGATTTGAGTTCAGCCGTGTCCATCATGGTAATAGGTGCAGATATGTTCTTCCCAAGTACTCTCCGCATCACAAATTAGAAAATGCAAGACCTTATGGGCTTCCATTCTGCGGGCTAGATACTTGAAAGATTCCCGGCAGCTTCCATCTTCTTTGCCTGTGAGGAATTGCTCGTCACTGTGGAGGGGTGTGGCTAAGTCTTGGCCCGTGGTTATTGATGGGATTGAGTGGCTTGTTGGTGATGGAAGAAGAGTTCATTTTTGGACAGACCACTGGGTGGAAGGTCTAGGTCGCCTTCTTGATCATTCCGTGAGCCCTGTCCCTACTTCTCAATTGAGTGCGTTGGTTGCGGACTACATCTCGCCCCTTGGGGCTGGGATTGGGTTAAATTCCAAGATTATTTACCAGCAGGTCTGTGTCTTAAGATTGCAGCTATCCCTGTACCCTTGTCAAGGGGAGAGAGTGACATGGATTTCTGGAGACATTCCCCATCGGGCGAGTTCACTACTCGGACAGCCTATGCGCAATTGTGCAATTGTATATCCCAATTATTTTTTCCGTCACAGGTTAACTTCTGGATGTAGGATCGCCTAATCCAAGGAAGGAGTTATGCGAAGAATAGCTTTCTTTCGTACCCATTCACAAGAAAGAAGGGTCTCAAGCTGTGTGTTCATGGTCACTCATAACATAGGATTTTCGGCATATTTTTCATAGTCCAATAGCGGAGGGAAGTTCTCTATTCTCTTTATCTCGATCGTGCAGGAATTACAGGGGTGTATTTATAGTCGGCTTTGCCGCTTCACAGCTCCACAATCCCGCTTCTTATCTATTTTCAAAGAAGCTTCGCAAAGTGCACTGCAGAGCTTGGTTCATGCTGAAGGGTTATAATCATAAGTGAGCCGCTAGGTTAGAAACTATAGCCGACAGGGTCCGAAGGAGGTTGTGAGCCCTAAGGCGTCAATTATGTACCCGAACTTTGTGAGTTCGCGTCAATCGTATACCTCGGGCAACATTTTGATGACGTGGCGTGCTGCCCGTTAATGGTAGGTTGCAATTTAGTCCCTAAATTTCTAAATTAATCGTATAAGTCCTATATTAGTATACAATTTAGTACATATATTTTTTATTACTTAGAATTAATCATTAGTATTATATGTAATTATTATTTACACAATATTTTATTCTTAAATTATTTTTAGGGCATAATAATACTTTTATTAAAATAATAAGCATATAATAATTTTTTACAATAAGTTTTGTAATACACAACTAGTTATATTTATAAATCAATATGTATATAGTACATAGTCATAAGAATTATTCAATTATATTACTTAATCGTAATTACTTACGAATGATTCAATACATAAAGAATATATTTTACTTTTTTAATTTTCACTATATAAGAATTTAAAATTCGAAAAATAATGAAAAAGTGGTCCCACTTGCCATGTATCAAAATAATAAGAGGTTTGAAAATCGAATTCATAGCCCAACAGCTAACACCACTTGCAAAATTAGAAAATTACAAAGTTAAAAAATATTTTAAGGTGAACAAAAATAATAAATTTCTATTATTAAATTGTATATGAACATTATTAAATTTGATGTAACTAACTACATACAATAAATTATTATTATTATTATTATTATTATTATTATTATTATTATTATTATTATTATTGTGAGAGACTATTTACAAGAGTATTGATTTTTTTATTTCCTTTTGTGATTAATTATAATTTAGTAATTAATTAAAATTAATCATATATAAGATACAATTATAAAATTAAATATTACACAAGTAATAATTATGTATAACACTAAAAATTTAAACTAAAGTATTATCGATCTTAAAAAGGATTTGATTGAATAAAATAAAAATTTGAGGACTTAATTGTATAATTTTAATCGACCTATATGATTAAATTTGAATTGTAGGGGGCAAACTAACACAGGTTATTGACGGGCAACATGCCACGTCATCAAAATGCTGCCCGGGGTATACGATTGACCAAATTTCAAAAGTACAGGTATATAATTGATAGAAAAAAAAGGTCAGGGTATACTATTGACGAATTTAAAAGAGTTCGGGTACCAATTATACCATTAACCCCAATTTCTTCCCCAACAATCCTGGAAACCCCAAAACGCGCTATTTCAGACATTGAATGAATTTGTATTTTTTTTCTGAAACAAAATATATTTAAGAAATTATGTAAAACGAATGATCCTTGTATACAAAACCAATGACTAATAAAACAGTAAATATATTTAAAACTTACATAGAACATTTTTTTACCAATAATTATGATTTTTGGCTCATTTATTAATAATTTCATATCCAAGCTGAATGTTAGGTTACTTATGGCTTGGTTGAGATGAGCCTCTTAATTAATCTTAAATGAGCAGAGTTTGAGACTAATTGAGTCGGGCCAGAGCTTGAGAAAACAAGGCTCGTGTTGTCTTGTCCTACCAATAACGCATATTATTCTTTGAGAAACAGAAGCTATTCTTGAATTTTTAAGACTGGTATTCCATCTTTTGTAAATTCAATTTGTTGAACAATTCAAATATGTAACTGCACCAATTCATTGCATATGAATTTACACTAGGCTAGGCATATCGGGTTTCTTGGTCAGATAATTACTTTTGCCGGTAATATTGTTAAAAATTCGTGTAATATACTCCTTAACTATCAGAACATACGAAAGACAAAACAGGGCTTCATTACGTTTTACCCCTTTACTTTCGGTCAAAATTGGATCACCCTCTGTACTAAAAAAACCGGTTTTTGACCCCCTAAACTTTGTAAGTCGACAGTTTACCCCTTATGGTTGACCCGACTCCGTTCCCGTTATCAGATTTAACGGAATTCGTGGATGAAAGACATGTGGCAGTATCCAGTCCATTCAATAATTTCTTTACTTTTTACAAAAATTGAAAAACAAGGAAAAAGATGAAAATGAAAAAAAAACAAATAAGAAAAACGAAAAGAACAATCACAGCTCACCCCCCGCCTCCCCCTCCTACTCTCCTTGCCGCCTCCGTCTTCTCCCCTACCAAAAATTCCGGCCAAGGTCCACAATTCTCTGGTTGGAAGTTCCACCACCACCCCTACGTTCCTCTTCCATTGCTGCCGCCGGCCCCTCCTCCACCACCCCTCCCATCGCAGCCACCTCCCCTCACACTCAATTACCTCTGCTCAAACCAGCACATATACCACTCTCCTCTTCCATTTTTTTTTCTTTCTCTAAAACAACTTTTGGTAGCTAGCCAAGAACAACAACAAAAGCATTGAAGATATATAAGCCCACTGGTTTGTGTTATTATACCTTTTATAAGGAGATTGATTGGTTTTTGTCGATCAAGATTTGGTTTGCTAAAAAGAAAAAAGAAAAGAAAAGAAGAAAGATGACAAGTGTTGCTGCCTCTGTGGATATGATTGGTGGAGGAAATTGTGTCTCTGGGTCTCCTCCTACACCTCCTCGATTTGGAGAAGTAGAGGTGGAGATTGGGCAGACTCTCTCGTGCTTTTGTTTGCTTTTTAATTTTTGGTTTTAGGGTTAAAAAAATAAATAAAAAAAGAAGTGCAGAGAGGCTAGATTGATAAGAGAATAGGAAGAGGAAGAAGAGAGGAAGTAAAGGGAGACCTCCGTTTTGCTTTTAATTTGTTGGTTTTGGAATTTGTTTGGGTGTTTTTGTATTTTTAAGCTGGTATACTATTTATACATTCAATAAAACGTTTGTGTATAGGTTTTATTATTTGCTAACTTCTTTAATATAAGTATTTGTTGATTTATAACCTTTATTTTTTAAATAAAAATTTTATATCAATATATTTTTACTATTTTTATATAATTAATTTTTTTTTACAACTCATATTAATTCTACATTCTTTCTCTTTTTATTCTAATATTTACATATAACCTTTTCTATTCTGAACTTAAGTTTTAAAAACTTTTTTAGTTATTTTGTGAGATAGAATACTCTACATAAATATTTTGACTCGTTAATTTCTTAGAAATATTTTATACTTATCTTTAATAATTATTTATAATAAATTTCTCTATTTTTATATTATTAATATTATTTATATGTATCAATATTTTGAAAGCATTCAGTTTATCTTAACAAGTTGTTATTAACTTTTTGTGATACATGATTTTCATTTTATATTGAATAAATAATATTTTAATTTATTTCTTACTTATTATATACATCATACTTATTTTATATATCATATTTATTTTATGATTTTAAAAGTTCATTGTGTTAGACTAAATATTTTATATTTTTCTTGATACTTTAACTAAGTATGTAAATGCCATATTTACCAAAAATAATTTTTTATAATATTTTTTAAAATTTAATCATTAATTTTAGTCTTTATAAAAATGTTTTCAAATCAAGTTTTTTCATTTTTATTTTAAATTTAGAATGTGAAACGCCCCGACCCGTATTTACCATACACAGTAAACACGTGCCGGAACTGTGACGACCCAACCATACCAAGCCCAGCATACAGTGTATACAACAGAAATCTGAATTCAACAGCCCAAAGTAAAAACAACAATAATAACTCAACCGGCCCAATGGCCCAATAATAATAAAAACAATGCACAGCGGAAGACTTAACAACTCACAAAACACTGTATGCGACACAGATGCAAACTATGGATCCAAGTCATGTCCAAGGGATAACGCCGCAGCCTGTCTGGTATGCACCAAACCTGTACCACAAATAACTCATCCTACGGGATAAAAGCCCGCAGGTGAGGGGTGAGTCCGAAGTGCTCACAACCATGGATAGACGATCTATATGCAACACTAAAAATTACTCAAGGTCGAATACAGGCAAAAACCGCCAAAATACACCAAACCAAAAGACACGACCCGAAACCGGTCCAAGACCAAAAAGACTAAAACAGAAATTCAATTTTCTAATTTTATCTTTCCGGGCCCCGTCACGGATAAGCTAGAGGTCAGACCTGGTTATCAACACATTCCGGGTGCCAGACCAAATCCAGAGAACCCAGGGATCGACATCCCAAAAAAAATAACCACGGGATAGACATCCCAAGCATAGACATTGCTATCACAAGTAACCCAGGTCAAGGCCACCACGAAACAGTCTTAAACCATCGAGTCGTACCACTACTTATCACGCGACAATTATATTATCGTCATTCAAAATCAAATCGTAGGGATCGACATCCCTAACCAAAATACCGGGATAGACATCCCTATCCAAAATCAAGGATCGACTTCCTTATCACAATTTATTATTTATTCCATTATTCTTATACCAAAAGACTCAAAGATAAATACCCAAAAACTCAACGTACGGGGATAAACATCCCAAAATCAAATCAAGATACTGGGATAAGCATCCCGAATCAAACCACAGCAAATGCAACATCCAACAATGCAATAATCAACAAACACAACAACCGAGTAATATAGGCACATATTGAAGGAAATCCATCCTCACCTTAGCCGATTACTCAACTTCGGAAACAATGACCGGTCCGACGTCGGCTCCTCGGGAAACTGCCCGATATCCCAACCTATACAACAAAACAATATATACACATAAATGCACATAATCGGTATGCTATGATGCCAATACTGCGAAATATCCCATCACGGTTCATATCCTTATTATCATCTTTTATCGAAAATATAATACCGTACGTATATCCGAATATAATTTCGGTACCATACTTTAATTAAAACTCTTTAAAAATATTTCATTAGAATATTTTACCTTTTTCCAAAATAATAATTACCATAATTTTCTCAGAAAAATAATAACATGTTTATAATTTTGCAGAAAAAAATATATTTAGTATTTATCTTTATCTAAATATACATAATAATATTTTCCAACACCAAATATAATTACCTTTAATTATTCAAAGTACATATATATATATATATATATATATATACATTTCCACAACCATAATTTTCTAGAGAAAATAACACATATATTAAATTTCTAGAATTTATTTTCATGTTATTTATATATTTTTCAAAATAATATTAGTTTTTCTCCAAAACATAACTTAATTATTTACCCATGTATATATATTTATATTATCCTCAAAGTACCAGAATTAAATTGACCAAAATTTTCTAAAAGTAAGTATATAATTTTTTTCAGAAAATATATATATATTGTTTTTTTAAATTAAAAAAAAATAAATCGGACTGGCCTGAACAGGACCAAGCCCAGACCAAGGCAGCAGGCCCGCCAAGGCTCGGCCCAGCACCTGCCCATAGCCCAGCCCATCCGAACAAACCCAACCTAGAATAGGCGACCCGACCAGAAGATACGGGTCGGACGCAGCTCACCTCACGGGTTGCAGCAACGGCGGCGCGACGAGCGGCAGGGACGGCGAGAGGAAAGCTAACGCGGGGTCGGCGACATCGAGGCGACTCGAATGGTGGTGAAAAAGCGGCGCTGTGTCGCCGGCGTGAGGCGGCAGGCGCGGAAAAGCTAGATTCGCGGGTTCTCCGCCGGGTCAACGGCGCGTCATGGCGCTACGGTGGACGGAACGGCTCGGGGGCGACGGCAACAGGTCGGCGAGCACGGTGGTGGCGGGTGACACGAGACGCGGCCCGGAGCTTCATCTCGTGAACAGTGGCAGGGGGTGGCTCCGGGGTGACAACTGTTCACCGTTTATTTTTTTTCTTTTTTTCTATATTCTTCTTTTTCTTCTTTTTCTGATTTTTGCTTCATCTTTTTTTTTCTATTTATTATATTTTTTTTCCTTCTCTCATTTTCTTCTTTTTTTTTTCTTCCCTCTGTATTTTTTTCTCTGTTTTTCTCTATTTTTTTTTAATTTTCCTTTTCTCTTTTTTTCTTTTTTTCTCTTCTTTTTTTTCTCTCTTTTTTTCTTTCTCTTTTTTTTTCTTTCTCTCTTTTTCTTTTTCTTCTCCTCTTCCTCTCTTCTGGTTCCTTTCTTCTTTTATAAACGGGAAATTACTGTGCATCATTGTACGTCTTGTGAATCAGCAATAATGCAGCCTGTCTGCATTACAGGGCGAGTCCGGTCCGGACCAGAAAATAACTGATACCCCTTTAGTTATTTTCCGGTGTGATTTTTTTGAAAATCCCGGGACCCAAAAAATACCAACTTAGGCCCGAAAAATCCACGGAAAAATCACGAGCGTGGGAAAACTCTCGATTTCGAAAAACGACGCCCGATTTACCTCGAATTAATTACCCAATATTAATTCAACAGTAAATCACGGTAAAAAGACTTTTACAGTCCCGGTAAAAATCCAAAATTTTACCCGGGCTGTTACAGTCTACCCACCTTAAAAAGAATTTCGTCCCCGAAATTCCATCGTCTTATCCGTGGGTCCTACCACGATAAGCTTCTGGCACACTCTGCCAGGTGTCCAAACTCAACCCGAGATACCGCTTATACCCTTAAGCGACATCTCGTCCTTTTATAACTACCAAACCTCATGACTGGAAAACTCACACACAGTCATGGACTCTCCACTCCGATCTCGAACAACCTCAGACTCCGAGAACAACAGCTACATCGGCGGCACTGCTTTCCCAACAAGCTCCGATGAAGAACCTCCCAAGAAGCGGTTCAAAACCAACATCATCGGCCTGAAGGAACACATGGTCGTCTCCAGCAGACGGCGAAAGAAATGTGCTCCCAAGAAGGCTGAGGATAAGAAGGGCAAGGCGATAGCTGAGAGCAGCACTCCGCAGCAGACACTGACGCAACTGAACGTCTCACTTAAGAAGATCAGCTCGGCGGTGGCGCAGATAGAACTGGCGTACGCGGAACTCTTCCCTCACGTCAAAAACGTCCAACAACTTGTAAAAGATCTAGAGAAGCAAGTAACTCCATAGAGTACTTCTTCTCCGTTGTAAACCGTTATAAATTAAATAAAATAAGTTTCCTTTTTAAATCAAAACTCTTATGCTATGAAGTCTTATGTTTAACAGAAAATCAAGACATCACAAAACAAAACAAAAATTAATAATAAGGATATGAAATCAGACATAAAGAAATTAAAAATAAAACTCATTTAACAAAACCAAAACATAAAGTAATTAAAACAAAAACATGTTTTCATGCTCGGGACTCTAGATCGATCGTAACTATCCTCGATCCCGAGAAACATAACACATGCAACTAACGGTGACGTCGGTTTCCCTCGTGAAAGAGACATCCGTTAACTCGCAAGGCGATGATCACGAGAGCATCCTGTGTCCCTCGAAAGAAACGTTATCCACTTGTTCACAAATTCCGCATGAGCCAAAAAGGTCTGTCAAGCCTCGTTTCTCTCCACGATGTCCGAACAGGTGTAAGCTTGTCGCACATGCACTCTACTTGAGGTATGGTCCCATCCATCTAGCCACAACGGTCACGAATGCATGTGATAAAAGATGCAAGAAAATATAGTAAAACCATGAAAAGAAACGCCAGGGTAGCCAGGGAGTTAGAAAATCGTAAGATGAGATGGAACGGAAAAGCACTTGCATTGGTAGCCCCAAAAAACAAACAAAGTGATGAAATAATAAATGAGGCAACGGCAAAATTTCAAAAAGCAAAATCTTGAAAATCGAAAACGCTAATCACGCTCCCCATAAGAGTATAAAAGACGGAGCGCTGAGGTGTAAATCATCAAAAGCAATTTAAAAGCAAACAACGCTCAGGCAAACAAAACCATAAAACTCTGAAAAACAAAACACCTACACGTCCCAACACAATGCCTGCCCCATCATCCGTCTTCTTTGTTGAAGGTGCCAACCTAGGCAGAAGAAATCGACTGGCCTATAGCATGATCAACGAACGTCCAGAAGAACTACCGAACGAACTCGGCAGAATGCCACGTCTGGTCTTCGTCGACGAACTATACTCATCCAGATTCTTCGTCACTCCAATGGAAGAGACATTCTTCCTAGAGGACCATGGCACTCTAAGGACCTCCTTCTACGGCTCGGCAAACTCCGTCATGTTCTTCATCTCCGAAAGACTTCAGGAGTTCAACCTAGAGTCCACTTGCCAATCCCTGGAGCAAGGTTCCTACTACCAACTCTCGATGTCGGCCCAAAGCATGCCCAGAATGACTCGATTACCTTCAACTTGGCCAAAGGCCCGACTGCTGGTGTGGAACTGCAGAGGAGTCGCTAGGCGTTCCCAGGAGTTCTCGCGTACCCTGAGGGACCTGAAGAACCAATATAAGCCAAACATGGTTCTTCTCACGGAGACCCAGTGGCAACCTGAAGACGATCACGGTCTCATCCCACTTCGGTTCCTTGCAGCAAACCGGTTCGAGCTTCCTGGCCAGAACAACGCAGGCGGCATGTGGTTCTCGTGGAGCGACAGGATCACGGTCAACATCAACAATGACCCCAACAGCTTCAGGGTGAACGTCGTTCCAAGAAGATGAATGTATTTTTTTTTAAATATCAATGTAATATTTCTGTTTGTAATGAAAATAATAGTATTTTTAATAATATTTATATTTCCGCTTATTTATGGCATCATTTACCTCTTATGTGAATGTTCTGCGACAGCTGGCGTCCCTTGACTGGATCCATAATGCACTAACTAAAATGATATAAAATAATAAACAAATGGAGCGAACTGTGAAAACAAGACAACAACACACAAAGACTTTCCAACAAGACCTAACGCCCGCTCCGCTACCAAAATGAAACGTCCCAACCCGTATTTACCATACATAGTAAACACATGCTGGAACTGTGACGACCAACCATACCAAGCCCAGCATACAGTGTATACAACAGAAATCCGGGCTCAACAGCCCAAAGTAAAAACAACAATAATAACTCAATCGGCCCAATAATAGTAAAAACAATGCACAGCGGAAGACTTAACAAGTCACAAAATACTGTATGCGACACAGATGCAAACTATGGATCCAAGTCCTGTCCAAGGGATAACGTCGCAGCCTGTCTGGTATGCACCAAACCTGTACCACAAATAACTCATCCTACGGGATGAAAGCCCGCAGGTGAGGGGTGAGTCCGAAGTGCTCACAACCATGGATAGACGATCAATATGCAACACTAAAAATTACTCAAGGTCGAATACAGGCAAAAACCGCCAAAATACACCAAACCAAAAGACACGACCCAAAACCGGTCCAAGACCAAAAAGACTAAAACTGAAGTTCAATTTTCCAATTTTATCTTTCCGGGCCCCGTTACGGATAAGCTAGAGGTCAGACCTTGTTATCAACACATTCCTGGTGCCAGACCAAATCCAGAGAACCCAGGGATCGACATCCCAAAAAAAAATAATCACGGGATAGACATCCCAAGCGTAGACATGCTTATCACAAGTAACCCAGGTCAAGGCCACCACGAAACAGACTTAAACCATTGAGTCGTACCACTACTTATCACACGACAATTATATTATCGTCATTCAAAATCAAATCGTAGGGATCGACATCCCTAACCAAAATACCGGGATAGACATCCCTATCAAAAATTAAGGATCGACATCCTTATCACAATTTATTATTTATTCCATTATTCTTATACCAAAAGACTCAAAGATAAATACCCAAAAACTCAACGTACGGGGATAAACATCCCAAAATCAAATCAAGATACTGGGATAAACATCCCGAATCAAACCACAGCAAATGCAACATCCAACAATGCAATAATCAACAAACACAACAATCGAGTAATATAGGCACATATTGAAGGAAATCCATCCTCACCTTAGCCGATTACTCAACTTCGGAAACAATGACCGGTCCGACGCCGGCTCCTCGGGAAACTGCCCTATATCCCAACCTATACAACAAAACAATATATACACATAAATGCACATAATCGGTATGCTATGATGCCAATACTGCGAAATATCCCATCCCGGTTCATATCCTTATTATCATCTTTTATCGAAAATATAATACCGTACGTATATCCGAATATAATTTTGGTACCATACTTTAATTAAAACTTTTTAAAAATATTTCATTAGAATATTTTACCTTTTTCCAAAATATTAATTACCATAATTTTCTCAGAAAAATAATAACGTGTTTTTAATTTCCAGAAAAAAATATATTTAGTATTTATCTTTTTCTAAATATACAAAATAATATTTTCCAACACAAAATATAATTACCTTTAATTTTCAAAGTACATATATATATATATATATATATATATATATATATATATTTCCACCACCATAATCTTCTAGAGAAAATAATACATATATTAAATTTCCAGAATTTATTTTCATGTTATTTATATATTTTTCCAAATAATATTAGTTTTTCTCCAAAACATAACTTAATTATTTACCCATGTATATATATTTATAGAGTAAATAGTTTTTTCTATCCTTATACTTTGTCGATTTCGCATTTGTTGTCCTTCTTCGTTCAATTTCACTCAATATGTCCCTGAACTCACAATTTACCGGGCCACCATGTCCTTTTTACACCCTATAGCCGGTGGATTGCCTGTGGAGTTGACACGTGTTATGTAGGGGCCATGAACTGCCTGTTTTTTTTTTCCAATTTTTTCTCCAAAAATTAATTTATTGAAAACCTTATTTGAATTAAATAAATCTCATTTTATTTTCCCAATACTTTTAATCTCTCTCCCAACCTCTTTCTCAGAAACCCATCCTTGAACCCACCATCGTAGCCGAACCAAGACCGCCGCATCACCACTGTCCATGTCGCCGCCCTCCTTCCACCATCATCCTCCTCGCACTGTCCCCAGAAGCACCAATCATTGATCTCTTCCTCAATCTTATCTTCCCTGCTTCTCCCTTGCTTTGTCAAACCCGCAACCATAGCAAAAATCCAACCCACAAAATACCAAAACAACCACCAACATGGCAATCCACAAACGTATCTGCCATTAATATCTATTCATCAACACAAGCCCATCAACAAAAACGAAACAACACATTAAATTGAACTTTGGCATAACAACAAAAAGAAGAAAAAAAAGGAAAAGAAGAATCGTGGGGGAGGAGATCGGGGTCAAAATTTATTAATATCCATCCATCAACACAAGCCCATCACTTGGTTGCAGGAGGGGTCACATGCCGTTCCAAGAGTAGATCAGAATGGTGGAGTTCCATGATGAGAGTGTGTGGGTGGAATTGGAGGAGGAAGAGAAGGAGGAGTCTCATTTTGATGGGGATTTTCTTGAAGGTTTTGGTTGGGATATGGGTGGAGGGTGATAGGTGGATAGTGAAGGCGGTGGAGGAGGGTAGCTAAGGGAGGAAGGGAGGGGGAGGGGGAAGGGGAAGATGTTTGGGGGAGGGGGTGGTCGTGGCTGCCGTTTCTTATTTCTATAAAAAAAAGGGTTTCCATCTTGGTAATAATGTGTGGCTGCCTTTTTTTGGGACTTATTGTTTGTTAAATAGTGAAGAAAAAAGAAAAAGATATTAAAAAAGAGAAAATATTTAAAATTGGGTAGGATGTGGGACCCACTTAACAAATCAGTAACCACCGGTTATAGGGTGTAAAAAGGACATGGTGGCCCGGTAAATTGTCAGTTCAGGGACATATTGAGTGAAATTGAACGAAGAGGGACAACAATTGCGAAATCGACTAAGTATAAGGATGGAAAAAACTATTTACTCTATATTTATATTATCCTCAAAATACCAGAATTAAATTGACCGAAATTTTCTAAAAGTAAATATATATTTTTTTTCAAAATTATATACCAGAAAATATATATATTGTTTTTTTAAATTAAAAAAATAAAATCGGACTGGGCTGAACAGGACCAAGCCCAGACCAAGGCAGCAGGCCCGCCAAGGCTCGGCCCAGCACCTGCCCACAGCCCAGCCCATGCGAGCAAACCCAACCCAGAATAGGCGACCCGACCAGAAGATACGGGTCGGACGCGGCTCACCTCACGGGTTGCAGCAACGGCGGCGCAACGAGCGGCAGGGACGGCGAGAGGAAAGCTAACGCGGGGTCGGCGACTCAACTGGCGGTGGAAAAGTGGCGCTGCGTCGCCGGCGTGAGGCGGCAGGCGCGGAAAAGCTAGATCCGCGGGTTCTCCGCCGGGTCAACGGCGCGTCACGGCGCTACGGTGGACGGAACGACTCGGGGGCGACGGCAACAGGTCGGCGAGCACGGTGGTGGCGGCAGTGGCAGGAGACGCGGCCCGGAGGTTCATCTCGTGAACAGTGGCAGGGGGTGGCTCCCGGGTGACAACTGTTCACCGTTTATTTTTTTTTTTCTATATTCTTCTTTTTTTTCTTTTTCCGATTTTTGCTTCATCTTTTTTTTTCTCTTTATTATATTTTTTTTCCTTCTCTCATTTTCTTTTTTTTCCTCTGTTTTTTTTTCTCTATTTTTTTCTATTTTTTTAATTTTCCTTTTCTCTTTTTTTCATTTTCTTCTCTTCTTTTTTTCTCTCTTTTTTTCTTTCTCTTTTTTTTTCTTTCTCTCTTTTTTTTTTCTTCTCCTCTTCCTCTCTTCTGGTTTCTTTCTTCTTTTATAAACGAGAAATTACTGTGCATCACTGTACGTCTTGTGAATCAGCAATAATGCAGCCTGTCTGCATTACAGGGCGAGTCCGGTCCGAACCAGAAAATAACTGATACCCCCTTAGTTATTTTCCGGTGTGATTTTTCCGAAAATCCCGGGACCCAAAAAATACCAACTTAGGCCCGAAAAATCCACGGAAAAATCACGAGCGCAGGAAAACTCTCGGTTTCGAAAAACGACACCCCATTTACCTCGAATTAATTACCCAAGATTAATTCAGCAGTAAATCACGGTAAAAAGACTTTTACAATCCCGGTAAAAATCCAAAATTTTACTCGGGATGTTACAGAATTTCTTTGGGTAAGGATTTATATTATATGAACTTATATTCTATGTCCTTATCATTTATGTTATTAATTGTTTCTATATTTATTTTTTAAAATTTATTTTCTTATTTACTTGTATGAATATTTTTAATTTGTAACTTTCACCTCTTTTATTAAAAAATAATATTATTTAAAAATAATTTGTAGCACAAAAATAAATATTTTTTAGTTTTAATGAGAAATAATTTTTAAAAAATTTATATTATTCCCCTAATTATTCTCTTTCTTTTTTTTTTACATATTACATAAAAATTATACTTATTTTTAATAATTAAAGTGGTGCAATATATTTTTAAAATTTTAAAGGCCTAATAAGTGAGAATATATATTACCTTTGGTACTTCCTCTCTTCATGTAAATTTTTTATATTTTTATACAGTGAGTATATGATTGGTCCCTTTACTAAATTGAATTGATACCAGTGGTCCCTCTACGCTAATTAGGATTAATTACGTCCCCCTACTCATCTTAAATGATAAATTCGGCCATGAAAATATTATAAAATTTAAGTTTCTGACATGTGGGGCCCACATAGGTGCTTCAACAGTGCCACGTCAGCTAATTACGAATTAAACCGGACTGGGGGACCAAATTTATCATTTTAGAAGAGTAAGGGGACCTAATTAATCGTAATTAGCGTAAAGAGACCATTCTTATCAATTCGATATAGTAGAGGGACTAAACATATATATAACCCTTTTTTTTACCGTACCTGAACTCCTCCATAGGCTAAACAAAATCAATTTTTTTTAAAAGCAAATAATAAAAGAATAAAAAAACCAAAAAGTACTGTTTGCCTCTCGTTTTTTGAAAAAAATTTAAATTGTAATTATTGTTGAGTTTGAGAGAGATTGGAGTAAAAGAGTATGGGGATAGAACAAAAAATAACAAAAGAAAAATAAATTTTTTTGGAGGAGATTACTCGAAAAAAGAATAAGCATTTTTTCCCACATAACTCTTTTTATCCCTTTTCTATAAATAAAAATAATTTTTTGTTGAGTAAAATTCTTTTTTGCCTTTTTTGTAAAACAAAAATAATTTTTTGTTTTCAGTAGAATTATTTTTTTTGTAAAAAATAATTTATTATTCAATAGAATTATTTTTTTCCTTTTTTGTAAAAACAAAATATTTTTTTATTGAGTATAATTCATTTTTTATTTTTTGTAAAATATATTTTTTGTTGAGTAGAATTCTTTATTGCCTTTTTTGTGAAAAAAAATTGTTGAGTAAAATTTTTCTCCTCTTTTTGAAAAAGAAAATTAATTTTTTTTGTTGAGTAGAAATTTTTTGTAAAATAAAATAAAAAATTTCAGTAGAATTCATTTTTACCTTTCTTCTAAAAAAATTGCTGAGTAAAGGAAAAATAATTGTTTGTTGGGTAGAATTTCTTTTTTATTTTTTTTGTTAAAAAAATATTTCAATAGGATTTCTTTTTGCCCTTTTTTTAAAAAAAAATTGTTGATTAAAATATTTTTTCTTATAAAAAAATAATTTTTTTGTTGAGGAGAATTTTTTTTGCATTTTTTTGTAAAAAAAATAATTTTTTGCCATCACAATCATCGGATGGCTAGGATTTTGCCACATGCCACCTTTCTATGCTTTCTGTTAAAATCACCTAGCGAGACTTGAATCAACTAACGGAATGAGGTAAAATGCGGAATTGCAAAGTTTAGGGGGTAAAAAACCGAATTTTTTAGTACAGAGAGTGATCCAATTTTGACCGAAAGTACAAGGGAGTAAAACTTAATGAAGCCGACAAAATAGATGTATCTTTAATCTCCACTGAAAGAATTACTTCAGTGATCGATCTAACTTTGAATTTTTACCTAGCAACGGTATCAATTCTTACCTATCAACGGTAGTTTAGACAGTTGATAGGTGATTTAAAAAAAACAGAAAATAAAAAAAAAAAGAATAGTGTGGGCTAATGCTAAAAAAAATGCAAAAAAAGAAGAAAAAAAATAACAATAAATTATAAAAATATGTGTATATAGACCCAGAGTCAACAGAGTTTTAGACTAAAAAATTCTGAGATGCAACGTATTCGAAGACGCCTTAACTGGGATGGTTTATTAATGGTTGATTCTGATCGAGAAATTTTATGGTGGGGACTCCCCAAGTTTTACTAGTTGTAGACCTTCGATTGTATTAGGAATTGTTAAGCCATTTAAGTAGATATATTGAATGTGTAGATTTATTTCCTAAATAATACACCATAGATTAGGAAACAATTATAAATTTAGGAGATGAATAAGGAACCCTTAAGGTAAATTGGAGAAATAAATAAATGCTAAAATAGAAAGAGTGCACAATCAAAGATAATTTGTTAACATAAATAGGGGGTCTACAACTAATAAAACTTGGGGAGTCCTCACCATAAAATTTCACGATTGTGATGGGTTTGGCAGACAGCGTAGTGGTGGTTTGGCTTTTCTTTGGCGGGATAGAATTTATTGAACCAGCTCAGTGAGGATCGCTCTTATCCTTGGTTATGTGGAGGTGATTTTAATGAGGTCTTGTATCAACAAGAAAAGCAAGGTGGTAGACCTCGTAGTTTTGCTGCAATGCAAGCCTTCCACGACTCACTCACCACGTCTCAACTCTTTGATCTTGGATATTCGGGTTGTGATTTTACTTGGGCGAATGGTCATGTCAATGGTGTTCACATTGAAGTGAGGATTGATGGAATGGTGGCCACGAGCTCCTGGTCGCTACTTTTTCCTAATTCCCTTATCAAACATCTTCCGAGGCAGAGTTCAGATCATTCACCACTCAAATTGTTGTTTAATCAATCACCATCCTTTGTTGCACGAAGTAAGAAGCTATTTAGATTTGAGTCGGTGTGGCTAACAAATGAGGGCTGTGAGCTTACTGTTAATGCTACTTGGCAAAAAACTTTCTCGGTGGATCCTGTAGCAAACAACCTGGGAAGATTGCGAAGTGTGGGGAGAATTTACAACGATGGAGCTCAGTTAACTTTGGGCATATTATTTCTTATATTAAGAAAAAACGGGAGAAACTAGCTCATCTAAATGAACA
The DNA here is from genome assembly GCA_028386065.3 of Turnera subulata. NCBI lineage: Eukaryota > Viridiplantae > Streptophyta > Magnoliopsida > Malpighiales > Passifloraceae > Turnera > Turnera subulata. The sequence goes on along the minus strand of JAKUCV010007422.1, from coordinate 16,683 downwards.
GCCGCAGTCGGATCAGGTTGTCTTGAAATCCAAAGCCCTTAATAAAGAGCTTGAGGATCTCATTCATAAGGAGTAAACTTTATGGGCTCAAAGGTCTCGGGTATCATGGTTGAAAGAGGGTGACAAGAACACTCAATTCTTTTACCAAAAAGCTAACCATAGACATAAATCCAACTCTATTATGCGTATTCAGAATGCTTCTGGTAACTGGGTTCGTTCTCAATCCGATGTGGCTCATGTATTCAATTCCTTCTTTACTGATCTTTTCTCCTCTAGTGGTGTTGTTGTTGCAGACCTGATCCTAAATTGTATCCAACCGAGGGTATCTCCTGAAATGGGAGAAGCTTTGGACCGTCCATTCACGCGAGCTGAGGTGTGGCTTGCCTTAACTCAGATGCATCCTTCTAAGGCACCAGCTCCTGATGGCATGCCTCCTTTATTCTTCCAAAATTCTGGGGGCAGGTTGGGGAGGATGTCTTTAGCACGGTTCTGGAGGTTCTTAATAGTGGGGGGATTCATCTAGCTTGAATCATACATACATTACACTGATTCTGAAGATCAAAAATCCGGAGGAGTGTAGCCAGTTCAGACCGATTAGTCTTTGCAATGTTGTCTTCAAACTAATTACTAAGTGCATTGCCAATAGGATGAAAGCATTCCTTCCTAATATTATTGGTGAGGAACAAAGTGCTTTCGTCCCAGGGAGGCTCATCACAGACAATGCATTGGTAGCATTCGAGACTTTCCACTATATGAAGAAGATTTGCTCAGGCTAATGGGGTATATGGGTTTGAAATTGGATATGAGCAAGGCGTATGACAGGGTTGAATGGGATTTTTTGGAGAAAAATCATGCAAAAGTTGGGATTTAGTTCTAAATGGACAGCTCTTGTTATGAAATGTGTTCGCTCTGTCTCTTATTCCCTGCTTATCAACCGAGTTCCTCAGAAAACTATTATCCCTTCTAGGGGACTCAGGCAAGGAGATCCTCTTTCACCATATCTTTTCTTATTTTGTGCCGAAGGGTTCTCAGCTTTGCTCCATCAAGCTCAATTAACAGGCCTGTTACATGGCATCAAAGTATGTAGATCAGCTCCAACTGTTTCTCATTTGTTTTTTGCAGATGATAATTGTCACGCCCCCGCTAAGCGCGACCGGCCAGGTACCTTGCGCACCCACCATGTGCCACAAGGCACCCAAAGGACTTTTGCCAACTCAGTAAAAAGCTAGCTGCCTCTGCCTCGCGGGTTACTAACCTCATATGCGCAACATTAATGGAAGCTTGCCAACAACAAGTGCAAAGGCAGCAAAGGTAATAAAAGAGAGTCAAGACTCATTTATAAACACGACATCACCAATGGTATAAGACTCTTGCTACAAAGGGGCACTAACTTGTATTATATAAATACATAACCTCCTTATATAAAAATACACAATAACATAAGTAAAGGGAACCAACTCGGCCACACCCATCGACCTACTGCTCGTGCTCTCAATCTCGCACCTGTAAGACAAGGGGAGGAAACGGGGGGGTGAGTATAAACTCAGTAAGTAGAGTGACATACAAGCAATAGCAATAATACCAACACAAGTGGAAAATAACATCCAAACGCACTCCCCACATGCCACCGTGATCAGCCCACGGGTTAGCTATTGTGAAGTTGTACTAAGCCTACCTGCATGGTCCGGTAGCTTTGCCAACAATGTTACTCCTTAGCCCACAGCCCCACGTACGAGGCATAACCGATTGGCTACCACAACCACACACAGCGCCTAGCACAACACCACCATCATCTCATATTGACCAAGCAGCCATGTGGTACTGCATGGTCCCTCAATCCTCATCAATAACCACAATCTTATGTAAATGCCATGATGCACATGATATGCATGAAATGCACAGCCCGACCACTGGGCTCGTCTTTTAAGCCAAGGCATAACCACAATATCGCACCATAGGTGCCACCACTGAGCACATTGGGTCATCAACCAACAAATGAGCATCATTAACCATCATAAGCATGCAACCCCACTTACCAAACCAATAGGCACATCAAGGCCAACCAATGGTTCCCTTTAAAACCCTTGGGCATCTAGGGTTTATACTGTCCTGTAACACACACATAAATATACATCAAAATATAACTCAACCAACCATAACAAGAAACACACAATTGAATCACACAAATCAATCTTACAGTAACTCGGGTAGAATCTGCCCTGCACCAGTAGAAAATTCACTGAGGTTAAAAACGCACCCACAGGCAGAACCATCCTTGGGAATCAACACCAAAGTTGTAGCCCTGACTCTTATCTTTCCATAGCCACTGAGAACACCCAATTCCAAGCTCTCTAACTCCAGATATGGCTTCCAAACCAACTCGGGTTCCTGCAGCAGGTCTGCTGCAAAATAGTGAAATTTGAGAGTGCATAACTCTCTCAGTTCAAATCCAAAATCCACCAAACCGATGCGCCATTAACACTATGAAAGTTATCTAACTTTTGGCTTTGGTTTCACTCAATTCCAGCCTGTGGTTTGGCGGGAATCCTCATTTTAGTGGCCAGGGGTCTGTCTGGCCGAGAGCAGAACCCCTAGGCACACCTCTCCTCCTTTCCCCTCTTTTCTCTCTTTCTCTCTCTCTCACACACCTATCAAGATTTGGTTCTGATCAGAATGAGTGAGAGGTGCCTGGTTTCACCCCTTATGATGGTAAGTAGGTGACTAAGCACCTACTTGCCACACTTGCCAACTTGGTGCCACTTGCACCAAGTTGGTGCCACCTCATGCTTGTTTCCCATCCAATTAGTTTGAAGCAACCAACCTGCTAGCTTGCACACCCAAACAACCAGCAGCTTATTCCTGAGCCACACGTCTCATTCTTATTGGTCGGTTTGGCCAATTATGTATTTACCCTCATCGAGCCCAATTGTGCACCGACGGGCACACCATTGCCCCGGTTGTGCACTATTTCGCACCAACTCGAGCCAACCGATAACTCCCTTAAACAATTGTGCATCTAATGCACCTATTCTACCATATAATCACATTTCCATCATTAATCATCATTTATCGACAATTTAAATAAGTTGAGCACTTGGAACACCAAATTAGGCCAACCCGTGCCATCGGATCACTACGAACCCACTTGAGTGCACTAGGCCAAGCCTATGCTCACCATTACTCTCAATCCGACACCAGCACATGTTATCGAGCCTAAGCCCATACTAATGTGCACACTAACACTATTAACATTACCCACTTTCTCTCGAATACCCGATCCAACCTACACGAACATGCATGAAGGACAAGCTACACCCGGCTCTCATCATGTAAATACTTCTCTATATTCTAGGGTGTACCTGGGGTATCACATCATCCCCTCCTTCATAAAATTTCTTCCTCGAAATTCAGGTGGTACCCTATCCTCAAAGACAACATCAGTCTTTATATGTAACTTTCAACCATGTTCCTAAATATGCTCATATGCCAACCTATTATTCCTCAGTTGTTTCAACCTCTATCTTTAGTGGATCACCCAACTATAACTCAATCCAATATAAACACCTCCAAATTTATACCCAAGTTCTACCTCAACTCCTAACTTAGATACCTCAAATTCTCATATCTTTTACACTTGTAATTCTCACACTATTCCGTTTCACATACCTCGACATCTCAATCGCAATCTTATAGATTATAGTTCTCTCAACTATCTTTCACTTCTGACCACGGTACAAATGGATAGGCTAAATGGCACTCATGCCAAACTTGCTTAATTCATGCCTTTAAAAATATTTTCCAAAACAATAATTGCAAAAACGTTATAAATTGTGGCCACATTGTCCAAGTGAACAAAACTTTGCAGTGTACCGTTAGCCTTCGAAATGTAACCACATAAGTCTCCACTTAAGTTCTCCACATGATACATTACTGAATAAGCTACTATAACCCTTCTACTCATTCTCTCATCGCTATAAGCTTCTACATCTTATTCACACCACTACAGTGCACTATCCGCACATTACGATGCCAATTGTCCAATAAGGCCAATTACCCCATCCGAACCTCAAAATGCACTATTCGCACACTAGTGCGGAAACAGGCTCTAGAATCGGCCAACGGGACCAACTTCCCCTACTAAGTGACGAAGTTCACTACTCCCACACCAATGCACACCAATTGTACCAATTGGCACACCAATTGGCTCAGCAGCGCACAAACTAGGCACCAACAGCACTGCAACATGCCAAATGCGCACCAACAGCACTGCAGCATGCCAAGTGGGCACCAACAACACTGTAGCGTGCCAATTACATCCCAAATAAACTAATCACGCTTCCGCAGTGCGACTCCGCTTACACCTCACAAAAAGATGTAGCACTTCACACACATCTCCAAGTCCATCATCATACTTCATGGGAACTTAGCATTCCATAATCTAACTCTAAATAATCAAGACAATCTCTATAGGTAATTTAGGGTGTCAACTTTACTCTAATATATGCTAATTACCCAAAACATTCATAAACATCATCCTTCTCCATCACTACTAAAAGCACTTAAAAGCCTAACATAAATATGGATCATCCTTCAATTACAAACTCTGAACCAACAATCACCAGTCGTTCCTCTATACCTTACTCATCCTAAGGTTCTACATCACTATCTACTACCCTTCCTTTACTAATGTCGAGTTACGACTCGCAAACTACAATGTCACCCCTTTATACTCACACATCCTCTCATAAACTTCATTTCCTGTACCTCAATTCAACATCCGTTCAAACTACCTCGATCGATCACTGATCTTGTTCTGCGGTCACATACACTCCATTAAATACACAAAACCATCTACTTACTTCCTTAGCACTTTATTCCCAGCTAATCCAAGCCTACAAAACCTGCCCACGAGTTTCCCGAGCTACACATCAACCAAACGTCAAACACAACAACATATAGCACACATATAGTACATAAATAAAACAAACGCCTCTCACCAAAACCCGAACCTCTAAATCGATGGGTACTAGCCAAAAGACTCAACGACCTATGCCCCTCTAGCAAAATTACATAACCACACACCAACGACATAGACATCTAACTCTATCACGAAAACAAGCTCCTTTACCACAACTATCACATGTTTTAGAAGCAAAGTGCAAGACATCAAACACATCATTAATAAACATGCTCATCTTAACTGCTCCGCTACCAATTCTGTCACGCCCCCGCTAAGCGCGACCGGCCAGGTACCTTGCGCACCCACCATGTGCCACAAGGCACCCAAAGGACTTTTGCCAACTCAGTAAGAAGCTAGCTGCCTCTGCCTCGCGGGTTACTAACCTCATATGCGCAGCATTAATGGAAGCTTGCCAACAACAAGTGCAAAGGCAGCAAAGGTAATAAAAGAGAGTCAAGACTCATTTATAAACACGACATCACCAATGGTATAAGACTCTTGCTACAAAGGGGCACTAACTTGTATTATACAAATACATAACCTCCTTATATAAAAATACACAATAACATAAGTAAAGGGAACCAACTCGGCCATACCCATCGACCTACTGCCCGTGCTCTCATTCTCGCACCTGTAAGACAAGGGGAGGAAACGGGGGGGTGAGTATAAACTCAGTAAGTAGAGTGACATACAAGCAATAGCAATAATACCAACACAAGTGGAAAATAACATCCAAACGCACTCCCCACATGCCACCGTGATCAGCCCACGGGTAAGCTATTGTGAAGTTGTACTAAGCCTACCTGCATGGTCCGGTAGATTTGCCAACAATGTTACTCCTTATCCCACAGCCCCACGTACGAGGCATAACTGATTGGCTACCACAACCACACACGGCGCCTAGCACAACACCACCATCATCTCATATTCACCAAGCAGCCATGTGGTACTGCATGGTCCCTCAATCCTCATCAATAACCACAATCTTATGTAAATGCCATGATGCACATGATATGCATGAAATGCACTGCCCGACCACTGGGCTCGTCTTATAAGCCAAGGCATAACCACAATATTGCACCATAGGTTCCACCACTAAGCACATTGGGTCATCAACCAACGAATGAGCACCGTTAACCATTATAAGCATGCAACCCCACTTACCAAACCATTAAGCACATCAAGGCCCACCAATGGTTCCCTTTAAAACCCTTGGGCATCTAGGGTTTATACTGCCCTGTAACACACACATAAATATACATCAAAATATAACTCAACCAACCATAACAAGAAACACACAATTGAATCACACAAATCAATCTTATAGTAACTCGGGTAGAATCTGTCCTGCACCAGCAGAAAATTCACTGAGGTTAAAAACGCACCCACAGGCAGAACCAGCCTTGGGCATCAACACCAGATTTGTAGCTCTGCCTCTTATCTTTCCATATCCACCGAGAACACCCAATTCCAAGCTCTCTAACTCCAGATATGGCTTCCAAACCAACTCGGGTTCCTGTAGCAGGTCTGCTGCAAAATAGTGAAATTTGAGAGTGCATAACTCTCACAGTTCAAATCCAAAATCCACCAAACCGATGCACCATTAACACTATGAAAGTTATCTAACTTTTGGCTTCAGTTTCACTCAATTCCAGCCGGTGGTTTGGCGGGAATCCTCATTTTAGTGGCCAGGGGTCTGTTTTGCCGAGAGCAGAACCCCTAGGCTCACCTCTCCTCCTTTCCCCTCTTTTCTCTCTTTCTCTCTCTCTCTCTCACACCTATCACTATTTGGTTCTGATCAGAATGAGTGAGAGGTGCCTGGTTTCACCCCTTAAGTGATGGTAAGTAGGTGACTAAGCACCTACTTGCCACACTTGCCAACTTGGTGCCACTTGCACCAAGTTGGTGCCACCTCATGCTTGTTTCCCATCTAATTAGTTTGTGGCAACCAACCTGCTAGCTTGCACACCCAAACCACCAGCAGCTTATTCCCAAGCCACACGTCACATTCTGATTGGTCGGTTTGGCCAATTATATATTTACCCTCATCAAGCCCAATTGTGCACCGACGGGCACACCATTGCCCCGGTTGTGCACTATTTCGCACCAACTCGAGCCAACCGATAACTCCCTTAAACAATTGTGCATCTAATGCACCTATTACTCCATATAATCACATTTCCACCGTTAATCATCATTTATCGACCATTTAAATAATTGGAGCACTCGGAACACCAAATTAGGCCAACCTGTGCCATCGGATCACTACGAACCCACTTGAGTGCACTAGGCCAAGCCTATGCTCACTATTACTCTCAATCCGACACCAGCACATGTTACCGAGCCTAAGCCCATACTAATGTGCACACCAACACTATTAACATTACCCACTTTCTCTCGAATACCCGATCCAACCTACACGAACGTACCTGAAGGACAAGCTACACCCGGCTCTCATCATGTAAATACTTCTCTATATTCTAGGGTGTACCTGGGGTATCACAATAATGTTCTTTTTGCTCGAGCTACCCGAACAGGGGCTTATGTACTGAAGAATATCCTTATTCAGTATGAATTAGCCTCGGGGCAGAAGGTAAACTTGGATAAATCAGAAGTTGTCTTTAGTCGAAATATGCCTGATAAGTTAATATCACAACTCCAAGGGGATTTAGATATAAAGGCAGTAGAAAAATTCGATAAGTGTCTGGGGTTACCCGCTACGATGGGCAGATCGGAGAAACTAGTCTTTGCATCTGTCAGAGAAAGACTGATGAAAAAGATGAGACAATGGAATGAACGAATTTTGTCTGAAGCAGGGCGAGAATTATTCATAAAATCAGTAGCACAAGCAGTCCCCAACTATGTGATGGGTTGCTTCTTATTGCCTCATTCTTTTCTTGAGGCACCAGTCGGTTTTAGACCGAGTTATACATGGAGGAGCATTTGCAGGGCAAGAGAAATTCTATGTAAGGGAGGACGTTGGATGATTGGCACAGGTCACCAGGTCCGAATTTGGGGCGACAATTGGCTGCCGGAGCATAATTCCCCTAAGATCACTACAACATCCAACAGTCTAAGTCCAAATGCTCGTGTGGTAGAATTAATTGATTCTGAGGCTGGTGAGTGGAATTACGATTTGGTTGACTCTTTATTTTCGCCCACAGAAGCACAGCTGATCAAAAGCATTCCCTTAAGTGCTTAGAACTTCCCGGACAGCCCCTATTGGTTTCACTCCCCTTCAGGGGAGTATACTTTCAAGTCTGGTTATGGAATTTGTTTGGAGATGATTCATCCAACTCGGGCCGGAGAAGAGTCGATCATTCCTGGTTGCAGCAAACAATGGTGGCAGACTCTCTGGAAACTAACATTCCTCCGAAGCTGCGATCTTTTGTGTAGAGGCTTTGTACAGATATTCTACATGTTAGACAAAATGTGGTGCTCAGAATTGGTAATATAGACACTTCTTGCCCACGCTGTCATAATGCTCAAGAATCTATACTCCACATCCTTAAGGATTGTCCCTAGTCAGTATCGATTTGGCAGAAGAGCCCCATTCTCTCCCATATCTGCAATTCTGCAGCTAATACACCCTCACAATGGTTGCGTAAGATTATGCAGAACCATGGTCATGATATCTTTGAAGGTGTTAGTGCAATTGCTTGGTCCATCTGGAAGGACCGAAACTTATTGCTTTTCCAGAATGCTGGTATCAATTCTGATCTAATTCCTTCACTTGCATTAGCTTCCCTTCACAGTTATAAACTTGCGAATGCTTCCAGCCCATCAGAGCACCCTCGTCAATCTCGACAGCAGTGGACACCACCGCCAACTCGGTAAAAAAGTTTTTCTTGTCCCTTCACTTTTTTGTTTTCGCATTTGTTGTCCCTCTTCCTTTTTTTTCACTCTTCATGTCCCTCAACTCTTAAATTACCGGGCCACCATGTCCTTTTGACCCTCAGCAGCCGGTTGGGAGCCGTGGCGCTGACACGTGTCCGTAGGGCCCACTTCAGCTGATTCTATTTTTCTTTTTTCTCTTTCTTTCCTATTTTATATTTTTCTGAAATCCCTTTTTTAGGTTTTATTGTATTAGTTTTTGTAATAAATAGAAAAGAAAAAAATTTAACTTGAATTGCATTTATCATTAATCAAGAGCAATTATGCGTTTATCATTAAAAATATAATATAATAAAATAAAAATAAAAAATAAATAGATCTGAATTAGGGACAAGCCTTTTATTAATGCTAACAAATTGGAAAAAAATAAAAGGAAATCAAGACACCAAACACCCACCCCGGAGCTCTTCTCCAGTACTCCACCATGTGTACACCAACACCACCATCTTGAACAAAGCTTCTTCAAAACTAAGGCCTCCTCATCATGAACAAAGCTTCTTTAAACAACACCCCATCCCTTAGTTCATTGCCCCAAAATTCCGCTTCCAATCCGCAGCACCCACCCACAGCCACCGTTAACCGGAGCACCACACATACCCAACTCAACCCAAGGCAAAAATGCAAGAACAAACAAGCCCACTGACACCACCATAACAACCAAACCCATAGAAACTTGAATTCACCATCAATCCCAACAACACATTTACAATCAAATAGGCAGTAGAAGAAATCAAGAAACAAAACGAAAAGGGGGGAGAAAAGAGAGGCAGTGGCCGAGCCAGATTTGTCCAGAACCGTCGTCGCCAAATGAAATCGAGCCGCTCGATCCCGTCGCAAGCACCATCCCAAGCTACCTTTTCCCAGTTCTCAGATATTACAGTGTACATATCCATGGCGCGGAACATTTTCTCCGGCGGCGGCGATTTCTTGCTCTTCCCAGATACTAGCTCGGGGAAGCTGAAGAGAAGCAGAGCTCCGTCTCTGAATATCTCGGCGAAGCAAGATTCTCTGATGGTCTCCGATGAGCCGAAGACTTGGTCGCAGAGGATTCTCTCTTCCGTGAAGAGCGTCGACGTGGAAATCTTCACCGCCTCCACCCAGGTCTTGATCCTCAAATCCAGCGATTCCCAGTCCATTTTGATGATCTGGGAGGAGCTCCTGACCCAGCAGAGATCATGCGCTCCGCTATGGCCCTCAAATCCGACGTGGTCATTGACGAGACCTGCTCCACTTCGGGGATGGAATCACCAGCGGTGCCGGTTTCGTCGTCCGGGGAATCGTCATACTCGTAATCCGAAGAGAAAAGAAAAAGACCGGGTGGTTGTTGTGATTGGAGAAGAAAGCCGGTGAAGAACGGTGGTGTTGGTGGCTTGTGAAGAGAAAAGAAAAAGAAAGAAGAAAAGAAGAGAATGAAGAAAACGGGGAGAAGAAAAAAGAAATAGATTTAGGAAATTAAAAATTGGGAAAAAAAACCGGGTGAAAAAAAAGAAAATGGGAAGCATGGCCCCACTGACACGTGTCAGCGCCACAGCTTCCAACCGGCTACTGGGGGTCAAAAGGACATGGTGGCCCGGTAATTCAAGAGTTGAGGGACATGAAGAGTGAAAATAAAGGAAGAGGGACAACAAATGCGAAAACAAAAAAGTGAAGGGACAAGAAAAACTTTTTTACCCCGCCAACTCAGGCCTTCAAATTAAATACTTATGTCTCAATCAAACCTGATGGGGTGTGGTTGGGGGCTATTATCCGAAATCACCACGGTGAGATTGTTGCAATGGCTACCAAGTGATTTCCGGCTAGGCTTGAGTCTACAACTGGTGAGGCATATGTTGCACGATTGGGAGTCTGTTTTGCTTTGGAGAAGCAAATCACACACTTGCAGATGGAAATGAATGCCCAAATAATCATCAACGCCCTCAATAGCCAGTCAAATGACAATTCTCCTTTAGGTCGCATCATTAGCGATATTCGTTTACTTGTTTAACCAGTTTGAGTTTGTTACATTTTCCTTCATTCCAAGGTCTTGTAATAAAGCAGCCTATGCACTTTGCCAACTTGCATCATCAATTGGGTCAGAACAGTCTTGGTTTTTAGACTTGATATCACAGGGGGTAATTCACTCTAGTTAATCAATATATGCAGCCGTTTTTCTCAAAAAAAAAAAAAAAGAGTCAACAGTCTATTTTGGTTATCAAAAAAAAGATAGAGTTTCTAATTTGAGATATGAGCTAGTGCAAGTGGCCCCGAGTGGAATTAATGTTGTACCTCAATCATTTTATTATTTCATTTATTTCGACAGTGCATATTTGTCGTACAAATCATTATCCTATTGCGCCACACGAACTTTTTTTTTTTTGGTACATGCACACGAACTTTGAGAAGACATATATGAGGCCAAAGAGGAAAAGAAATTAAAGAAGAGGATGATACAAAATCTTCCAAACCACGAAAATGCAAGAATATTTTGTAATTGTCATTCTCTGCACGCATATATACTTATTGCTCCTTGGTATTTTTTGCCCTACAAATGCGTGGCTGCAATGGCTAAAAGATGCTTTGCTTTTCGAAAAATATAATTATGATTATTCTTTCGTTCAGAAAAGAAAAAATTTACATAGTCTTGAGTTCAAATCGTTATAGTCACAGACTCACAGTCAGTGGTGGATATAGGAGATCAATGGGGCCATGGCCCTTCCTAAGTTTTCACTAATGTACAATTTTTATAGTAATTTAACATAAATGAAGATGTAGTCTGGTCTGTTAAAAGAAGGAAGATGTAGCTTGGTGGGTAGAATGATGTTAATTTTTTTTTTTTATTTTGAGAATGTGGGTTTTAGTACCACCAACTTTTTTTTTTTTTTGCTATTCGGTGTTGTTAGGTACTAAAATTTTTAATTTCGCTACCGTAGCCACTTTCCTTCCGTTTTAGTGGAGGGTCAAGGTCCAACCGCATTTTAATTAATCGAATCTAAACAATGCAAAAATTAATAATAAAAATATTTCGAAATAATTTTTTTTGAAAAGGTGCAAGTCTAGAAGTCCAACTATGATCTGCCCTGAAAAAAGTATGGAAATGCCATGCCCTTGTCAGAATTTTAGAGTCTACAGCCCGGGAGGATTAAAAATTCGGATTGTCTCAGGGTCATGATTATCCGGGTTTAATCAGAGACTTCAGTTGGGTTTAACAACAATATTGTTAACAGTGTTCAATGAAAATCACATGTTGGAGGCTCGACTCTATCTGCACTCTTGACAAAGACAGAACACTTATGAAAATTTGTTATTGGCCTACTTCTTAAGTAAAATGGGCCATGCAAATGCAAATAGTCACGGCCTTTGAGAAAAACACCACCACATAATATCACGCTTTCCTTTTTTACTTTATTTTGTTTAATCGGTGCTTTCCTTCTCTTTTTATAAAAGAAAACATGAAGAGGAAAAGCTTAAAGAATGATTACGAATGAAAGAATGCTTTGCTTGGAACTTTCCCTTATGTACCCCGAAATTGTTTGATCAGCAACCGAATGGACTTCCTTTTCCGCTCCCATCTACTTTATATGTGTTAATTTTAATCATCACAAATGGTAATTTATTAGGGCAAAAAAATAATTTCATTGAAGCATCTTGGGGTGAACAAGCATATTTAGGCACATTTTTATGCAAATTCCCAAGTATTATAGTTTATAAAAAGATAAAATTTGATCTTAAGTAACAAGTTAAATTTTATTCTAATTTTCATCATAAAACTCATGTTTAATTGATGAAATCCATGCCCACTTCTAACTACGCGAGTAATGTTGTCTTTTAGCTAAAAAATACAGAAGATATAACACAAGGTTGTTTTATGTACACAATCAATCAAACACACCCAACCAAAAACTAAGTTAAAAGATATAAGAATTGACAATGTTCAGCCAAAATTGCTTACGCCTTGGAAAGAATTATTTTACCCTATAATAGAATTGGAAGACAACAATCTTAACATAATCACATAATAGCTAAATAGGTCGATATTGATTCACTAGCACCAAAACAATAAGAACCAATAGTAAATTAGTAATAGCAGCCGCTGGCTACCTAACTCCCTCCACACCTAACTCTGCCATTTTTTTAATAAAATAGACAACAAAAGGGAAGAGTGATCCATGGTATGAGTAAGGAAGGATTGATTTGAGTATTGTTGCAGGGTTTGCAGCTTTTTTACAAAAGAAAATCCCAAGTTGGAGTCACCCATAGTCACACCTGGATTCTGTAGCCAAGACAGAAAACACTAAATGGTTATTGAATGACCCCAACTAACTTGATTTACTGTGTCAGGGCCCACTTTCTTTACTTAAAACAGGACAAGCAATGCAAATAGTAATAGTAGTAGCAGCCTTTGCCGTCAAAACTTAGCCAAAACAGATAGCAGTACCACGTGTGCTTGCATTCTCTTTCGTATAAAGTAGCCCAGTAGGTCGAACCTTGAGAATTGAGAGAGAAAAAGAAAAAAAAAAACAAGAAAAACATAAACAAAAGGCTAGACTGGATTGGGGTTGGTGTAGGTGGTAAAGTATTTGGTTTGGCTAAATGGAAATTTGGAAGACGCACTCCCTATAATTAGTTGCCCTATTCGGGTTGATTCCGGATTAGTCCGGGCCAAAATTCCAAAAGAGGGGAAAAAAATAATTAATGCATCTATATAATACTCCATATGAGATGTACTCATATCATACTTCCTGTAAATAATGGTATTATTGTTGTGTATAATTGGAAGAAAAGGCAAGAGTAAGAAGAGAAGAAAAGGCAAGAGGAAGAAGAGAAGAAAAATTACAGAGCAGCAAATTTTGCTCATTATCCTTATTCGTTTTTCCCCTTTGCAATATATAGGAAGATACAAGCAATAGATACAAGCAATGTTAGGTGAGTATACGTAAATGACATTCAAGTGTTTATTTATAACACTCCTTTTGAATGTCATTGTGTATTGAGTAGAATACGCTTAGAGAGAACTGCCTCATTAAAAATCTTACCAAGAAAAACCCAGTGGGATAAAAACTTGGTGAAGGAAAAAAGAATGCAGTGCGTATTCTGCTCCCCCTCATTTTGACCTCTCTGGATTTCTTGATGTTGTTGCATGCCAATCGTCCTCTTGTCAACTTCTGGTGATGTGCCCATTTGTCTGATCACTTTTGATACATCATTACTCTAACTGAACAATGTGGGTAGCTTTATCTTCATAATTTGTTGTTGAAGCATCTGTCTTGCCCTCTTGCTTTTGTTGTCCCAATGATGCAACAATTTCATGTGTAAAGTTATGGCAGATGTCCGGCTGTACCTTTTGTGGATCAAGTGGGGGGATCGGCATCTGCAAGAACCAACTCTTCTTTCTTCGGGCTTACAAGATTAACATGACACCACATCTTTTATACCCCGAAGATAAGAGTAAATTCATATCTTGTCAATAGGCTTAAGTCAGAAGCTTCAAGCTTTATTTTCTTAGCAATACATATTGTACTTCAACAGGGTACTCCATAATCAATCTAATAGTACGGTATTTGGAAGCTTCTTCGGGAGTTCCAATCATAAATAAATTTATCCATACTCAAAATGATTTAAATTATGCAAAGATCAGTTCAGTTCTATTTTGTAATTTCCCGGGAATTAGTTGCTTCAGGCAACTTGGATCCTTCAGGGATCTTCATGTATATATCATGACTTATGGATCCATAATAATAGTCTGTAATAGCATTCATTAGATGCATTTCTAATACTTTTCATATACTGCCAGACTTATCAAATAATTGCATCCACCACTGGGGAGCATATCTCCTCATAATGAATACCTGGTCGTTTGGGTAAAAACTTTGTACCACAAACCGTGCTTTTTATCTCACTTTATTTAATTTTCCTCATTTCTTTTCCGTACAAAATACCCATTTGTAATCGACCGGTTTTACGTCATCAGGTGTTGGGGCTATCGGCCCAAAATTTCTCGCTTCACATGCGAGTCCAACACAGCCTTTAATCATGTTTCTCTATTTTGGCCAATCATACTGCGCCTACATTTGCCAATGTAGGTTCATGATCCTCATTTTATTTAGCGCTATATTATAAATAAAACAAATATTCCGTCGACGGTTATTTTCACGTCGGTTCCATCTTATTTCTGACACTGTAATTGAGATCTCATCATGCTCATTTATTTCAGGTACCTGAATTACTTCTGGAACTTTATCAATTTGTGTCAGAAAATCTCTTCTGGAGGATTTTCTTCTTCTTGAGGACTTTTAATTCAAACCTCTACTGGAGGCCTTATTTCCTTATTGGGGCCATCTTATCACTTTGCTCCTTTTTCTCTATCGAGAATTTCTTTTCTTTTGGAACCGAGGATAATCTATAGATTCATTTGCATACTTATATTGTTCTTCAGGAACATCAATCTAAACAGGAGCATTTGCAGCTGGTATATGGTCACACTTAATTTAAATGTGTCTGGCAATTGCATATCAATTTTCCTGTGAATCATCTTTTGAACTTCAGGTTCATACTAATTTATTCGAGGATCAAAAACTTGATATTGATAAATCATTTCAGTAATTTCTTATCTCTTGATCCAGCTGTTTATTCTCTCCCCCTGATGTTGGGTAAAACATCAATTAATAAGCAAATCTTACTATAAATAAATTTCCAATCTCCTGTCATAGGTTTCAATTACTTTTGTAATTTATGGAGATACATACCCAACGTAGATTCCCAATCTTCTTTAAAGACCAATTTCATAATACCGTGGTGGAGCATTATATACTGAACAACCGATGGTCCGAAGATGGGAGATACTCAATATGTGACCATTAATCAATTAAATGGGGAGATCTTATCATGTTGGTTGATGCACTCAAGTTGCTGCATATAAAATACCATTTTCTCAAGCAATAATATTTCATCAATAGTCCTGCAATCAACTGTCAATGTTCCCCCAGATCTGTTTGGGTTTATTTCCAATGATATACATTATCCATTGAAGAAATATACCAGCATTATCTAGATATATAGTCTAGTAACATAAGTAGGGACATATACCTGCAAGTGGCTTAATTATTAAATTAGTGCGCACAATGCCAACTTGCGTTACACAATAGACCATCTAGTCGATGCAAGAACTATAATAGAGACTCTCTAACAAGTCTGTCCTGGGCAATGCCCATAAAATCAAAAGATAAATTATCCCTAATACAATCAGGAGGGTTATCAAACCTAACATTAGTAAAGTTCAAACTGCAACCAAGATTAGCCAATCTATCAGCACAAGAATTGGCCTCACGATATGTATGTGAAATCTGAATCATCCAAGACTGGTTGAGGAGGGACAAAATTTTACTCACAAGTGGAAAATTTCCATCCTTCGGAGGTTCTGAACCCATAAGAAGCTGCTGAACTGGTTGAGAATCAACCTCCAAATGCACATTCGAAGCACCCAATTCCTATGCCAATTCCAAACCAAGTAGAACTGCCCATAATTCTGCTTTTAGGGCTGAGCATATATGTGACACCCGGGGTCTATGAGGTCGGGAAGTGGACGCCGGTGTCGAAATGAGCATGGATAAGGAGCGGCTTCCAACGGGCTTCTAGACGGAGGGGCACAAGAATGAACCGAATCCAAACCGGAATGGGAGAGATCCTGAGACTGTGTGGGGATGGGGCTGCACAATTGAGGCGATCGATTTCGTAATTATACGGGTATGGGACTGTATAATTAAGAATAGCTCAAATGAAGTGATTTCGAGATTGTACAGGTATGGGGCTGTATAATTTGAGAATAGCTTAAACGGTTTGATGGGTACTAACTG
>JAKUCV010007420.1:9950-27184 GCA_028386065.3 Turnera subulata | reverse complement strand
TCCTTGAAACCCTAACTTGAATTATCCATGAATCCTTGTCAGGGGTCAATTCATCCAATGTATGAATATTCATTCTCCTGAAAAAAATAATATATTATACAAATTTAAATATACAATTAAAGTGTAACACAAAAAAAGTATTTTCTTTTATATAAATTCTTAAAAATATTAATACTTACTAAAATACATACTAAAAGAAAGAAAAAAAAGGAAACTGAAAAACAAAAAACTAACACAGGAAAATAATATTTAATTCAAGGAAATTGGAAGAAATTAACACAATGCCAAAAAAATGGAAAAAATATAGAATACTGGATAATTTTTAAAAAATAATGCAATGTAAAAGAAAATAGGAAAAAATATTAAATTCAAGAAAATTAAAAAAACCAACATAATGCCAAAAAATGGAAAATAATATAAAATACTGGTAAAAAAAACAAATGCAATGGAAGGGAAAAATAATAGAATATAAATGAGGGGGGAAAAACAAATACAATACAAATAGAAAATAAAAAAATGAAATTAAAATTTTCACAGACATAAATACTTAAAAATCAAAGTAGAATAGAAAAGAAACTGAAAAGAAACTGTAAAACACAGAAACTGTATCCGAATTTCATTGTACTGACATCTGGATTTTCTCTGTGTGTTTTCAATTTTTTGTTTCTCAAAAGAAACTATAAGAGACACACAAAATTTTAAAACAAAATAGACAAAATAGAATTGTAAAGAAACTGTAAAATACAGGAACTGTATCCGGATTTCATTGTACTGATATTCGGATTTCTCAGTGTGTTTTCATTTCTTTGTTTCTGAAAAGAAACTGTATGAGCAGAAACTTAAAAAACAAAAAAGAATTATAAAGAAACTGTAAAACACAGAAACTGTATCCGTACATCAATGTACTAACATCCGAATTTCTCTGTGTGATTATACTTTTTTGTTTCTTTAAAGAAACTGTATTAGATACAGGAACTTAAAAACCAAAATAGTATTGTATAGAGAACAAAGAAAAAAGAATAAGATTAGTACGTACTGCAAGCTAAAAAAAGTAGGAAAACAGAGAAGAATAAATGGAGAGGAAACAGTATCAAAAACAAAACCTGTACCTGTATTTATAAATATTTAGAGATAAGAGCTTAACAATTATCAATTAAATTTATTTGTTAAAAAATCGGAACAAAATAAATGGGCTAAAGTTTTTTTTAATCTGATCTCATGGAGAGTTTAACTTTTTTTAATCTGATCCTGGAGGGTTTAACTTCTTTTTAATCTAATCTCAGTATCTTTTAAACGGTACAAATTTAGTTTTGGATGAATTGTTTCGGAACAAAATCAAAGTATAGTATAATTAGGATTGTATCATGAAAAAAAAATTAAATCTGATGGTGGAGAGTACTAATCTTGCTAAAAAAACCGCACAAAATTAGCTTTGGATGAATTAGGACTGTATCATTAAAAAAAAAATTCTATGGTGGAGATTACTAATCTTGCTAAAAAAACCGTACAAATTTAGCTTTGGATGAATTGTTTTACTAATTTATTTTCAAAATTGCTAATCATGGAGGTTTTTTTTTGTATCTTTTCTTTGATTTGAATCGGTTCAAAATAAATGAGTTAAAGGTCTTTTTATTCTCAACATGGAGTGTTTAGATTTTTTTACTAATTCTGATAATTTATTTTAAAAAAAAAAAACGGAACAAAATCAATGAGTTGGTTTTTACCCATACTCTTACTTGACCCAAACAGAGTTTCTCAGCACCAAATAGAGTTTCTTGCGTTGTTGTACAGCCAAAATTAGAGCTGAAGTGAAGCTCTTTTTAAATTCTGTTTCGTTTTTTTTTTTTCATTGTTCTGATGAACACTACTCTACTCAGTACCGAATTGAAGAACAGAGGGAAAAAAAGGAAGTGAACCGACACGCAAGGGAAGGGAGGAGTAAGTTTCTGATAATTTATTTTTTAAAAAAAATCGGAACAAAATCAATGAGTTGGTTTTTACCCATACTCTGATTGGGATAATTATGAAAATTTTTCTTTAAAAAATCGGAACAAGTGCTGCATGCTGTTGTCGGTTCGTGTCCAAGTGCTTTTAAAAATTTTGGTCTTCCAAGTAATTTTGGTATCTGTTCGGCCCCCTCTACTCATATATCTTCCTTCCCAGCTCCCAAGCAGCTATTGTAATTTTTTTAGTCTCCAGTAATTTTGCTATCTGTTCGTACTACAAAACGCATCGTATCCTTCCAAGGTGCCTTTGTGGCAGTCATGATGCGGCGTGTTACTAGTGAATTATTGGGGATTGCTATGCTAGCCAAGCTATTGTGTTGAGTACGAAACCGAGCTGGAATGGACCAACTAAAAAAAAAAAAAACACTTTAATTTTAAAGGAGTTTTAGACATTTTATTTGCAAGTTTGTTCAATTAAATTAATAATTTTTTTAAATTTTTTGTATTATATAAAATTAAAGTGGAACAATTCAATGTTTCATATTTAATATATAGTGGTTGTATTGAAGATATACGATACGAAAAAAAAGAGAAAAAAAGAAAGGAAAAATCCGAGAGACCCTTCTTATTTATAAATCCCACCATTACAAGACGTCACCAAAAAGTATGGCTCATTAATCGGCAAATAAGTTTTGTAAAGACTAAATTACAAAAGACTTGGGCATTGTTTTTCTTTTATTATTGTTTATTCCTCAAAAAAAGATCCAAAGGCTTGGCATTGTCGTGCTCCATCGAGTAATGTACCAATCTCTGGTGTTCCATTAGAGTAGGAGTTGAAGGCAATTTCCACCCTATCACAAATCACAGACAGCTTACTTACAGTGTTGAATAAAGGCAAAGGCCGAGTTGTAGCCCTGATGGAGAAATCCAACACAAAGGTGAAACTCACAGCTCCCTTGGCCAGTTAAAGAGACTCTGGTCTCTTGGAGATTTATCACGCATGCTTGATGAAAAAATACCCCTAAACCCAGCGATGGAAATCTACTGCTCTAGGAAATACTCCAACTGCTACAATAATTCTGGTTTTCTTTGCGGAGTCTCATGATCAATCATCATATATGTTACACATATATATGTAAGAAGAACAAAACAAAGAAAGCTAGACCCGAAAATAAGAATTACTCTAGTTGAAACTGCCGGCCATATATATACTAAAGACTATTCCCCAACCATGCTCCGCATGAGTAGTCCTGTAGTAGCACCAAATAACAAGTGTGAAAAGCTTTTTATGGAGCACAATTGACATTTTGACCAGTAATTATGTGTGAGGTGACCTATCAACTGCCAAATTAATTTTGGTTTTCACTGCTGCTCATCCATATCTATACCTAGATATAAAGTTGAATAACTAGGGACTTTGACACACCAGGTAGTACAAACATTTATACACCAAGGGTAACTCTACATGAGAAGACATGCAGAAGTAGCGAATTACTAGGTCTAAACATGTCCAATAATGTTACAAAGCCTTCTAATATCATAAACACAGTGAACAGTAATACGTTTATGGTATTAGATACAAGTTTTAGATCTTGCGGTTTCATACAAACATCAGAGTGTACAAATATGGCAAATGACAGAGCAACATATTCTCCAAAATAAATACATAGTAAACAGTAATAATAAGTTTAGGATGAAGACGTGACTTGCCATCAACGCCTTGGTTTGAGGAAAGACGAATTGCCACAGTAATAAAGATGAGAAATCAAGGCCCCAGTTATTGGCTACTACACAAGTGCATATAAATTAGATGCTCAACCAAATATAAGTCCCTAAAACAGTTGATCTCTGCAGCATGTTCATTTCAAACATGTGAAATGAGCTAGGAACAAATGCAAGGTTCATAGCCTAACTAATGAATGAATATATGGAAGCTACCAAATGAGCTAATACAAATTGTACCCGTGCATCTAATATAGCAACTCTCACCATTGTTCTAACTTCTGAGGCAAGTGTTCTCTTCAAGTGAGAGTCCAACATATTCTTCGAAAGAGGAACTTTAACAGGTTTCAGACCCCTAGATAGATAGATGCCATTCTGATAACATTAGAGAGCTCCCTGAACTCAATTGCTCAAATAAAAATGTCCTGACCAAGTTTGTTTTGAGGAATGATATAATGATTTCTCTTTTGATGAATGTCAGCCGCACCATAAGTTGGAGAAAAAGCTTCCTATGTGTAGAAAGCAAATATTAGCTGACATGCACGTAAGGAAAGAAGCAAATGGAGAAGAACGTGAAGGGGTAGTGTGGGCGGAAAACGGCGGGTGTGAGCGGCGGCCAGGAGGAAATGAATGGGATTTGGGAAGGGTGAGATGAAGAGGCAAAGAGGAACAGAACGGTTTTAGATGCTTTTTTTTTTTTTTCTTCTTCTTCAACTGAGAGAGATTTGGTAATTGGATTCTTTGTAAGAGGCCGCGTAGAAATGAGTTAGGATACACTACAAAAATGAGCGCGAATTGGGAGAAGGAAGAAACTAGAACTAGGACTTCCTCATTGTGGAAAGAACCAGTTCTGGTTAAACCAGCTTAGAAGTGAGAACTCCAATGCTAAGCTTAAGTAATGGGTCAATCAACCCTTTTCAGCTTGGTGTAACTACTTATCCATAAGTATATTTCATAGTTAGTTTCATACAAGCTTCTTCTGTTGATGCTTTTAGCTTGTCTTCATCATTCAGATCAGCTGCAGCCCTCCCAGTCTCAGTGCCTTGTAAGAATTCTGCAGTTTCTCCATAACCCATTAGTTCTAGGCAGGTTTAACAACTACACAGACTTTTG
This sequence comes from Turnera subulata, assembly GCA_028386065.3. Taxonomy (NCBI): domain Eukaryota; kingdom Viridiplantae; phylum Streptophyta; class Magnoliopsida; order Malpighiales; family Passifloraceae; genus Turnera; species Turnera subulata. The sequence goes on along the minus strand of JAKUCV010007420.1, from coordinate 22,403 downwards.
CAGCATTGAACCAACTCCATCACTTACCATAGCATGCTACGAAGATAATGTAACCCAGCTTCACATTATAGGAAGCAATGGGGTTTCTCCACTGGCTCAAAATTTCTCCTCTCTCTCTTTCTTTGACTCTGTTGCTAGTCTTTCTAACTTGAAGGTCCTGTCTTTGGTTTCCCTTGGCTTATGGGGGCCACTCCCCTCAAGTATGTTGGTCAGCTATCTTCACTGGAAATGCTCAATATAAGTTCAAACTACTTCAGTGGTGCCATTCCAGCTCAACTTTCTTATCTGAAGAACCTACAGACACTGATACTGGACCATAACAACTTCACTGGTGAAGTTCGTGGTTGGTTGAGCTCACTTCATGTCTTGGCTGTGTTGTTATGGTAATATGTACAGTGATATTACCCTCATCACCTACAGTGATAATGTACTCTGAATGGCTTGGGAATGTATGTACAGTGATATTTCCCTCATTACCTACATTTGGGCCTCACAGAGATAGAAGATCCGGGACTAATATAATATTGATTGCTCTGTTTTGGCCACATCCACTTGAACAAGGCACGATTGATGTATATAGAAGCCTAATTTCAGGATTCAATCCCTTCTTTGTAGGACAACATGCATAAAGAAGATAATCCGAACAAACCATTTGGCGTTTGGGAGAGTGTAAAAATACCAAATTTAACATTGTTCACATACAATACAACAATCTACCCAAGAGAGAACGAACTCTCAAGAGCTGAGTGTGAGAAACCTCAGAGCCATAGGATGCTTAGCTTCGGACAACCTATCCGGTTCCAAAACTTCCACGACATCGCCGTCCACAAGCAAGCAAACCACATCTGCAATCCTCTGAATCTGCTTTATACTATAGTACACCATCACCACCGTCAGTCCCTGCTTCTTCTTCAGCTTCATAATCACATCCTCCACATTCTGGGTCGATAAGGGATCCAACGCGCTGGTCGGCTCATCCAGCAATAGCACTTCCGGCTCATTGGCCAGAGTCCTCGCCAGGGCCACCCTCTGCGCCTGACCCACCGACAGGTCGTTCCCTCTCTTGTCATAGAACGAACGAGGCATCAAGATCCGCGGGAGTGAGTAGCCTATGAACCTCCTCGTCGCTGATTCCCAAACCGGATGTTGTCGGCGACCGTGCCTTCGATAGCGTCGGGAGCTGGAAGAGCATGCCCACTTTGCGGCGGACGTCGAGGTCGCGGATGTCGAGAAACACCGTCCCGGAGGGGGGTTCCCATAGTCAGTTGAGGGCCCTCAGGACCGTGGCGACGATCTTGCCCTTTGGTGCATCCATGTTGATCCCGTGGAGGAGGATTGGGGTCCCGGCGTCGGAGGACTTGGTCAGGTTGCGTACCCGGAACTTGGAGGTTCCCGCCGGCGATGGTTCTACGGTGACGGACAAGAGAGGTTCTTGATTCTCTGCATCTGGAAATCTCTCTATTGGGTTATGTTTCGAATATTCAGTTCTTGTCGGGGAAGAAAGGGTGGTGTTCTGTGTAGTACTTGTTTTAAATGTGTAGTATGATTATTGGAAATTGTCGAGGTTTTGACAATGTTAAACAAAACATATTGTCATCGACATCGTCCCAGGCCTCCATGGCCACCGCGCCGAGCTCTGCAGAAGTGGAGACGGCCGTCGACCGTGCCACCCGCAAAGTCCGGATCCGAGACTCCCTTGACAGTCCTGTCCACCGTTGACGATCGCGATCTCGCTCCCGCACCAGGTCAGCCTACGTCGGCCCTGTCACAGACCGGGACCGGTCCCTTTCACCACCGGCATCCACGCCGGACCTACCTCAACCACCACCGCCCCACCATGTCTGCCTCGCCGTTGCACCAGATCTCATCACCCACCGTCCACCTGGGTCGCATGAGGCGCCGACTCCTCCAAGTGCGGAGCGCCGAGACCTGTCGTCCACCCCGATGGCAGCACCACCGCAGACAACCACAGACGGCAGCCCCCACCGACGGCAGTTTCGAGCAACCCAGTCCCGCGGAGGATACTTCGAAGCTTGCATCTGGTTCGACCAGACCGGTCGAACCAAGCCACGGTCTAACCATATCAGTTGAACCAAGCTATGGTCCAACCAAACCGATCGAACCAGCCCATACTATCCCAGAGTCAATGCCACCTACAGGGTCAGACGAGTCCATGGAGGATGTTCGGCTTAGTTATCGGGACCAGTGTTATCAGAACCGGACCGGCCGGTCCGACCGGTTCAACCGTGATTCGAAGAGTGTAACGGGTTTTTAAGGTAATTGAACCAGGTAAGGAAGTGAACCGGAAAAACTCGGATGAACCCCCCGGTTTTTGTGTGACCCGTTAGAACCGGCAAAAAACCGGGGATCGAGCGGTTCAATTCACCATATAAAAAAGGATGAATTTTTTCCCACTTTTTTTCCAGATCAAGTTTCCCTTCCACAACAAAACCTTCTCTCTCTCTCCCTCTCTCTCTCTCACACACACACATTAGCCTCTCACCTCTAATATAAAAAACCCTAATATTCCCAAATTGATTTCAATCTCTCCCCTCAATTCATGCAGGTATTTGGGATTTTCACCCAAATAATGGGCTTGTGTGATGGGTTTTGTCTTTTTGGTCAGGATTTGTTTTGGAGATTGTGATATGGGGAATGGAGGGGTATTATGGCTTAGGCTTCAGGTTTCTTCTTCATTGTTTGAACAAGATGAAGACGGAAGAGTGGTGGAGATTTTTGAGGTTGAAATTGGATGCAAGAAAATATGACTTAGTGGCCTTTTAAATCTTCCCTTTTACACCTTGCAAATCTTGGAACCTTTGGCCTTTGGGTATAAGCAATGTAATCTCTTGTTTGTCTGGATAGGTGAGGGGAGGGATGCGGGAGTCGGAAAAGTAAAATAAAAAAATCCAACTCCTTATGCTCCTTTTTTGTTTTTAATTTTTTAGAAGAGAAAATGATAATAAAAATACCAGTCTCCTTTAAAGATAACAAGTGCCAAAGATTAGGCAAAAGTTTGACATATTTTCTATCTACATTATTTTATAAAATAATTACCTCAATAATTATATTGTTATTCTGTGGATTGTGTTTTTTACTTAATGTTTGCATCATTCAATACCTTAAATTGAAATTTACATGTGAAACAACTGAGTATATGGGTACATACATATTTGTAATAGATAAATCATTAACAAAAATAGAACATTAATTATTTTAGCAAGATCAGTACTATCCCGGTTCACTTTATTGAACCTCCCGGTTTAATACATTGAACCTCTGGTCCAACCAGTGAACCATGATTCTTGGCCTTCAACGGTTCTATGCCCGGTCCGGTTCTGATAACATTGATCGGGACACTCTTTTTGCCGGCTCGATTCCACGGTGCCAGGCTGACCTGTGGGAACTAAAAGGAGAGGTCGAGTATGAGGAAGGTGACCTGATGGTAGTTCAGAATGATGGTGTCGACAACCTGATTTTATCAGATCCTTTCAAAGCCAGGTTGGATAAACAATGGGAACATGCAGTTGTGATTAAACTGTATGGGCGTTATATTAGATTCAAGGCTCTGCACGCCAAACTGCAAGACTTGTGGAAACCGACCGGCGCCTTTAAAATCCTAGACTTTGAGAACAATTTCTACAAGGTGCGATTCTGGGTGTCACAAGATTACAGTCATGTCCTGGTTGACGGCCCATGGAGTATCTTTGGCAGCACGCTAACTGTGCAACCATGGACCCCGAATTTCCGAGCTGATACTGGCAAGATTGATTCGATTGTGGCGTGGATCCAATTCCCCGACTTTCCCACAACTCGTTACCACTCCAGAATTATTCGTCAACTAGGTAACATGGTGGGCAGAACAGTCAGACTTGACGGTAACTCTTCTAACCCTAGTAGGGCTAAATTTGCTAGAGTCGCTGTATGCTTAGACTTGACACAACCTTTGAAGGGCACGGTGTACCTCGAAGGCGAACCTTTAAAGGTAAGCTATGAGGGTTTGCCTGTATGTTATGTTTGTGGGAAGCTAAATCATAGCAGCTTAGCTTGCCCGGAAGCTCCACAGCTACAAATTGTCGAGCCAATACCACAATCTGGCATGCTCCCTCTCCCGGCACGGGAAGGAAGAGGAGAATGGATGAATGCACCACGGCGGTCTGGACGCCCGGCTCGGCGCCATCCCACCGCCCCTCAGGTCCATACGCTACCTTCTTTCACCGGCAACTCATCAAACAGGTTTCATCTCTTGGATGGTGCTCTCCATGAGGATACAGTCCCAGTCATACACCCTGGTACAGCTGCACCCACCCTGCCCTCACAATCCATCCCATCTGTCGTACCAGTAACACAACCTTCTAAGACACCACTACATGCCAGTGAGTCTCAGTCTCTACACGAACCTCCCCCTTTCCTTCCTACACTTAGTGACTTCATCGGGGAAGGGACTCTCAAGAAAACAAAAAATAAGCCTTCCACCCGAACCCCAAAACAATCAATCAAAAAATCCCAACCCCTCAAAATCTCGAAACTTATAACAAAGGAAACCACCTAAAAGACAAACCTTCAAAGACGTAGCCAATGCCAACACTTATCCGTCTACCTCCGGTGTCACCCAGTCCCACACGGACCTGCCCCTTCTTCTGTCCCTCCTTCAGTTACCTATCCCGCAATTTCTAACAACTTTACCCCTCCAGTCTCTACCTGATCGCGTAGAAACCAGCACCACACGGTAGTAGTACTTACGGAAGACTGCCATCGTATGATCTTTTCCCCAGGAGCATGCACCTCAGGCATGAATCTCGACCGTCCGCCGGATACGCCTTTATCTACTTGATCACTCGGTCATCCAATTTTACTTTTAGACTGTGTCGTTTTATTTATTGTCGGTTGTTTTTGGTTTGCTTGGTTAGTTTAGCCAGGTTGATTATGTTTGTTTCTTAATGTATGCACGAGTTTTCTTTTTAAAGATAGTAGTCGGCATGAGCAACCGACTCCTAATCATGTACCATGCTCAAGTATATTCTTAATATACATCCCGGTTCACACCAAAAACATGATGAGGCATGGTTAGAGATGATCTTGAAAGTTGAAGACACAAACTGAATAAGTTTTGCAAGCCAAAGGTTCCAACCTCATGTTTCTCCAAACTTTTTTTTAGAAAATAGGTTCCTTGAGCTAAAAAGAATGACTTGCATATGATTGTGTAGTAGTTGTATGTGAATTAAAACCTAATAAAATTTATGAAAAGATTAATTAATGATATGAGTTCTCACATAACCCGAAAAATCCAAATACTTTTTTGGTCCATTAAGTTTAAAAATCCATAAGCTTTGATATTTTGCCAAAAAAAGAAACCAAATATTAAGCACCAAAACCTGTCTAAATTGAGGAATGATACAACTTGCAATAAACAATTTTTTTCAACTAAAATTTACACTATAAATTTCTAGGTTGTTTGCAAGCTCAGCTTCCAGTAGCAGAATCGAAGCAAAAATAAAGATACGGACGGCAGAGATTTAATTTATTATATTTTCCTTTTTTTAACGAATATTCATTAATAAAGTTGAAAGAAAAAAATAAAAAGAATCTGAAAAGGATGAGGACATGTGTACCGTCAACTGTTAAAGACGTTGCATATGAAAAAGTTGAATAACCAATTGGATATAATGGTAATAAACAAAAGCATTGACGGATTGAATAGACAAAATACATGGCTGTTTAGAGAAACGATCCTCTAGTATAGATAGATAGATAGAGATTAGGCCAAGCCCATCATTTGGTTGCTAAAAATGCACGTGGACTCGGATTTGTTTTAGGGTTCAAGACCACGAATGTCCAATATATATTATATATCCTTCCTTCTACAGAGAAAACAGGCACCCGACCACCATTAATTCAACTATGTATGTGTGGATGGAAATTTTCCCTTTGAAACTATTTCATCCAAAACAAATCTCAAGCCATATTCTTCAACTGCTTTCATGCCTTTTTCGAAACCGATACCACGAGGCATCTTACGCATTTCAAGTAATGTGAGCAGACGATGATCTGATTCAGAGTTGCCACCATCACTCAAATTAGAAGACTTGTATCTTTCTCGCCAAATGTGTCCCACCACTTGACAAATACCACTCACCGCTTCCCCTTCCATTGGTTTAACACCTAATAACAACATTAACAGTACATTACTTTTTTTTATCAAAAATAAAAAGGAGGAGAAGAAGTGATCGATTTAATTATAATAATTAAGACTGTTCATTTTTTTAAGGAATAATGATTAAGACTGTTAATTAAATTGCTATGATCGATTAAAACGCAGAAACCAACTTGCCTTTTGAGAGTAGCCATACATGCATGATCTCAAGTACTAGAGTTGTTGCAGTTTCCAGCCTGCATATAAATTTGGTTGTTAGGTAATAGGTATAACACCTTGAAGTTGTTGTAAACAAAAAAATTTATTTAATTATTGCAACTGAGATAAATAATCCTTAATTACTGCATGAATACTAAGTGAAAATATTTCCAAATATTTATAAAAATTAAACGAATAGTCGAAAATTAAGGGAACCGGGAGGGTTCCTTTAGTCCTGTACATGGTACACATATATACTTTATGAAAACCAAAATTGACATTTTATTAACATATGCTTTAGAAAATATTCAAAAATTAAAATCCACAACATGAAGCTGAAACTTACCCTGACATCCCATAGAGTAAACATATTCCGAGTTTCATGCTGGTTTTCCTACTTTTGGCAGATTTCTTCCACGTTTTTTGGGCTTCTATGTTCCCATCTCTAACTATGCATCTCTGAACCTGTAAAAACATTTACAAATACATCAAATTGATTCCTTCTTTGCTGCATTATTATGTCACTATATAAAGCATTATTGATAAGAATTTTATTATTGGTGATGCGATCAATCATGAATCCTAGGTAAGGGATTTTTTTTTTTCACAAGAAAAAGGCTCAAACTCAAGTTCAATTCCCTAATCCTTGAGAAGGGGAACAGCTTTGTTGTGCATTGATATTCACTTAGGTGAATTAAGTTTTTGGGCTATATATATAAATAGAGATGATAACATAATTAATATACAAGGTATAGATAAAACATAAAAGCAAGTAACAAAAAGAAAGAAAAGATATGAACAGAGTTCTTACACTCAGGACTTTGCCGGCGAAACAACAAGGCCAAAAGAGCGTGGGTGCCTGATAACAAATACTCACGAGGTGAAAATTCAAGTCAAAAATTCGTTAGGTGTTACATTATAAGTAAAACATTAAACATACTAAAGACAATTAAAAATAATTATCTTACCAGAAAATCTGTCCTCGGAAATGGAGATCGACACATACTCTTACGAGATACCCTCTTCATCTCATCTCTGTTTACCAATAAAATTGGAAACTCCAATGAAATGATCATATTGAATTCCTCCATGTAAAATTCTTGCACTTCCCTGATAATGTTTTTCAATTTCTCGGTGTCTAAAACAGAAGTTTGGAAACATTCTGAGCACAAATTTCGGCCATCATCAAGTTTGAAACATTTTTCTCCTTTTCGCTACATATAAATTATGTATACAAATTAGCTACTTTAAATAGTTAAAAATAACATAGTTAACATCTGACCTTTTCCAATTAAAAGAAAATTAAGTTTATAGAAAATTTAAGCATGAATGAGTTGATGATACAATGGTTATATCAAGATTAAGAGCAATTACACCATGTCCATGCAAATCTTAAGAATAATACTAAATTTAAGTACTAATGATAAGTCAACTCTACACCCAGAACACAACAAAGTTAAAAAAAAAAAAAAATTGACAACCATGAAGAAATTGATAGTTGAAATTGGATGGCAACTTCTTCTTTCTAAAAAACCATATTGGCATTTGATGGTTTACTACCAAGACATTTATAGTGATAGGGAAATCCGTAATTGTAAAGTAAATGCGTACCTCAAGTTTGCGGCAATCATCACACATGATAGTTCCATCAGTCTCGTGGATTTCACAGTAAAAGTATCCCCAATCCTCGTTACATTTTAAATCTGAAAGTAAAGCCTGTATATAAATTATCAATATATAAGTATTCTGCTTAAAGTAAAAACAAAAACAAAACCTGATTATGTGCAAATACGAAGAAGCAATTGTAAAATTACTACTTAAGTGTCAATTATGAATGAACTATTTTGGAGGAGCATAAAGAAACAGGGAAATAATTTCAAGATTATTAACTTTCAGGAAGATTTTTGTTATTCTTTAAACTGGGTAACAATATAGTTTATCCTTAGGCAAACAAGTTTACTTAGTAAGACACATTTTGGCAAACAAGTTTGTCTAAATTTACTCCGGTAGTTGGTCTCCCTATGTTTTTATTCATCTTCATACCATTTCTCTAAAGGATTTTTTTGGGTGTAATTAGACAACACATCACTAAGTAACAATGTATAAATTTTGGTTCTCTTGAAGCGCAAATTTTTCAAGATATTACTTCCAAATTTTTGGTTCTCTTGAAATGTGCTCAAGAATAAATTGAATACTAATATAAATTTAAAACAATACAACTATAAATTTCATCAAAATATTAAAATGGAAGACAAACCTTTTTCCCACAAACAAAGCAACTTTCAAAAATTTTAACCTACAAAAGAAAAGAATGGAATACAAAAAGAAGTTAATCACACAAGTATTCCAAAATGGCATAAAATAAATTCTACAACAATATAAATGACGTTGTGTACCTTGATATTTTCTTTTTCACGCTCCATAAGAGATTCATCATCCAAAAATATTTTGGAGTATGAATCATTTGAACCTTGGGAAATTGAAGGGTTATATGGGGTTTTGCTTGGATTGGGAATAAAATCAAAATTAGAATCATATTGTTGATGCAAATAATTTGTCTTGGTGGGTAAATTATTTGAAAAGTTATATTGACTTGGGTTGAGAATGTTATTAAAATTGGGATCAAGTTGTTGATGTGAATAATTTCTCCAGTAGGGTAAATCATTTGAATAAAAAATGTTAGGTACGAAATCAGAATTGGAATCATGTTGCTGTTTTTTTGATGAACATAAGATTCCAATTCCGATCCCCGTCACAACCAAACATAGTGAGAATGCACTCCCCATCTAGGCCGAAGATATATTATATGCACTTGCTCGAATAATCTGCGAAACATTTTAAACCAAAATTAATTACTTTAGAGAAAAAAGGTACATATACATCATATAGAAAAAAAAAAGGGTACCTATACAATAACAGAGAAGACCACGTAAAAAGCAAAATAAATGTGAGACCATATCATAACAATATTATATGATAGAGAGAATCACATAATTTGGGGTAGATAATAGTTGCTCCCAGTCCAAAAAAAAATGTAAACAATCATAAAAAAAAAAAAGATTGAGGGTTACTGTGTAATAGTGAGATTAATGTTTTATTACACATACTGCCAACATTAATTGAAGGACATTATAATAGAATAAACAATACCATAAATACACGTCTTTATGTTTACTATAACCACCAGATTAGACTTTATTTGTATTATATGTTCACCTATTCTTATCCTCTTTCCCACTTGTTATTAACAAAAAGATAAAATTAATACAATTTCTTTTTAAAATTTGACCTTACCCGAGAATTAACATAGATCTTATATATCATTGAACCCATTCACATCATTTTTTTTTTCCCTAAAACCTCTTCTTGAAAGAAAAAAGAATAAATAGGTTTCTTTTTAATTGAAACACAAATGAATTTACTTTCAACTAAATTACAAATGGGAGGTGAACGAAGAAGGATTGAGGATGAAGAAAGATGCTCAAATTATTGGGTTAGTTTCAACTTTAAATTCAGTCAAATTAAAAAAACAAGTTATAGAAAATAAGATAAAGAAAAAATAAAAGCCCATCCGTATCCTGATCTCAGATTGAGGGAAAAAGGATTTAATTATTTGTTTTTGCAACAGTAAAAAAGATAAACGAAAAGAAACACAATTACACGTGTCCTACAAATTAAGGAGAGCGATTGATTGCCCTTTAGCATTCCTCGATGCCAAAACTGACATTGCTTAGTTATCTTCCTTCAGAGTTCTTGTAAAACAGGAAAAAAAAAAAAAAAGCTTCTTTCAAAGTTGAACCGACAAAAGAAACCCAAAGCTTACTGGTGATGTAAACTCGTTAACTCGCGAGTTAAAACGAATTAAATTTGTATGGGATGCGAGTCTATGAACGACCCAACATGGAAATTGAGCATGCCTAAAATCGTAAACTAAGCTTCTATTAGTAAAAACTCCTTTTTGATAACCATGATTGTATTCACGGAATCAGACCAAAATCAACTTTAATTTTTTTTTTTGCATTTGAATCCGTTTTCGTTTGGTATATCAAAGTTTCAGTCCTCAAAAACCATAACTTTTTCCTACCAATAAAAAAAAATAAAAAAAATAGAAAGAGAAACATACACAAGTAAACAAAAAAGGCACTAATTAGGTTGCTGGAGGGCATGAGAGAGCGTACCTATATAACTTTCAAGGATGAAGATCACCAATTAGGTTCCTTTAGTGTCTTCGCTACTCAGGATGACTTTTTTTTTTTTTGGTCGAATACTCAGGATGACTTACTAGCATCTCCTCATGGTACTTAAATACACATCAATGTTTTCTTAGTTTAGCCAATAATTGAGGCGGTTAGGAGCCAAGCAAAAACAAATTTAGTCGGTTAATTTCTTTCTCCTTCTATGTTAAGGGTTTCTTTCTAAAATAAGATATTCATTAAAATTTTGCTTTAGTTATCTTTTTCCTTATTTTTTTTTTCTTATGTTTGTTAGTTGTTTGGGCGGGATGGGATGGGATTGGCTAGGCTGTGCCCCCTACATCAATTGGGTAGCACTCTTCTTTTTTTTTTTTTTTTCCCTGGTTTGGGTTCTGTGTTTTACTTTTACAATTTGGTCACCCTTTTGTCTTGTTATACCGTTTGTCATCATCATCAAACAACCTTTGAATGCAAAGCAAGGCTAAAACATATCCTTATTGCTCCCTCTGGACTGATGGAAGGAGAAAGTCAGTAGTTATCTCAAAATTATGTGGAAATAAGTTTATAAAAAAAATATATATTTGTGTATATTACATAAAAAATGCCTAAAAAGTATAATTAATAAATTCAATTTTTTAAGAAAAGAAATACTAACCAAACCTGTGAAATCTAGGGTAATGAATTAGTCTATTAGATATATATAAAGTTGTTGAGGAGGAATTCTGTCTATCTGACACTGGGAAATAGCGACCACGACCTAACATGACTTTTGCCAATTAAATTTAACCAAAATAAATGGGCTGTGACTTGTGATTGCTTGCATACTTGATGACATGCACAATGCCTATTAGCACCGTTCAAAGGTTTGTACTCTTCAATTTTCTATGTTGTTATGGTTAGGGGCAGATCCGGAAAGCGATGGGGCCAGGATCCAAGTTTATAAAAATAGGGTAATAATGATTCACAAGCCATGATGTAGTCTAGTGGAATTTTTTAGGGTTATTGCTTGCTTTAGTTCACGGGTTCGAGCCAAAAAAATTATATTCCCTCCATTTCAAATTAATTGATGTTTAAGGCTTTGACATAAAGATTAAGAAAAACTTGTGATAAAGAGAAAGACAATTAATTTGATCCGGAGGGACGGATCCAGGAATATTTTTCACTGTAGGCAAAAAATTAAATTATAAAAAATCATTCTAACCCATATATATATATATATATATATAAGAATTACATTATAAAATACACCTTCTCTTCCAAACCATTTAAAATTTTTGCACTAACCTTTAAAATGTAATTAATATTAATCTCGATAATAAGAATGTTAATAATAATGGACCAAAATATCCTTATATAAAATTTTTAATTACAAATTTTTTCCTATCTAAGAATTTAGTGATGGGTTATATTGGGAAATTAAACAATAAAGACCCATGGGAATTTTAAAGCCTCTAATAATTTGAAACAAAAACAAAATGTAACAGCCCGGGTAAAAATTTTGGATTTTTACCGGGACTGTAAAAGTCTATTTACCGTGATTTACTGTTGAATTAATCTTGGGTAATTAATTCAAGGTAAATCGAGAGTCGTTTTTCGAAACCGAGGGTTTTCCCGCGCTCGTGATTTTCCCGTGAATTTTTCGGAACTAAGTTGGTATTTTTTGGTTTTCGGAATTTCTCGGAAAATCACACCGGAAAATAACTAAGGAGGTATCGGTTATTTTCTGGTCCGGATCGGACTCGCCCGTAATACGGACGGATTTGCATTATTTGAGTTCACATGATGAATAGTAAAAAAATTCAGTTTTTAAGGAGAAGAGAACCGGTGGAGAGGAGAGGAAGAGAAGAAAAAAAAAAGAGAGAAAAAGAAAAGGAGAGGAAAAAGAAAAAGAGAGAAAAGAAAAAAAAA
>JAKUCV010007419.1:126371-206078 GCA_028386065.3 Turnera subulata | reverse complement strand
CATCGTCCAAGTCTCGGAACTGAAAACCGAGGCTCGGTTAGTTAGGAAGAAACTCCCGAGCGCGGGAAAATTCTCGGTTTCGAAAAATGACTACCGTTTTACCTCGAATTAATTACCCGAGATTAATTCAACAGTAAATCACGATGAAACAATTTCTACAGTCCCGGTAAAAATCAAAAATTTACCCGGGCTGTTACAGATTTTGTCCCTAAACTTGTAAGTTACCGATTAATTATATCCATTTTGCCTTTGTTAGCAGGTAAAGCTACCCGAAAGTGACACGTGTATAATGGGTCCTAATTGTCATTTTTTTTTAATATTATTTCGTTTTTTGCCTACTTTTGTTTACTAAATCAATTACAAATTTCTACAACAAAGTTAATTACTATTAAATGAAATTAACTATTCTTATTATTATTATCAGCATAATAATCGGCCATCTCCTCCACCCCTTTTCCCACGTACACCTCCCTTCCTCAGGGAACCCAAATCCGCCGCCCTCCTCTCTGCCCTCACCTACAGCCACCGCCTCGTCGTCCACCGCCACATCAAGCCCGACAACTTCCTCTTCGACATCCATGACTAGCATGCTCAAGCTCGACCTCTGGTCAAAACAAGTGGCGAGACAAAGGTAGAGGAGCCGATGCCGAGCTTCGATCCAATCGATGATGAGGAGTGCGAAGGATGACGACTCAAAGCTGGGTACTATGAGCGAAAGCAGCGGCGGGCGGAGTTGTAGAGGGTAACTCCGTGCGGATTGGTTCTCTAGTCCCGGTGAGGCAGTGGGCGGCGGGTCTTAACGTTGACTCTCCTGGCCAAGACGATGCTCGCCTAAGCCGAGCCGGCCGTTTTCCTCTCCCTTAAGGACCTCACCCAGTCCATCCTCGCCGATCTCAACAGCCACGATAAGAAGGAAGTCCCCGTCACCACACGAGGCTAGGATTCTGGTAATTTCGAAACAAAAACGCAGGCAGCCCCATCATTTTTTTTCAGTGATTTGCATTAATTAATCATGAAAAATGTGCGATTAGGTAGTGGGGCAGCACACTAGGCGTGAAGGTCTCTCAGTTGCCGGACAAAATCCGGTTGTTGTTGCTGTTATCTTGTTGTTTTTTTTAGAGTATTGTTTTTATCTTGAGTGTGGTAAATGCTCTATTACATTTGTTTCCTTGCGGGCCGAGCTCAAGCTTTCGGTTAACTAGAGGCGGCGGGTTGACTCGGCCATAGAAGACTTGAAGGAAGCGGTGGATTTACCGGCGAAGGGTGTCATCGTTGGTGGTGCAGATACGACGGGGGCGCTTTCTTTGGCTAGTGCTTTCATTGTTTATGAAAAAAAAAGATATTAAGATAGGTTATTTTAATCCCTAAAAAAAAAAGATAGGTTCCTTTAACTGGTGTGAGTGGGTCCTATCACCTATTACTCCATTTTCTTTTTTATATAAATATTTTTGATTTCCAAATTGATTTAGAAATAAAATATAAGGAAAAATTTGTAATTGATTTAGAAAACAAAAGTAGGAAAAAATAAAATAATGTTAAAAAAGTTTGATGATTGGACCCATTATACATGTGTCATCTCCTGGTGGCTTTACCTGCTAACAAAAGTAAAATGGACAATATCACTCGGTAACTTACAAGTTCAGGGACAAAATCCCTGAAAAAAAAAAAAGAAAGGGGACAACATTTGAGAAATCAACAAAGTGAAGGGGCACAAAAAAGAATTTTACCGATTTTCAATGATACGAACGAAAAGCTAATTGTAGGCCGGACATTTATGGTAAGGTTGGGCCCTGAATTGTAGACTCGCTATTAACTAATAAAAATGAATCCAAGTGCTAACTAATAAATTAATATTGCCTTGGGCTCTTAAATGTCATATTAAAATCCGATAAATTGATTAACAGATCAAATTTGAATTTTTATGGAGATCTCCCAAAAGAATCCACCCAAACTGGTCATAATTCTTTTTTTCCCAATGTTAAGAGAGCTACTGTTTGGAATGCACTCCAAACAAAATTAGTTACGCTATTTTTGCCTTCACGCTTAAGTAAGTAAATTTGGGTTTCCAAGGATTTTCACTGAAGCGCCCCGACCCGTATTTACCGTGACACAGTAAACACGTGCCGAAATTATTCATATTGATAGAACAGACAGTACATTGTGCAAATATTACACATCAGCAAACTATTAAATACAACTGTTACCCATACTCGGGGACCATTATTCAAACCAAACACAGTGCTCAACAGCAACAGCAGATAGTATCAGTAATATAAGCATCACAGCAATACAGCATCATATATCACACAGCAACGGAATTGTAATACAGCATCATATGCAATAGAACAACAGCGGAAGACTTGTATGCACATGCAGCGAAGGTATGGATCCGGAGTCAGGTGGAGAAGAAAGCAGCAGCCATCGAACGTCGTACCTGAACTACGAAACAACTTTACCTACGAGATGAAGCCCCGCAGGCGAGGGGTGAGTCCGAAGTGCTCACCGACGAAGGATAAACAGTGATATGCAAGCAACCGTAATACTTAAAAGCAATCACAGACAAGCAATAACATATCTCAACAAACTGAGCCAAGACCAAAAGAATATTTATTATTATTACCAATTTTATCTTCCGGGCCCCGTCACTGGACAAGCTAGGGTCGTACCTGGTTATCAATTAATTCCGGATGCTAGGTCAAGAACCAATCCACATCTCAAAACCCGGATATTTGGTATATCCAAACCACTGGTATTCGGTATACCCCAACCTCAGGCAACATGCCAACCGGATATTCGGTATATCCGAACCACTGGGTATTTGGTATACCCTAACCACAGGCAAAAAGCCAAACGGATATTCGGTATATCCAAACCACTGGGTATTTGGTATACCCTAACCACAGGCAATAAGCCAAACAAACCAAGTAACCGACCATAGCATCCCAAAATTAATTTTCAAACCATCAGGTCATACCACTACTTTCCACATGACAATTATATCAACATCTCAAATCAATTCCAATTTCATATTCCAATTTCTTTTTCTCAATTTCCACAGTCAATAGTTCAACATCAGTCTCAGCATATTATCCACAGAATCAATATCACAGCCCAATGGCAACAATAATATCCATAGCAGTCAATCAGCCAACAATCAACAATTCAGCAGTTCAATCGAACAACAAAGCACACAGAGTATTACAGGCAACATAACAAGGGTTATCCATCCTCACCTTAGTCGATTACTCAATTATGGAATTGTCCAGCAAATTCCAAGTCCGGTTCCTCAGCAAATTGCTCGTTATCAACTCCTATATCAATCAAATAATATGCACACATAAGATGATATGCAAATGTCATGCTAATACTGTGTATCGAAAATTAAATACTAACTCGGCTCGGTTACTTCCCCGGTTAATTCCCATTATCATCATCATTCACCATTTATCTCAAGTGTTAAAATACCATACTATACTTATTCCTATACCCGGATATTATTCCGGTATTTTATTACCTTGATAATACCCTTTCCAAAATTATCCATAAGTATGTACTTTCTAAAATATTATTATTTCTACATATATAAGCTTTATTATCTTTCCTCCATAAATTTTATTCCCCGAAATCATAAATTTCCAAAATATTTACCCTCTAACAATTATTTTATACCACATATATATATTTCCAAATATTATTTCCCAATCTATATCCTGATTTATTTTTTTTCCATATTATAATTATTATTTTTAATTCTGGATCAGCCCAAAGGAAAGTACTATTCCAGCCCAACCAATTAACCCATACACTCAGGCCCACATCCCAACCCCGATCACAAAGCCCAGGCCCAAGTCAACACCCAGGCCAGCTGCAGGCCCGAGCCAGGCTTGGCCCAGTACCCGCGTGGCCTAGGGTCCGACCCAGATCCTCACCGGGCTGCGAAACGGGTTACTCCAATGCTCACCTCGACGACGGGACGACGCGATGGCGGAAGACCAGGGGCGGGGCGAGCGGCGTGAGGAGGCGTCTGCAGGCAAGAAGGCGACGAAAGCGACGGTGGCGGCCTAGCGAGGCGGCGCGGCCCACGGCAGGAGGAGGAGCGAGTCCGGCAGTGGTTGTAGGGTCGATCTCCAAGGCAACGACGGCGGCTCGCAGCAGAGCAGGGGCGGCGATGGTGGTCTGCAGCGAGTGGGGAGAAGAAGGAGAAGAAGCAGGTGGTGTGGCCTCGGGCGGCGGCAGTGGGGGACGGCCCGGTGGCGTCTCGTGGCGGTGGTGTGGTGGAGAAGATGAAAAAGAAAAGAGAGGGGAAGAGATGGTGAAAACGGTGACGTCTGGGTGTGTTTGGTGTTTTTTTTTTTCTGGTTGGTTTATGGATGAATGAATTTGCAGGTGAGTTGCAGGAGGTGAATAATGGGTTTCTATGTTTTGCAGGGTGAAGCTCGTGATGATGGTGCACTGGGAAGCAGAAAAGAACGAGGCTAAATAGGCAGCAAAAGTCACTAGTTTATCACAAGTATAACAGGAGATGGAGGCTGAATAATTGAACTTCAATTATGCAGTTACTATGCTGCATGTGAAGTGTGACCCACCTGGATCAGTAAATATCCATCTTACCCACTTATCTTATTTCTGGTCCGTTAACTCGAGGATGAACCCGACTTTTCCGAAGATTCCCGGACCCGGAAAAATTCCAACTTTGGTCCGTAAAATCCGCAGAAAAATCCCGGACGTGGGACAAGGCTCGGTTTCGGAATCCAAAGCTCGATTTACCATAATTTAATTACCCAAGATTAAAATCAATGGTAAATTACTGTAATTTAACTTAAATAGTCCCGATAAAAATGAAATTTTTACCTGGGCTGTTACATTCACCGGTGGCTGAATAGGCTCGATTATCTTCATAGGTTTTTTTTTTTACCCGTATATAGTATCTCTTTACTACTTACTTGTCATTATGGTAAAACCAATTTTCTTGTTGTTGAATGCAATAATAATATACTTTTTACCTGATAGTACGGAAATTTCAACCTCCAAACTACTTTTTATTTTACTCCCAATTAACCTATAATGGTTTTTATCAATCACTCCTTTCATAATTGTCAAGACATTTTTGGTAACCTTCAAAAACTCTATCTTAAAAAGAAAAACCACATCCTATTGATTCAAGCTTACTAAGGGAGACTAAATTTCTATCAATAAGCATTGGTTGAAGGCATATTGCTTTCCTTTAAAACACCAAGATCCATGTTTCGAGTCATATTGAAAGGAGGGTGTATGGAAACTTTGTTGTTAATTAGTAATGGTTCCACATAACAAGGATGACGTCGAGCCATAAAAAAAAGATTTGTCCTATAGTCAACTGGGACACTCTTCTAGTATATATATAAAAAATGAGATTAAATTTCTATCAAACTCTAAGACGTGCCTCGAAAATTCTTTGCAAACCCATCATGCATCTTGATCTTCACACTACCAACACCATGAATTTTTAAATCATAATTATATGTCAATACTACTGCTTCTTTGCTACTGCAAGACTTGGAATAGCTAAACCACTCCTTGTTGGCACAAATACGAAACGAACAAACAAAGTTTAAAATCCTTGAATCTTCATCAACATGCTCACTTTTTCCTTCTTATACTAGGTAGACATTGCCATCCAAATCATTTTTAGCAATCGCAGTTTCACTAGACTTCTTACAATTTTTCTTCAACTATTCCATGTCTTTCTTCTTCTTCTCACAAAAAATTAGATGTGCTCTTTTCCGTGATAGTAGTAACACTCTTTTTTATCTACAATCAACTATTCCTCTCAAACAAGATCTAAAATTTTTTCTAAACTGGTTAGACTATGATGGCTCCTACCACAGTTAATGTCTATAACAATGAAGCTAGACTGGTTCCACTTGAAATTCTCTATTAGAATTACGAATTTTTTTTGTCGAATAGATATCAGAATATATATAAAAGAGATGAAAGAGTCCTACAAGGAAGATCCATACCTAGTTACTAATACAAGCCGAATAATCCCATAAGGTTGACGGGTTACAGACCAACCCGCATTAAAATACAAAATTTCCTCATAGGAATTGCAACTACTACATAGCATAAAAAAGACAAATACTAGAAACATGCCTTCGGAGATGTTGCTTTGGAATCGAAGTCTTGAAGCACCAGTCAACTGCCACAGAAAAGCAACTAATAAGAGAGGGTATTTGATCCTGATAGTGCAGGCTGCTACCCTCAACACAAAGTGTTTGATAAAGCCACTCCCACCTGACTCGAACGAAGACCAGAAAAGCCGATTCGTTTCCATACCAACATCCCAAAGACAGCTGGGGAGGAGATCATGCTCAAACTCTGCCAGCGTATGCAACCCAAGTATCCGGCCCACTGTGGCGTTCCATTTTATTGGGGGTTGGGTATCCTGACCCCAACCAGGTTGCATCAAAAACTCATCCCTACCAGGCATGAGAGAACTCCAAGGATTCACATACATGTGACAAAAAGAGAGGGGACAAATTCGAGTTCCATAAATAAATCCCTCCCGATTCAAACACCTTCACTCTGGCTCGGATGGGAGTGACAAACCCCCATCCATTCCAACATCAGTACCAGCTTCAGGCACAAACTGTGCCGTGACATCCAGAACCCAACTCTCCATCTCCTTCTTCCTTTCCAATTTGCTCCTTGTAGGGTGATAGGCCACTTGAGTAGCTCTAGCCAACTTTTTCCAACTTGGCCTTTTCTGGGTGGTTAGGACAAGGGAGTCGCTATCGATTTCCTGGGCTAACTCTTCCATCGAGTTAATCCAGCCTTGATGAACTCGTTTAGCAATCACCTCCAAACTGCCACTACCCGTTTCCACCATCTTCCTTTTCTTCCCAACTTTTTCATGGTTTGAGTACTCTGTGGTACTAGCGTTTCAGTGTTCACCTCGGCATTGCAATTACGAACTTATAAGAAATCAATGTTGTTATCGCATTCTTTCAAATTTCAAAAATTATATCCCCTAACCTGATCAAAATAAAAGAAATCCATCCTTTTTACCGTAGAGTCCACTTGTCATACTATTTTTCTTTTCTTCCCTTTTCCTCAAATTCTTAAAATTTTAATTTTAATTTTAGGAATTGAAAAATGAAAGTTAAAGAAAAAAAACGGTGAAAAAGAAGGTAGGTGCACGTGTCCTCGGGAAAACTTTGAAGACCCTTCTTTTTACTTAATGGAAAAAGTTTTATCGCCTCAAGAACACCGGCACTGCCAACGATCGACTACAGCAACAACTCCCCCATCAGTATCCTCATGCCCCAACCTTGGCTGTAAAAAAATATAATTTTATTGGTAAGTATATCCCACAAATCCACAATCTCTAAGGCAAAATTGTTGCTGTGTGAATTCTTAGAAATCCTAGTTTCTATGAAGGTTGCGGACGGCGGGGAGGAGGAAGGAGCCGAAGTCGGGGACGACGGCTTCGTTGCCGATGGAGATGAGGTAGATCTTGGAGGGGAGGTAGAAGGAGAGGACGTGGGAGTAGAGCCACCGGAGGGCGACGGTGCGGTTGGAGGCAAGGGAAAAGAGGAAGCCGTTGGGCATGGAGAGGAGGAGGGAGGTGTTGGTGTAGGAGAAGGACCAGATTATGGCCGGGGTGGGGTTTGGGAGGCGGATGTGGTGGTGGATGTTGAGGGAGGAGAGCTTGGCAGCGATTCGCTCCGTCGTGGGTGGAGGTGGCGGCGGCGGCGATGGAGATGGCGGCGGCGATGGTGGTGGTGCTTAATGCTTAGTTTGGGAGGAAGGGAAATCGGGAGGAAAGAAAGCATTGAGAGGAATGCACATTTTTCTATGGAAATTCCCTTGTTTGGGAAGTGAAAGAATGGTAGAGAGAATGGAAAGTGGGGAGAAAATTTTTCTTTCTGGGCCCACAATTTTCAATCTCTCCCATCGGGGGAGAATTTGGAAGGAAAAGTTACAAAATGACATATTTATCCTTATTATTTTTCTTTTTATACTAACAATGAATGATAAAATTATAATTCTCTCCTTCAAACTCTTACCTAAATAATAAAAAAATAGCATTCATTGGATAGAATGCCAATATGACATGATTGCTCCTTGGAATAAGATCAACTCCCACGTTTCCACTTTCCTGGGCTTTCATTGGGTGGAATTCAAAGAAAACTCCACATTTCGGGAGAAATATCTTGGTCATAACTTTATAGGAAACAAAAATTGTTCTTTAATTTTTTTTTTTATTTCCTCGCCCTTGTAATATCCGATGATTTTCATGAAAGTCGTATATACCCGCCATATGTGGTTCATTTCTTTTTCTTGAAGTCCCAATCTAGTATTGTTATATGTTTTTTTTGGTACATGGTATTGTTATATATATATATGTTACTGTACCGGCTTCCAGGAGGGGTGTGAAACTAAATTTATTTATGCAATTGGTCCCCATATGTGGTTCATAACAGCGGAATCTGCATAAGTTGTTCTGTGGGACGAGAGGACAAGTCAGCCATGCTTTATAACTAAGTAGATGTATTTATTTTCTTCGCGTCAGAATCTAGACGTCTCTAACTACTATCAGCTTTTATCAGAATGAAGTGTGAACTGGAAAAATTAGTATCTCAAAACTGATTTTTTAGAACAAGAAGTGAAGTCTAGCTACCTCATCCTCACCATTTGTTGTGACAGGAATTTTATTTTACAGCAACTTGGCAGATTCTATATCCTTCAATCGCAAAGATAATTAAGAGTTTATCCTTTAAAAACACATTTAGTTATGCGGACATAGTGAAGTTCTCAAGTCCTAATTAAACTGCACGAATTGATAAATCCAACAGCTGGTTGTCAACGAAGCTAGTGTGAGATCAATATATCTACGTATATATATATCAAGGGGTAATAATTAATAATTAATACTAGCTAGTATCAGCACCATATATTATGAGTCTATATATATATATATATGCCTGCAGCGTAATGGACAAATTAATCAAGCTCTTAACGGCAGCATATATAATATTAAAGCAGATCGAGAAATATATTACGGTCAATACCTATACGAGGAACTAAAAGAATGGGAGAGGATAGTTAAACAATAAGCAAGCAATACAATTAGGACTATAAGAGAGCTAGCCACTGGTTATTAATTACTTAAATTTTTTTCATCGTGCAAGTCAAACAGAAAATTGGTTACAAAACGACGAGAGTTAAGAGTCAACTACTGCAAAAATATACTAATCTTTAGCAACAAAAGGAACCAAGGTACCAGGCACCACATCTTCAGTCCCTTGCTTTCTCAAAAGGCTTCTTCGATCTCCAGGCCTTATATACAGGTGGGCAGGAATTATAAAAGCTCCCCTCTTTTAGTTCCTTGCCATATATATATATTCACCTAGGTATAGTACCCAGGCCATTTCCTATTCTCTCTCTCTCCCTCTTTGTGGCTAAACCACACCTATTTCCCCAATCAGTAAATCATCCATCACCCATATCCCGGTAAGGCAAACAGACATCCTTTCCCTTAAACAGGACTTCAATTCTGTTCAATATAATATAATTGAGAAAGGGAAAAGAAGAAAGAAAGCAATTCTCCTATATGGCTTCTCTGCTTTCATCTTTCAATGTTTGCAACAATAACCATATTCCACTGATCCCTCTCTCTAGAGGGTTCCTATTGCCAAGTCAGAGCTGTAACCTGCTCAAAAAACCTAAAACTATCCTCCACTTTCTAAACATACCCTCTTCATCATCATCATCATCATCAACATACCCCAAGAACTCCATCAGATGCTCATCCACATCAAGTTTAATCCCAGAAATACTCGAAGAAGACGAAGAAACCCTAGTCCTCTCCCAGGAGGACGAGAGGCCTCTCAGTGAGATTTGGAGGGAAATCCAAGGCTGCAAGGACTGGGATGGACTACTTGACCCCATGAATTCTCATCTCCGTAGAGAAATCATCCGGTACGGAGAATTCTCGCAAGCTTGCTACGATTCTTTCGATTTTGATCCTCACTCCAAGTACTGTGGCACTTGCAAATACCAAGGAGCTCATTTCTTTGAGAAGCTGGATATGCAAGACAAGGGCTACCAAATAAGCAGGTACCTCTACGCAACTTCAAACATTAACCTCCCAAATTTCTTCCAAAAGTCTAAGTTAAGCAGTATATGGAGCATGCATGCAAACTGGATGGGGTACGTTGCCGTCGCCACCGATGAGGAAGAGGTCAAACGGCTAGGGAGGCGCGATATCGTCATTGCATGGAGAGGCACAGTCACTTATCTTGAATGGATTTACGATCTCAAAGACATACTTTGCTCGGCTAACTTCACTGATGATCCATCCATCAAGATCGAGTCAGGGTTTTATGATCTTTACACCAAGAAAGAGGATTCTTGCAAGTACTGCACATTCTCTGCCCGCGAACAAGTTTTGGCTGAAATCAAGAGGCTTCTTGATTATTATAGAGGCGAAGAACTCAGCATCACAATCACAGGGCATAGCCTTGGTGCTGCTTTGGCAGTATTGAGTGCTTATGACATAGCAGAGATGGGACTCAATTACATGGAAGAAGATGGTGATCATGATAATTACAGGACGAAAATTCCAATCACAGTCTATTCCTTCGGGGGTCCTCGAGTGGGAAATCTCAAGTTTAAAGAACGCTGTGAAGAGCTTGGGGTTAAAGTCCTTAGAGTGATCAATGTTCACGATAAGGTACCAACAGTGCCAGGAATTATAGCCAACGAGAAGTTCCAGTTCCAGAAATACATAGAAGAGACCCTGTCATTTCCGTGGAGTTACGCCCATGTCGGTGTGGAACTTGCATTGGATCACTCCCAGAGCCCGTTTCTAAAGCCCACCAGCGACCTCGGCTGTGCACATAATCTGGAGGCCCATTTGCACCTGGTGGATGGCTACCACGGCAAGGGGCGGCGCTTCTGCTTGGCCACCAAGAGGGATATTGCACTTGTCAATAAGAGCTGTGATTTCTTGAGGAAAGAATATGGGGTACCCCCACAATGGAGACAGGATGAGAATAAAGGGATGGTGAGGAATGGTGATGGGAGGTGGGTTTTGCCAGAAAGGCCTAGATTGGACTCCCATCCAGAAGACACGGCCCACCACCTTGAGCAAGTGCTCAAAATTGCTAGTAATTCTCAAGTGGAAAGCACTTAGAAAAAAATCCTCATGCTTACTTTATTCCAGACCATATGTACTCGGCCAATAGGCTGTAGGTAATGTATCATCCAATGGATCTTACGGCCTACATTTCCTTCCCATAGATCTTTTCTGTTCTTTCATCTTTGTTGGTTCATCTGTTCAATACTATTTAAATGAAGACGTAACACTGATGAAAGTTAAGAAGTCGCTAGTTAATTTTCCCCACAGTTGCAGCGAACTAGACTACCAGATATTTTATTATTGCACCGTCATTCTACTAATTTTTTAGAATGCAATGGGTGTGGTTATTATTAATTGTTATTGAACTTGATCATTTTACTAATTAAGCTTTTACATGTAGACATTCTTGTGTTTGAATGTTTAATGAGAATTAGTCAAACAAAAAGCAACGTCAATGGCGACAGATATATGTTGAATAAATCAACCATCCACAATAATCCCCCAAAAGAGTGCGAGTCTTGAAGATTCAATCGTGGCTAATCAAAAAGAAAATCATGGGTGACCACTGCATTTAAAGAAACATATATAAGCCAAAAAGGCTTTTCATTTCCCGTGAATTAGGTGCTAAAATGAATCTGCCTTTAGAATATGAAAAGGCTGTCCATTGCATCCCACGGATACATCGAAAGGGAAATGAAAATTGAAAAAGCAAGAAACTTATATACATATAAATCCTCGGCAGATAATGCTCAGCTCAGTGCAAAAAGAGACAAGAAAGTAACACGCCTTGATCTTCTTCCCGACTCATCACTATCTCAAGAACAAAAAAATCATGCCATCTTTTTTTTCTTTAGCGCACATGCCATTTTTTGATTCTAGAAAGTCGAAAGTCGAAACACCAGCAGTACTATATACAGTATATAGCAAAAACAAAAGGAATCTGACTTTAAAAGCCATGAATGGATATTGATTACCCTCGTTTTCTTAGTGCTGACATTCACAATGACACTTTTTCTTTTGGGCACCTTGGAAAATGAAGGTGAGACAAGAAGTGAAATGACAACTACCCACTCTGTATAGCTAATTCATATAGCACAGAATCAAACAAATTTACTTGGGGTCTAATTACTAATTAGGTAATACCGTAATACTTCAAAATTTTAACAAAAATTCATATGAAATGTCAAAGTTTGTTGAAGTCCTCTTTTCCTCCCAGGTCCTACAATGATATCGAGCGATATAATTTGAAATAATTAACCAGCTACCAAATTAAAGAAACAATTCATGTTGTTGAAAATAATTGGTTGAAGAAGAAGATTTAAGGGGGAGAGGAAAATTCCGGCGAGAACCGGCCGGTGAGGCTCCGGTGTCGGCTGCTCCCGGTTTTTCTTTCTACTGCATTATTCTGTTTTTCATTCTCTTATATATAATACAAATGGAGTGGACAAAGTTCAGTTTAGTCCCTTAAAATGACATTCACTATATTTTGGTCCCTCAAAATAATAAATTTATAACACTCCCCCTTGAATGTCATTGTACATTGGGTAGAATACGCTTTAGGGAGAACTGCCTCATTAAAAACCTTACCAAGAAAAACCCAGTGGGATAAAAACTTGGTGAAGGAAAAAAGAGTGCAGTGCGTATTCTTCTCCCCCTTATTTTGGCCTCCATAGATTTCCTAATATCGTTGCATGCCGATCGTCCTTGTCAGCTTCTGGTGACGTGTATTTGTCTGATCATAACTTCAATTGGACAGAGTTGGCAGCATAATCTTCATAATTTTGTCGTTGGAGCGTCTATCTTGCCATCTTGCTTTTGTAGTCCCGATGATATTGCAATATCATGTGTAAAGTTGTGGTTGATGTCCGTCTCTGCTTTATGTGGACTGAATAAGGGATCTACATCTGCAAAATCAGCTTTACTCTCTTTCGGGTTTACAGGATTACACATTTGTTATTCCCCGAAGATAAGAGCAAATACATATAATGCCGATAGGCTTAAATCAAAAGCTTCTGGCTTTATGTTACAAGCAATACATATTGCACTTAGACAGGGTACTCCAGGACCAGTCTAATAGCACAGTATTTGGAAGCCTCTTCTGGAGTTCCAATCACTAACCATATTGATATAAAATTTATTCATACTCAAAAATGATTTAAACTCAATTCAATTTTTGTAATTTCCTGGGAATTAGTTGCTTTAGGCAACTGGGATCCTGCAGGGATCTTTATGTATATCTCACAACTTATGGATCCATAGTAGGCTGTAAAAGCATTCATTAGATGCATTTCTAATTCTTTTCATGTAGTGCCAGACTTATCAAAATAATCGCATCCACCACAGAGGAGTATATCTCCACAATTAATACCAGGTCGTTAGGGTAAACCTTGTGCTACAAACCGTGCTTTATATATCTTTATTTAATTTTCCACATTTCTTTTCCGCACAAAATACCCATTTGTAATCGACCGGTTTTACACCATCAGGTGTTGGGACTATCGGCCCAAAATTTTTCGCTTCACATGCGAGTCCAACACAGCCTTTAATCATGTTTCTCTATTTTGGCCAATCATACTGCACCTACATTCGCCAATGTAGGTTCATGATCCTCATTTTTATTTAGCGCTATATTATAAATAAAACAAGTATTCCATCGACGGTTATTTTTACGTCGGTTCCATATTATTTCTGACACTGTGATTGAGATCTCATCATGCTTATTTATTTCAGGTATCAGAGTTACTTCTGGAACTTTATCAATTTATGTCAGAAAACCTCTTCTGGAGGATTTTCCTCTGCATGAGGGCTTTTAATTCAAACCTCTATTGGAGGTCTTATTTCCTTACTGGGGCCATCTTATCACTTTGCTCCTTTATTCTCTATTGAGAATTTCTTTTCTTTTGGAACCGAGTATAATCTATAGATTCATTTGCATACTTACATTGTTCTTCAGGAACATCAATCTAAACAGGAGCATTTGCAGTTGGTATATGGTCACACTTAATTTAAATGTATCTGGCAATTGCATATCAATTTTCCTGTAAATGAATCATCTTTTGAACTTCAGGTTCATACTAATTTATTCGAGGATCAAAAAACTAGATATTGATAAATCATTTCAATAATCTCTTGATCCAGCTGCTTATTACCTCCCCCTAATGTTGGGTAAAACATCAAATTAATAAGCAAATCTTACAATAAATGAATCTCTATCATAGGTTTCAATTACTCTTGTAACTTATGGAGATTCATACCCATCGTAGATTCCCAATCTTCTTTAAGAGACCATTTCACAACCCTGTGGTGGAGCATAATATACTAAATAACCGATGGTCCGAAGATGGGAGATACTAAGTATGTGACCATTAATCAATTAAATGGGGGGATCTTATAACATCATGTTGGCTTGATGCACTCAAGTGTTGCTGCATATAAAATACCATTTTCTCAAACAGTAATATTACATCAATAGTCCTGCAATCAATTGTCAATGTTCCCCCAGATCTGTTTGGGTTTATTTCAAATGATATACATTATCCATTGAAGAAATATACCAGCATTATCTAGACATATAGTCTAGTAACATAAGTAGGGACATATACCTGCAAGTGGCTTAATCATTAAATTAGTGCGCACAATGCCAACTTACGTTGCACAATAGACCATCTAGTCGATGCATCGTAAAAATTACCTAGATGGTTAACACCGCGGATTTATCAGTCCGCGTTTATGTCCCTGAACTATTCTCAAACTTGCTGGTGATACTAGGCCATTCTCATCTTAGGAAGGCCGTATAATAACTTTCGCAGCAAACAAACTCATAGAAATTCATTGATTGTAAAACTTCTGGTTTTTCAATGAATGATCCAATAAATTTAGTGCATCATTATTGACCCGGGATGGCCCAACCGGTCATGCCAAACAATAAGTCCATGTACCAACTTCAAGTTGGTGCCAGCTTTATGCTGGATAACTTAGAAAAATTATTTACCAGCTTCTGGCTGGTGCATACTAGCTATAAATTACATATCTATCAGCCAACTTCTAGTTGGTCTCGTGTATTTAAACACTTAAAATTTCTAGCTTCAGGCTAGAGCATTTCAGCTTCTGGCTTGATATGTTAAGTTTCGATTACTCAACTGCTAGCTTCAGGCTAGCTATATATGTGCCAATTTTAGGCTTATTTCTGCCACTCATGTCAAAAAAAGATCAGAAATATTGGACAATAATTAAAGTAGTGGCAAACTTTTCCAAAAGCAAAACCTCGAAGATTGAGAAGCTTTGGAGTTTACTGACAAATAATGCAAAGTTTTAATTACCGAAAAATCTTTGGATCTTTTCGGAGACAGAAAAAGGGTCCACATTTGAAAAGCTGACACCTAGTTGTCTAATCTTAGACTATAAGAAGGGGAGGCGGTTGAGACAGGAAGATGCAAAAAACTCAGAAAAATCAACAAGACAAGAAAAATGCCTTCCTCAGCTACTGTTTTCTTTGTTGAGGGTGCCTCTCTAGGAAGAAGAAATAGGTTAGCTTATAGCATGGTGAATGAGCAGCAAGAGGAATTACCGAATGTTTTGGCGAGAATTCCTCGTTTAGTGTTTGTTGATGAACTATATTTATCTAGGTTCTTTGTAACTCCTATGGAAGAAACATTCTTCCTAGAGGACCAAAGCAGTCTAAGGGCTTCCTTTTATGGCTCGGCTAATTCTATTATGTTTTTCATATCTAATAGACTGCAGGATTTTCAGCTAGAGCCTTCATGTCAAATTTTAAATCAAAGCAGTTATTATCAGGTTTCCATGATGGCTCGGAGCGTCCCAAGGGTGACCGGGTTACCACCTACATGGCCTAAGGTACGACTTTTACTGTGGAATTGCAGGGGTGTAGCAAGAAGGTCTCAAGACTTTGTGCGTACCTTAAGGGACTTAAGGGATCTGAAGAATCAGTACAAGCCTAACATGGTACTGATTACTGAGACTTTGTGGCAAGCAGGAGAGAATCGTGGTGCGATTCCACTTCGTTTTCCTCCAACGAATCGGTTTGAGATACCTGGAGAAAACAACAGGGGTGGTGTGTGGTTCTCCTGGAACGACAGTGTTAGGGTCAACATTAATGGTGAGGCTCAGAGTTCCAGGGTTAATGTTGAACCCAACAGATAGATTACTGTTTAAACATATGTATGAGAACCATTCTTCTTTGAATGTTCTCCAGTTATGTATCCGTTTATGCAATAATAATATGCATGTTTGCTTTGAGCCTTTTCCATTTATTATCTCATTTACGCCCACAGGAACAAATAATTATACTGTTTTATTCGCTTCAGGGAATAGATCAAAGTCAATTCATCGGGATCCATAATAATTCATTTTATTACTAGGGGTGTTTGTACTCCCATAATAATTCAATTTATTACTAGGGGTGTCTGTACTCTTCAAGAGTATATGCTCTTCCAGAGCGTAAATATACGATCTTCTAGATCATATTTAAAACATACGTTCTTCAGGAACATATTCGGATTTATGCTCTTCTAGAGCGTGTTAATCTTTTTCTCATTTCGAGATGTCATAATATGTTATATTGACATCCACACATATAATTCTCCCCCTGTGGATGTCAATTTTGCATTGTCTTTAAGACTAATGCTGGAGCCATTTTACTAGAAACAATTATAACAGTACTGAAAGTAAATAAAATAAATTGCAATGCGTAATAATTTAAACTGAACATAAAATAAATTGAATATAAAATGGCTTGCACCTTCAGGGAAAGCAAGTATAATATCCACCTTCTGGTGGTCATATAATATCCATCTTTCTGATGGTTATAAAATATCTTAACTTCATGGTCATCATCTTGACCAAATATGGTTTCATCAATATTACATTTGTCCTTCAGGGACACTGATAACCATTTACTAGATGCCTTGTTTTGAGGCCTGTTTGTGACCAATTGAAAATGCATAATCATGACCACAACAATTACATATTATGTGAGATAGTTGACATCCACACAGATAATTCTCCCCTTGGATGTCAACTTACAGTAATAAAATCTCGGGAGAATATTCATTTTTTTACGGTAAGGCATCCAGTCTTTTGCCTTTTATTTGAGTCTTCTAGACTCTTTCATTCAGTCTTCCAGACTGTTATCATTTAAATGCATTTCAGCATTTAATGCCCATGATAAATTTCTTCTGAAAATTTTTTGAGGGCCTCAAATTCAAATAACATAATTAAATAAATAAAGACTTAATTAAAATAAATAAACACGGGCCTTTCATTAATCAGCCTAATTAAGAACATAAATAAAATTAAAGGCGAGAGATTTAAATGCAATTGGCCTTGTCAATAGCCCAATCGTAATAAAAACATAAAATATGCTTACTCGATAAATCTTTCAGCAATAATATATATAATATATCATGTTAATATATGGGCCTTTTAATAGCCCAATTGGTAAAAAAAACATAAAATATGCTTACTCGATAGATTTTTCAGCAATAATATGTAATATATTATACTTATACCCGGTTATTATTCCGGCCAAACAATTAAGTACAATAGCCTTCCGGGCTTGCCGGAAAAATCCCGAGGTGCTAATTTTTTTTGGCCAAACACTTCCGGTCGAACACTGTTTATAGCCGCCGGAATCCGGTCGAATACTGTTCATGTCCGGGGGCTTGCCGGAAATACAGTTCACGCGTGTCAACTCACCATCAACACCAAAAACAACATCATATTCCATTTCAAATCATCCAAGGGAAAAAACAAACAACAATCAATCCAAACAACGATTAATGGAAAGAGAAAAAAATAATAAAATGAACGCTGGAGCTTACACTGCCGGCGACGGTCGATGACACCGGCGCGGGCGAGGTCACGGCGAAGGCGCGGCAGCAGGCTCCAGGCGGCGAGGTGAAAAGCTAGGCAGACCCGGTTGTGCAGAAAACGGATCCGGGTTTGCCGTCGGGTTTCCGGCCGTAGACGGCGCGTCCGGCGGCGGCTGTGGACGGGAGAGGAGCCGTTGTGGTCGCGGCGGCCCATGGAGTCCGATGGTGATGGTGGTGCGTCGAACGACGGCGCAAAATGTCACGCCGGAGGTGACGGTTTTCCTCGCCGGAAAATGGTTCTTTTCTTCTTCTCCCGGCCGGCGACTGTGCGAGTGGATTCAAGCACTGATTAGAGCACC
The DNA here is from genome assembly GCA_028386065.3 of Turnera subulata. Taxonomy (NCBI): domain Eukaryota; kingdom Viridiplantae; phylum Streptophyta; class Magnoliopsida; order Malpighiales; family Passifloraceae; genus Turnera; species Turnera subulata. Next base: position 187,764 of record JAKUCV010007419.1, on the reverse strand, counting down.
TTCGTGCTGATAACGTGTTGAAAATAATAGGTAGAAGAAGAAGATTTACGGGGGAGAGGAAAATTCCGGCGGGAACCGGCCGGTGAGGCTCCGGTGTCGTCTGCTCCGGTTTTTCTTTCTACTGCATTATTCTGTTTTTCATTCTCTTATATATAATACAAATAGAGTGGACAAAGTTCAATTTAGTCCCTCAAAATGACATTCACTACATTTTGGTCTCTTAAAATAATAAATTTATAACACATCTGAAGTTATAGTCGTATTGTACCAATTAATTTCCTTCACGGAACTTTGAACTAATAATGTTTAAGCAAAGTTCATATGATTCCACATAGTTCAGGCTTGTCCCTTAACAATATCATCATTATAGTTTTAAATTTGCCAAGATTGGCTTAGTTGATTAGGATTTTCACTAGCATTACAATGTTGACAGTTCAAATTCCACCAACTGTCTTTCTTGGTAAATAATTTGTAATACTGTATGCACTCGCCCAGCCCGGTAATTAACTAGTAGTAGTAACAATTAGGGGTGAGCATATTGTCGGTTCGGCACATGCCGTGCTGAAATATGAATCGGTAGTCCTTTTCCGAACTCCTAGTATTCCGACCGACGCCGAGCCGACTGACCCTCCTAACCGATCGGCATGGTACCGAGCTATGCCGACGTCGGTTCGGTCGGTATGAAGGCATGCCGAAGTCGTCAATATCACCTAGCTAAGAACACTGAAATTTCCAGAATTTCATACTTCAAACTTCAAACATAACAGAAACTTAAACATGCATTCAAGCTAGCCAAATAGAAAGTAAATAATTCCCAGAATTGCATACCATCATACATAACCATATCCGAATCCAAAGATCAAATCCTTAATCCAAATCCAATACTAAAGTTACCAACCAGCAAAGCAAACACATAATAAGTAACGATATCCAAATCCAAGCAGCACGTTACAATTATAGAAACTCAGAAAGTGGGAAAGATAGAAATCAGAATCAGATCAGCTGTAAAGTCTTGAACTTGAACCCCTAATGTCCTTGATCCTTCATCAATGTCCACGGCAAGATCTGAGAATGAAGGAAATGAATGTCGTCATAAGTTTATGACAATGTATACATATCAGATAATCAGAAATCAGAATTCAAAAGCAAAAAAAGTAAAGGAACAGTGAGCTAACATTGGATTTGAAGGGCTGATTTCAGACTTCAATAGTAGGATCTTGAAGCAGCAAGTCACCCATTTCTGGAATAAACAACAACAATTCAGATAAATAAAGAAGATGAAACTTACAAAAGTGTAAAAAACAGAAAATGGACTACAACAATACCTTTCTCAAGCCTCTCTAAATTGATTGCAGGTTCATCAAGATTCAATTCACTCTTATAATCTGCAATTCCTGCTCTTATCCAATCTTGAGCACAGATGAGAGCTTGTACAATTTTTGGAGTTAATGAACTCCTATATGGATCTAAAACCCTTCCACTTGTGCTGAAGACCGATTCTGATGCCACAGTAGAAACTGGAACAGCAAGGACATCTCGAGCCATACAAGACAGAATTGGGAACCTAGGAGAATTGATCTTCCACCACCTCAAAATGTCAAAAGTCTTCACATCTTCTTCAGTACCCTCTGCCAGATACTTTTCCAGCTCAGACTTTGCTTCATTACTTTCACCATGCCTCATCCTCTTGAATTCCTGCTTCAAATCATCTTTGAATACCCTCCTTCTGTCCCTTTCGCCTTCAACTACTTCTGAACTTCCAACATCAACACTTGCAGTTGCTGTTGAAACAGAGGCTGATGATGATGATACATCATCGCTGGAAGATACAGGAGGGCGGGATGGAGGAAACAACATCAAGTGGTATGCTTCAAACATAGCATGAGTAGCCTCCTGGACCCTTTCCCACATTCTAGTCCCTGTAACTTCACCATACACTTTCTTCAAAGAGAAGTGAATAAAACCATACTTGTACCTTGGATCCAGAATTGATGCAATAAATGGCACCATATTACATTTCTCGATGTCACCCCAATATTTGTCAAATTTGGTCTTCATATTCTGGGCCATGACGCTCGTTTCCATGTCAACATCATCAATCCATTTGAGCAACATTCCATGCAGCGAAATAATTTCTTCAAAATAAGCGTTGCAAGTAACATATGAAGTACCAGAAATGAAAGAGGTCAGATCATAAAAGTTGCCTAGACAGTTGCACAATCTCCTTGCATTAGCCCAATCATCATGCGTAGGGATACCCGGCCAGTCTTCTTCAGCTCCTTTATCAAATGACTCCATTTCCTTCTTGAAGTTGTCATCTTCAACACTAAAATTGTCAAATGCTCCTTCAAACTTACAAGCGGTATCCAACATGATGAATGTCGAATTCCACCTAGTAGGAACATCAATGGACAGCAAGGCTTTGCTTTGAATTCCATCAGCAACAACACACTCCCTAAATTTTTGCAACCTAGCAGGAGACTGCCTAACATATCTAACAGCCCTACGAATTCTATAGACTGCCCTCCCTGTGCATTTCAATCCATCACCTACAATCAGATTGACAATATGTGCCACACACCTCACATGCATGTACTTACACCCCAATACACTCCCTTTCCACTTGCCTATCTTCCTTTGCAAGTGCTGTATAGCAACATCATTAGAGGATGCATTGTCAACCGTAATTGTAAATACACTAGTTATTCCCCACTCATTCAAACACTTCTCAATAGCAGCAGCAATCTTTTCCCCCTTATGACTACCTATTGGACAGAGGTTCAACACATATTTTCTCAAATTCCACTCATTATCAACAAAATGGGCAGTAAGACTCATATAATTTATCCTCTGAATTGATGTCCATGTGTCGGTTGTCAGACATACCCTTTGACAATTAGACCTAATAAACTCCTTAAGATGCTTTTTCTCATCAAGATAAAATTGGAGACAGTCCCTAGAAATTGTCCACCGAGAAGGCATCTTGAACCTAGGACACGCAACTGACATCAACTTCCTAAAACCATGACCCTCCACAAACCTAAATGGCAATTCATCAACAATGATTGTACTTGCTAAAGCTTTCCTAACAGCCTCCTGATCAAACCTATAAGTAGACAAACTACCCTTTCCTTCCTCACCCTCCCCATGAATTAGCTCAGTTTGACAGTAGTCATCTATGCTATGATTCTGAAGGCATTTTTTCAAATGAGCTAACATACCCGATGTGCCATTCTTCTTTGAATCAGCTCTGAATTCCTGACCGCATCTTCTGCATTTCCCAATTCTGACCCCACCAGGGTTGTCAATCTTCTGGAAATGATCCCAGACCTTTGACCTATCCTTGATCTTGTTCACCTTCCTTGCTGCTGATACTGGTATCATTGCCTTCCCGTCAGCAACTGGTGTTCCTCCTCCTTGCTTCTCCATCTCTGGTCCTGCTCCACTCTGATTCAATGCGCCGCTGCTTGGTGGTGGTGGTGTTGGAAGTGTCGGTGGAAGCATTGAAGCAGGTTGAGGTGGACACGCTTCTGAATCAACATCCATCCCTGCTGCTTCCTGAGTAGCAGGCATGACAGAACTTTCCACTATGGATTGACTCCCAATCTTTACCATCTATTTAGACACATAGACAGACAGACAGAAACCAATAAGCATCCTCCAATACAAAGACACACAGAGACATAAACGAATAAAACAATAAATAAGCATCATCCAAATACAAACACACACAGTGACACAGAGACAGAAACCAATAAGCATCAATTGTAACTTGTAACACCAACACACACAAGCAGAAACCACAATAAGCATCATCCAAATCAATTCAACACACAGTCTCACTGTCTCAGACACCACGATCAAAATCAACATACATTCACTGAGGTGTTATTCGAGGATTCACAGACATTAGACGCCACGATTAGGCAAAGAATTGTAATTAAAAAACTAATTGTCGTTCTCAGTATTCAGTAAAGACTAACCAACATAATTCTACTAAAAACTAAAATTAAGCATCATTATATGGCGAATTTGAAGATAAAGATATGAGAAATGCTTACCTTTGCGAATTGGGGAATTAGGGTTTCGAATGACAATGGGAATTGGGGATTATTTTGCTTCGAATTGGGGGATTAGGGTTTGGAATTGGGGAATTGGGTTTTGAATTGGGGATTTGGGTTTCAATTTTGGGAATTGGGGTTTCGATTTGGGGAATTAGGGTTTATGTTTGACACTTTAAAATCGAAAAAGATGATTAGGGGGAATTAGGGCTTTGAGTTTGGGGTTTGTGGATTAAAGATGGAGGAAGGGAATTAAGAGAGGCGAAGCCTCGGAGGTGGAAGAGGGCCGGTCGGAGGACTGCGAAGTGAGGAGGGTTGAGAATTGAGATCGGTGGGTGGAAGGGAAAAAATGGCGAGACCGAGACTCGAGAGAGAGAGGCAGAGAAGAGAAGAAGAGAAGAGAATAGATTGGAAGAGAATGATTTTAAGTTTTAGGGTTTTAATGGTTTGAGTTGGGTGGGTAATTTGTCTGGGTTGGGAATGGGTTGGGTGTTTTGCTTTTGGGTTGGGGGGAGGCAGGCCCGGGAGGGGTGTGTGTTGGGCCGGTCGGTATCGGCCTGTGCCGAGTACCGCCGGTTCGAAACACACCCTACCGCCTCCTCATGCCTTTCAGTTCGGCTCGGCACGAAGCAGCGGGGTGACTGGTAGCCTATGCCATTTTTCGAACCGAGTACCGTCGGTTCAACCACGGTATCGGTTCGGCACGGTCGGGTCGGTAATTTTGCTCAGCCCTAGTAACAATGGAGATCTACTTGCTAACCATGAAAAGCATCACCCAACTCGATCGCAAACTTATTTGTACAGATCTTCATGTCCATTAATATATACATAACTAGTAGTCTGTGTATCCAAACTAGTTTTTAGTTATTTGGTATAAATTACACCGCAAATATGGGTAAGTGCTACTAACTAACTTTGCCGTACCTGATATTTTTTTTAGGAACTTGCCATATACCTGCTTGTTGAATACAAATATATAATATATCAAGAAAGGATTCATCGGAAAAGTTAAAGGCCTAGAGGTTGCATCATAATCATTGCAGCACACTTTTTTTGTTGTTGCAGCACAAAATGTCACCTAAGGCTTTTATGTTTATCAATAGTGTAAAGTAATTGGCCCGAAGAATCAAGTGATGATGATCCGGGTGGTGGATCTGCTGGTGCCACTATAAACACATGCAAGGCATCTTACTCACTCGGTGAATAATCACCACTTCCATAGAGTGTGCATTATGAAGTGGCATTAGCCTGGTCTCACTTTCATCGGAGAATAAGATGCATCAAGACGAGACCAGAAGGAGAACGATGTTCAAGAAGGGAAACACATTAGGGATATATATGCAGTTGTTTTCTTCTCCATGCTTTTTGAGTTGGGAAGTTAGTGGTCTGCAGGTAAGATCATGCCCCTTGTGCCTCATGTATCCATCTTGGAAAGCTCAAAGTTAGAAGCACAAATTTCTTGAGTGGAGTTTGGACCCCAACCCACTATAGTGACTGAGGAAACTGGAAAGGGAGGCATGCATTCCACGCCTCTTTTAAAGGAATTAAAACTTGTATCCATTTGTATTGGCCTAAGTTCCACACATGGTTGAGCGAGAAATTCGTGTGACTAAAGAAATTAAACTATCTGGCTAACTAGTGTTCTTAGACGCTAAAAATTGACCTTCACATGCTATACATACCTAGTGGCTAGTGAATTGGAAGGAGGGTTGCATGGTTGGTTGGGTTTCAATTAGTACTCCCACAACTCAAGAGAGAGTATAATAGGGAGTAATTTATGAGAAAATAAAAGATAATATTATTACATTGTACACCTTTATATATTATACAACGTCATTTATAAGGAAAAAATATTAAAATGATTACAATATAATATACAATAAATATGGTGCTATGGCTACGTACCATACCGCACAAAATTTTGGTATTTCGAATATTGCAAGATTACAGCAATTGCAGTCAACAATATTGTTTGCAATTACTCCATGATATGTTATATTGCGTTATATCCCCTCAACCGTTGTCGTTGGTGGACATTAGCTGAAGGTTGTTCAAAAAAAAAAAAATTTGGGGAAAACAAAGCTTTGGTAAACATATCAACACTTTGCCGATCGATTGGGATGTGACGAACGGTAAGAGCTCCTGAAGAAATATGATCATGAATGAAGTGAAGATCAATATTTATGTGTTTGGTACAAGTACGGTGTACTGGATTAACAATTATATAAATAGTAGTGAGATTGTCACAAAAGAATATAGTAGCAGTAGACATAGGGTAGCAGTAGACATAGAGTTTATATAGAATACAATTGACTTGTCCTACAAGTACAGATTTACATGGTAATAGGAAATATGGTAAGTTGACTTGAAATCATAATGGTCTCTTATACTCCCCCTCAACTCGTGTAGAGGCAGGACAGATGCGCAGAGTTGCCCGAAAGGAGGAGAATTTGGAGGTGGACAAAGGTTTGGTAAACACGTCAACGATTTGTTTGTTAGTGGGAAGATGCAGAACTTTTATGGCACCTGTCGATACATGATCGCGAATAAAATGAAGATCAATATCAATATGCTTAGTGCGGGCATGATGAATGGATTCACAGCCATATAGGTAGCGTTGAGATTGTCACAATAGATTGGAGAAGTAAGAGTAGGAGAAAAGCCAATATCTCGAAGAAGTTGACGAAGCCAAATAAGTTCTGGAACTGTAGAAGTTAAGGCACGATGTTCAGCTTTGGCACTTGAGCGAGAAACAGTGGGTTGTTTCTTGGAAGACCAAGAAACAGGATTGGTTCCTAGGAAACAACAATAGCCACTGATAGACCGTTGAGTGTCAAGACAACAGGCCCAGTCAGCATTAGTGTAAGCAGCAAGAAGAACAGTAGACTGAGGCTGAAAGAGAATCCCATGGTCAAGAGTGCCCTTCAAGTAACGCAAAATGCGTTTCACAACCAGTAGATGAGAGTCTCGTGGAGCATGCATATATTGGGAGACGAGACCCACAGCATAGGAGATATCCGGGCGTGTGAAAGACATATATTGGAGACCTCCAACAAGGCTACGATACAATTTTGGATCAGACAGAGGAGTCCCATCAATAAGAGTAAGTTTGGTCTTAAGGGAAATAGGTGTTTTCACTGGTTTACATGAAGTCATTCCAGCCCAGAGAAGCAAATTAGATGTGTACTTGCATTGAGAAAGATGTAGACCGCGAGGAGTAGAACTGGCCTCAATGCCCAAGAAATAACTTAAAGGGCCTAAATCTGTCATAGTAAATTCGGATTGTAACTGACAAATGAGGTGCTGAACAGCATCATTAGAATTGCCTGTGAACAAAATATCATCTACATATAGCAAGAGAATGAGATGAGTAGAGCTAGTACGAAACACAAACATAGAAGAGTCAGCCTTGCTGGAATGAAAACCAATACGAAGGAGAAATTCAACAAACCGCTTATACCAAGCCCGAGGAGCTTGTTTAAGACCATAGAGAGCACGACGAAGTTGACATACATGATGAGGATATTCAGGATGTTGAAAACCAATAGGTTGTTTCATGTAGACTTCCTCAGAAATGGAACCATGCAGGAAGGCATTTTTTAACATCAAGTTGACAGATAGGCCAAGAGAACGAGGTAGCCAAGCTAAGAACAGTACAAACTGTAGTAAGCCTGACAACTGGACTGAATGTTTCAGTATAGTCAATGCCATGTTGTTGTTTGAACCCCTGTGCTACGAAGCGTGCCTTGTAGCGTGCAATAGAACCATCCGCATTATACTTGATGCGATATATCCATTTACAACCAATGACATTTTGTTGTGATGGCAAGGGAACAAGCTCCCAGGTGTGATTTTGCAACAAAACATTGTACTCATCACTTATGGCGGCCCTCTAACTTGGGAAACGTGAAGCTTCGGTATATGTTTGGGGGTTCGACGGCAAGAGATATTTGGGGAGGTGTGTGGGTGGAGATTGTGAGAGAGGCAGTGAGGTTGAGTCTATCAACTGGCTTAGTGGTTCCTAACATAGCTCTAGTAATCATGCGTGTGGGAGCTGGAGGAGGCAGTGGGGAGGGTGATGGAGAAGATATCAATGGAGGTGAAGTAAGAGTGGGAATAGAGAGGGATTGGGTGTTGATAGATGAAGGCGTAGGTACCTGTGGTGGGGATGGTAATACATTTGGAATAATAATGGCAGGATTGACAAAGTCACCTAAGGCAAAAGTAGGCATAGAAGCAGAAGAAGACGCAGTGAAAGACTCTTGTTTTGCTGGTGTGAACACCCAAATTTAACCCACGAATTTTCCACGAAAATTAGATTTTAAATGTCTGAACCTAGGAATAATGATATGATTTAGTCCTAGGAATAAAGCATGTCAAGAATTTATCTTGGTGGAAGTAACACATTTTAGTGACTTGAGCCTTTGTATATTGGTATGCTAGGATTAATGAGAAGATTTAATCTTAGGATAAAATATATAATAAGGTTTATTTAGGATGAAATGTGTTTTTGGGCCTTTTGTCTATGTTTAATTCAATTTTAATGAGATGATTTATCTTTGGGTTAAAGATGGGTTTAAGGACCCAAGTTAGTTCTCTAGAGTTTAATTAGCCCATTAGCACATTTCTTGAGGAATAATCTTAGCTCTGATTTTCGTGAAGAATTAGAGCTAAATTATCATTTATGAAGAAATGTTGTTTTGGTATGATTTAGTAGGAAATGGGTGTTAAATGTGTAATCAATCAGTCCTGGAATGATTTAGGGGAGCGATGATCAAGTAATTGAGTGATTCTGGGTTGATTAGGGGTTAATGACGCGGTAGGATCAAATCAGGGCTGAATTAGGGGGATTGGGGGTTTGAAAATGGAAAGAACGGGTGACACGCGGGGCAATCGGCAATCCTCTCGCGATGACCGCCAGGTGCTGGCAGGCATCTACTCAAGAAAGCCGGCACTGGCGGTCATGCAGTGAATAACCGCCGGCAGCGGCAGTCATGGCTTCCCAGATTCGTCCAAATCTCCGATTTTGTTTCTAATTTCGATCCTATGCGGTTTTGGACCAGATTTTCAGGTATAATCTTCACCATTAAGCAGGTCCACGCCCCTAGGCTTTCCAGAACACTATAAATAGGACCCCTCACACACATTTCAGAGGATCACAAACTTTTCTCACATACACACCTATAAGCCTTGAGTGCTTGGAGAAACTCTACCTCTCCAAGCTTAGAAACACATTTTTAGGCAGAAACTCTGGAGGAATTTCGTGGGAGGCATCAGTGGTAGATTAGCAAGAAGGAGTCAAGAAGAGGATCAACCATTGAGCTTAGGAACGACAAGAGGGTGGGTATAGAACTCGACCCATTGCAAGGAACTAGAGGAGGGCTACAAGAGGTAACACTAAACTCTTTTGATTCATTCTTTGCTTACTATATACTGTTACTTTTGATGATGTAAGTGTCCGATTAGTGCCATGTTTAGAACTGCGTGGCTTTGACCCCGGTCACTCGGGTATGTAGGTAGTCTCGGTCTTACAACGGGATGCAAGCCAAATCTTCTTCTTCTCCCCTTCTCTTTATTTTCTACACATGCACACTCGCACCAGGCACACTTGCATTTTACAATTGCACATAGTCTCAACCCAACAGGGATGGGTGCCTAACACCTTCCCATCTGTGACGAACTCCCCATCCTGTGACTTTTGTTCGCCATGACTATGTAGCCTAAAGGAGTCACATGAAGGTTTTTCCCAAGTTTTGTCCTTAATAAAATTTGGGTGGCAACTCCAATGTCATAGGATTGACCTGAGGAAGAACGTGAAAGGATTAGGTGAATAGGCCTAAAGTGATTTTGGGTCGGGTATTCACAGTTGGCGACTCCACTGGGGAAGTAGTGGGTTCAAGAGACTTTGTGCAATTGTTGAATCTTGTGTGTCTTTTATTTGTCATCATAAGTGCCTTGCATTGATGACAAGTGATGTGAAGCCTTTACCGTAAGAGGGCGAGGGAATCCAAATCCGCTACATGCTTTCCTTAAATGATAGTGGTTTGAGTGAACCCGTTTCTCAATGCTTAGCAATGATGGGGATTAATTGGCCTTGGACCTCACGCGATATCCTTTATCACATGCGAGTAGCCCAGCCTATTCCCAAGCGGCAACCTTTTGGCCCCCAACCAGCTGCATACCTTGAGCATCTCATGCATTATGAATCAATAAGTGGTACGTGCATTTGGGTGTATGTTATTGTAGATTCAAGTAATTGTAAATAGAGTGCCTCCTTCATGACCTTTACCCTAAAGAAGAGAGAGTGATCCCCTTAGGTACCCAGAGTTTTCACACCTATCTTCCCTTAATATTAGTGCAAGACGAGTGAAGATAACACTAACAAGACGGATTCGACCATGGAATCCCTGCTACAAGATCCAGCTGTGAGGGTTACGTTGGTGATGCTCAAGCATGGAACTACGTCCCCTGGGAGTAATGAGGGACAAGCTTCGACACAAAATGGTGGTGGAACGACACAAGGCGGTGGTTCGATGATTCAAAGGCCCAAAGAAGATGAGGAAAGGCTTAAGAGGATAGAGGAATTGTTGAAGACCATGAAAATGAAGAAGGATGATTGGAACCTAGATCACTTGTCTTTATTCCCTGAAGCCCGGCTGCCAGAAAAATTCAAGATGCCTGACATTGAGAAGTTTAATGGAGTGGGATTCCCTAGGACCCACTTGAAGATTTATGTGAGAATGCTACAGGCCATGGGGATAGCACCGAAATTGATGGTCCAATTATTCCAAAGAATATTGTCGGGGGCGGCTTTGAGATGGTTCATGATTTTGGATCAGAATAGAGTAAGCCAATTGGAGGATATTTGCAAAGAATTCCTAGATCAATACAGCAACAATACAGAAGTAGATGTAACTAAAAGGGATCTAGAAATGACTAAGCAAGAAGCCAAGGAAACATTTTCTACTTTTATTTCCAGGTGGCGCAACAAGGCTTCCCAAATGGTGAACCGACCTACTGAGGAAGATCAGATACAGATGGTCATTAGGAATCTTCAACCGGCTTATTATAACCATATGATTGGCAACTACTATGCCAATTTCAAAGCACTTATGCCATCAATCTGGGAAAGATCAAGGTGCCGGCAGATATTTAGAAGGAACCCAAGTTGGCTTAGAAGGAACCCAAGTTCGGCTTTGGGAAAGAGATCAACCGGGGTGAATCATGTGACTGCCCAAGTTGGACCGGAACCTAGAGTGTTTGCCCTTTTGTCTATGCCTTTAGGGAAAATGTTCAAAGAGTGTGTGGAAGGAGGTTTACTACAACCCTTAGAGCCTAAGTATAGCTCGATGGTTAGAGGAGACCTAAGCAAGTACTGTGAATTCCACCAGATGACTGGGCACACCATCGACGAATGCCTTTGACTCCGATACAAGATTCAGGATTTGGTGGAACGAAAAGAGGTCATATTGCATAAACAGAATGTCACCGGGGGAATTAACTTTACAGAATGGATAGGTGAGGGAGATTGCTTCATGCTCAGTATTGGCCAGGGAAAGGAAGAAGGAAGACTTGCAAGGATGGTCACCCACGACACTACGCGGAGAGGCAATAATTGGGATTGGCACAGATCAAGCATCATCTTCGAGACAAGTGGGGGAGAAGCTGACAAGGATTCCTCTGCAGCCTCTGAGTCTGAAATAGATAGTGAGCTCGAAAATGTAGCCAAGGAATCGGATAGTGATTCTTTTGACCTTAGCCTCTCTTGTTCTAAAACCATAGAGAATGATGATGTCCTTATATCCCAAAGTAATGAAATGAGGCACTCTTTTGCTTACTTGGATGTTTTCTGTGATGATATTTGTTGCATGCATAATATGTGTGAATGTAACGAGATGAATGAACTCCCGAATTCTATCAAAGTCAATCTAGGCACTGATATTGATCCAAAGATCACAAGGATTGGTACGGTTTTCGAAAGTCCAATCTAAGACGACCTGGCAGCTTTGATCCAGGAGTATGTGGATGTATTTGCATGGTCCCATGAAGATATGCCAGGAATTGATCCGGCCATCGCCTAACATAGAATTCCCCTCTTTCCCAATGCCAAACCTGTGAAGTAGAAGGCCCGCTGTCTCCAACCTCAATGGGGTTTGAAGGTGAAAGAAGAAGTTGAGAAGCAAATTTGAGCCGGATTTCTTGAAGCAATTGAGTATCTCGAATGGTTAGCCAACATAGTGCCAGTCCCGAAGAAAGATGGGAAGGTGAGGATGTGTGTAGACTACCGAGATTTGAACAAGGTCTGCCCTAAGGATGAGTTTCCACTGCCACACATTGATCTTCTGGTGGATGCAACGGCCGGACATGCATTGTTATCCTTTATAGATGGATTCTCAGGGTACAATCAAGTAAAAATGGCACCAGAAGAAAAGTATAAAACATCCTTCTGAAGAGAATGGGGGACATTTTGTTATGAGGTCATGCCTTTTAGGTTAATCAACGGCGGGGCAACATATCAAAGGATGGCCACTACACTTTTACAGGACATGATGCACAAAGAAGTCGAGGTTTATGTCAATGACATGATCGTGAAGGCAGAGACTCGGGAATCCCATGTGGTCAATCTAAGGAAGTTCTTTGAGAGATGTCGGGAATTCGGCATGAGAATCAACCCTTAAAAGTGTGTCTTTGGTGTTCAAGCAGGAAAACTGTTGGGTTTCATGGTAAGCGAACGAGGTATAGAAACGGACCCTTCCAAGATCAAAGCCATTCAAGAAATGCCAACCTCGAAGAGTGAGAAAGAAGTCCGAAGCTTTCTTGGCGAATACAATATGTCAGCCGTTTTATTGCTCAGCTCTTAAGCATTTGTGCACCAATCCACCGCTTACTTAAGAAGGGAGTTCCAATCAAATGGGATGACAGGTGCCAGGACGCATTCGAGCAAATCATGAAGTATTTGTCTAACCCCGCAGTACTCCAACCTCCTAGGCCGGGAAAACCCTTGTTGTTATATCTGATTGTCACAGAAGAAGCTATGGGCGCAATGCTGGCCCAATATCTACCAGACTCTCGCACTGAGGCTGTCATATACTACTTAAGCAAGAAGTCCAATGGGTATGAGTTGAATTACAACATGGTGGAGAAGACGTGTGTGGCTTTAACATGGGCCTGTCAAAAGCTCCGACATTATTTCATTTCCTTTGAAGTCTTGCTCATTTCTCGAATGGACCCTATCAAGTACGTAATGGAGAAGCCAGTGCCAAGTAGCCATACAAGCAGAAGGGCGGCCATCCTGTCACAATTCAACGTCCGGTTTATTTCACAAAAGGCCATCAAAGGAGGCGCCATAGCTGATTTTCTAGCTTCTCAGCCGGTGGGGAATGATGAGAGATTCGAACCACAGTTCTCGGACGAAGAAATAATGAACTTAGATACACCAACTTGGGAGATGCATTTTGATGGGGCAACCAATGCAAGTGGTTTTGGAACAGGAGTAATTCTCATGTCTCCTGATAGAGTGACTTATCCAATTTCCTGCAAATTGGAATTTAAGGTGACCAATAACGTGGCTGAGTATGAAGCATGTACCATTGGCTTAGAGATAACACTCAACATGGGGATCAAGCAGATGAGAGTATTTGGGGATTCGGCTTTGGTAATTTTCCAAGTGAAGGGGGAATGGAAGATCAAAGAAGAAAAATTGGCACCTTACCACGATTACTTGCAGACCCTCGCCTCCAGGTTCGAAGTAATTGACTTCCAGTATGTACCAAGGAAAGACAATCAGTTCGCTAATGCATTAGTCATACTCTCTTCAATGATGGGAATGCCAAACAATGCCATCATCTTGCCATTGACAGTCCGGAGGAGAAGAAGGCCATCCTTCTGCCAGAAAGAGGAGGCAAGTGAATCTTGGTTTCAAAGCTACCTAAATGAGTTTAACCCCGACAAAACTTCCATCATGGCCCTCAATATTACGAAGGTAAATCAACCGTTATATGTCCAAATTGAACATGACGGTGACTCAGACCATTGGTATGAAGACATATTGAAATACCTCAGGGAAGGGACATTCCCTGAGGGGACGATGGCTGAGGAAAAGAAGACTCTAAGAATATTAGCTGGAGGGTATGTCATATGTGCTGGGAAAGATTACAAAAGACACGCTACGGGGGTCTACTTATTATACGTAGATACAAAGGAGACAGAACGGATCATGAAGAAAGTACACGAAGGAGATGAGGGCCCACACATGGGAGGAGACATGTTGGCTCGAAAAATGTTGCGTTTGGGATATTTTTAGTCAATAATAGAGACTGATTGTGCAAAATTTATGAAGTGTTGTCATACATGCCAAGTTCACCGGAGGTTGCAACAAAGGCCTCCATTACCGCTAACCCTCATGTCCTCACCCTGGCCATTCTCAGCATGGGGCATTGATGTTATTGGAAAAATAACCCCGAAGGCTACAAATGGACACGAGTACATACTGGTGGCCATTGATTACTTTACCAAATGGGCGGAAGCCGAGTCATAAGCCGTGCTCACTTCTAAAAAGGTGGCTGAATTTATCCGCAACAACATTATTTATCGTTATGGCGCCCTACATGAGTTAATATCGGATAATGGTGCACATTTCAATGCTGATGTCGAGAGGCTATGTTGGAAGTTTGGAATTAAACATCATAAGTCTTCACCCTATCATCCCCAAGCCAATGGAGCGGTGGAAGCCGCCAACAAGAATATGAAGGCCATCCTTGGAAAGATGATATCTACACATATAGAATGGGCAAAAACATTATCGTTAGCTCTATAGGGGTACCGGACCTCCATTAGATCCTCCACGGGTGCAACTCCATACTCCTTAATTAGTGTTTGGCTTGGAAGTCGTGCTTCCTGTAGAGCTCGAAGTGCAGTCGTTGAGGGTGGCCCGGGAAAGCAAGCTTCCTGAAACGGAATGGGTACAAGAAAGGTTTAATCAATTGATGTTGCAGGATGAAAAGAGACTGTTAGCCTTATATCATGTGCAGGGATACCAAAGAAGAATAGCTAGGGCTTTCAACAAGAGAGTCAAGTAAAGAGGACTGAAGGATGGGGATTTGGTGCTAAAGGAAGTGAGACAACCAGTACACGACCCCAGGGGCAAATTCAAGGCCAAATGGATTGGGCCCTATATCATCAAGGAGATCCTACCAAAGGGGGCAACAAGAGTCAGAGATTTGGGTGGAAACGAGTTTCGAGAGCCAGTCAACTTGGATCAGTTGAAGAAATATTATGTGTAATTTGAATCAATGTAAAAAGAACTACGTAGATCTGATTCCTTGAGCTCAAAGAAAAGAAAGAACCAAAAGAAAAAACGAGTCATAGATATGTAGGAAGCCCAACTCAGGTCCGGTCACTTTATTAATAGAAAGGCCAAGGGTTGACAAGAAAGGAAATGGGAGTTCATTCACTCATTTATTTTGCATGCATTATACATGTCATGAATATTTATCTAAGCAAAATATCTAAGTACGCTTACGCATCCTCCTCATAATCACTGGGGAACTCAGGCTCCTGGCGAATATTCGATCCCAAGAGTCTTTGTCTGTAACCGGAGAGGATTTGCTCAATCTTGCCTACACTCCCCTTCAATTACCTTTGATAATTTATGGAGGAATAAGGATCGGTAATGCTACAAACCTTCATCTTCGTGGGAAGGCTCCAGTATCCTTGCAAGAGCTTTATAGTGAGCTCTTCCATTAACCTGTCAAGAGGCGAACGGGGAAGAGGAGGAATCATCTGATCATGCCTGAACTGCCTAACTGCCCTGGATGGATAGTGGAAGGTAGTCCCAAGAATCCCTGGGAGCACTACGACCTTTTGACCCACTGTGTGGACGATCACCTCTTGTATCCCAAACCAAGAACAGTGCCACATGACTTGATGTTCCTCCAAGTGCTT
Source organism: Turnera subulata (assembly GCA_028386065.3). Lineage (NCBI taxonomy): Eukaryota > Viridiplantae > Streptophyta > Magnoliopsida > Malpighiales > Passifloraceae > Turnera > Turnera subulata. Next base: position 171,760 of record JAKUCV010007419.1, on the reverse strand, counting down.
CATGAAAGCCACCCAGTCCTTAACAGAAGAAGGGGTGAAAGAAGAGACCTGTTTCTGGTAATCCCCCGAAGTATACAAGCCTGATCTCGGAGGATGGATCAACTTAAGATGATCGCACAGCCACATCTACGAAGAGGAGGATTCATAAGTAAAAGGGGGGGAGAAGATGAATTCCAAAGATGCATGAGAGCCAAAGATGATACCTGGAGGAGTAAGGGGGAACCCGTCAGGGGTTTATTAGGATAAGCCATCAAATCGTCTAAACAAGCAAGAGTTTCCCCTACAATGGTGGGCACTATGCTATGACCATTAAACAGCTCGCCTACCAGTGCACCTGTGTTTAGAGAACAGCTACTAGAGTGACCTGTCAGTAGGAATTCACACACCATCACAAGAGCCAAGGCATGATCATGCTTATCTTTCCAAGATGCGTCACATTCTAGATATCCGCGCAACACGGCAGCAACAGAGTATTGGTCAACTAGTGATGACAAATTCATATGTGCATCCCTGCCTAGCAAACATTCTATCTGCTCATCGGTGATGGACAAGAAAGCACTGACCTTAGACTTAGCCATCGCGACAGGAGAAATCATGGCAACATCATCCTTCACTTGGATTTCAAGGAGTTCACAAAACTCATCCACCAATGGGCAGAGTTCCGCCATAGAGGAGCCAAAATGAAACACACGGCAATCATAATCCCAGAACATGGCTGCAGCATGAACCAAATCCTCGTCAACCTTCACAGTGCCCAAGTTGAACAAGGCAGAAAGCCCCGATAGCTTAAAATCAAGGCGACGCGCTTGGGGAACACCCTCCATCTGCTGGAGCACTTTGGCACGAAAACCTTCACTCATGGCTACCACCATTGTGTTTGGAAGATATTCTAACGAGTTATGGGGGTCTCTGGGTGCCCAGGGGTGTATTTATACGGTTTTAGGGTCGGTGGGATTCGCGAAAACCCTAAAGCCCAAATCCAAAGACCGAAAAGGGAGTTCCAGGAGTCCACGACTGCCACAGTCGGCGGTCATGTCGCGAAAAACGCCGAGCAGTAGTAGTCATCCATCCACGTGACCGCCCGGTCGCTGGTATGGGCACACCTGACGGATTTCGGGAAAATTCAGAAAATTAGGGGAGGAGGGAGAAAGACTAGGGGAGAGAAAATAAAAGAAAAGAGAGAAGAAAAAGGAGAAGGTATACCCGGTTACTAGGATCAAACTATTCACTAAGATAAGGGGCATCTATTAATGTTTGTTTGAATTTGCAATAATAGATATTTTGTATGTCATGCGCGCATAACTTATCGGGCCTTCATGCATACTAGGGGCACATCACCCCTACTTATGATTCTCAAGGGCACAGCAAACTCCTTTCGCACTTAATGTTAGGTTGAAACACTTGAAGAGAACTGATAATAAACCCCGTCTTTAAAACCACGGCGAGATACTAGAGGCATCACACCCCACTTTTGGTTCGTATGTCTCAATGAGCACTCCCTATTACCTTCAAACCCAGTTTTTCGACACAAACGAGAGAACCAGAAGAGAGACCAACCCGATGTGAGGCAAACCAGTCAAAAGCCGGGACCCAGCTCTCGCAAACCGTAAGACAAGAGATAACCTTGAGAGTAGACCCAGAAGAACCCACACACGAGGGAACCAAGAGAGAGAGACCAACTCAAAGCCGGGTCCTAACACCCGCAAACCGAGAGATGAGAAGAACCAGACATAAGGGAAGAGTGAACCTAGCCATGAGGGAGACACAAAGCCAAGGACCTAGTCCTTGCAAACTACCCAACCAAGACCAAAAGCCAAAAGCTGGGATCCAGCTCCCGCGAAACGTGAAACGAGAGAATCCGAACCAAGAGATAAGGGAGACTAGAGTTGAGAGGAAACCAGTAAGCCAAGGACCGAGCCCTTGCAAACCCGAGATGAACCAACCTTAAGACATACGGGGCAGAAGCCGGGGACCTAGTTCTCGCAAGCCATGGGATGAGGGAAACAAATCAAAAGCCGTGTACCCGGTACAAGCAAAACCAAAGCCGTGTACCCGAAACACGCAAAAGTGAGAGTTGAGAGAGAACAAACTTGAGTACACGCAAAACCAAAGCCGTGTACCCAGTACACGCAAGACAAAAGCCGCGTACCCGGTACTTACAAGACCAAAGCCGTGTACTCGGTACACACAAAACCAAAGCCGTGTACTCGGTACACGCAAGACAAAAGTTGTGTATCCAGTACACGCAAAATCAAAATTCGTGTACTCGGTACGCGCAAAACCTAAGCCGTGTACCCGGTACATACAAAATTAAAGCCGTGTACCCAGTACATGCAAAACTGAGAGATGAGAAAGAACAAACCTGAGGAAGTGCAAAACCAAAGCCGTGTACCCGGTACACGTAAAGCCAAAGCCGTGTACCTGGTACATGCAAAATCAAACCCCGGGATGAGATGATTCCCAAACTGAAATGTTGAGTAGACAAACGACATGATAGGATGATTCCTGACAACCGAGCCACGAAGTGGCACCTTTCTGATGAGAGATATAGAGACATGTGATGCCCAAGGCATAGACAACACAGTCGCGGAGCGACATCTTAGATGATGATAGGGGCATGAGATGCCTAGGGACTCGATAACCAGGCCATGAAACGGCATTTCTGACGGAAGTCGATGGCGAAGCCATTAGGATGAGATGATTCCCGAAAACCATGACTTGGGATGAGATGATTCCCAAATCGAAACCTAGTTGACAAGGATGAGATGATTCCTTGTCACAACCCGATAGATGAGATGATTCTATCACCTCGGGATGAGATGATTCCCGAAAACCTGGGATGAGATGATTCCCAGAAACCAAGAGTCAGTCCTTCAAAACTTCAGGATTTGATGATTCCTGAAGAGGAGTGCTCCAAAACCCGGCACACACGTCACACATTTGTCATTCAAATTTGGTTGTTCCTTTCTTACGTTGTTTCGTCCTTAGTTCCTAAGGACTCATCAACGAGGGGGCAACTGTGAACACCCAAATTTGACCCACGAATGTTCCACGAAAGTTAGATTTTAAATGTCTGAACCTAGGGTTAATGAGATGATTTAGTCCTAGAAATAAAGCATGTCAAAAATTTATCTTAGTGGAAGTAACACTTTTTAGTGACTTGAGCCTATGTATATTAGTGTACTAGGACTAATAAGATGATTTAATCTTAGGATAAAATATATAATAAGGTTTATTTTGGCTGAAATGTGTTTTTTAGGCCTTTTGTCTATATTTAATCCAATTTTAATGAGATGATTTATCTTTGGGTTAAAGATGGGTTTAAGGACCCAAGTTAGTTCTCTAGTGTTTAATTAGCCCATTAGCATATTTCTTGAGGAATAATCTTAGCTCTGATTTTCGTGGAGAATCAGAGCTAAATTATCATTTATGAAGAAATATTGTTTTTGGTATGATTTAGTAGGAAATGGGTGTTAAATGTGTAATCAATCAGTCTTGGAATGATTTAGGGGAATGATGATCAAGTAATTAAGTGATTCTGGGTTGATTAGGGGTTAATTACGCGGTAGGATCAAATCAAGGCTGAATTAGGGGGATTGGGGGTTCGAAAATGGAAAGAACGGGTGACACGTGGGGCAACCGGCGGTCATCTCGCGACGACCGCCAGATGCTGGCGAGCATCCACTCAAGACCGCCGGCACTGGCGGTCATGTAGTGAATGACCGCCGTCAGCGGCGGTCATGGCTTCCCAGATTCGCTCAAATCTCCGATTTTGTTTCTAATTTCGATCCTACGTGGTTTTGGACCAGATTTTTAGGTATAATCTTCACCATTAAGCAGGTCCACGCCCCTAGGCTTCCCAGAACACTATAAATACGACCCCTCACACACATTTTAAAGGATCACAAATTTTTCTCACATACACACCTATAAGCCTTGAGTGCTTGGAGAAACTCAACCTCTCCAAGCTTAGAAACACATTTTTAGGCAGAAACTCTGGAGGAATTTTGTGGGAGGCATCAGCAGTGCATTAGCAAGAAGGAGTCAAGAAGAGGATCAACCATTAAGCTTAGGAATGGCAAGAAGGTGGGTGTAGAACTCGACCCATTGCAAGGAGCTAGCGGAGGGCTACAAGAGGTAACACTAAACTCTTTTGATTGATTCTTTGTTGACTATATGCTGTTACTTTTGATGATGTAAGTGGCCGATTAGTGCAATGTTTAGAATTATGTGGCTTTGACCCCAGTCACTCGGGTACGTAGGTAGTCTTGGTCTTACAATGGGATGCAAGCCAAATCTTCTTCTTCTCCCCTTCTCTTTATTTTCTACACATGCACACTCGCACCAGGCACACTTGCATTTTACAATTGCACATAGTCTCGACCCAACACGGATGGGTGCCTAACACCTTCCTATTTGTGACGAGCTCCCGATCCGATGACAACCAAAGGCAAGAAGAGAGTTGTAAGAGGGAGTGGTGCCATGCAATAAGGTATAAGGAATAGAAAAATTTAAATGCACAACTAGAAGTCGATTAATGATGTACACTGCAAAAAATAATGCTTCAACCCAGTATTTAGGCGAAAGACCAGCATGAAAGAGTAAAGATCGTGTGACATTAATTGGAGAAGCAAACCCTAGTGCTCTGCTACCATAAAGAAGGTAGTGAATGATAATAATTCTTGCTGTGTATATTATACAGTGAGTTACAAAGTTTATATAGAATACAATTGACTTGTACTTGTATATTATGCAGTGAGTTACAAAGTTTATATAGAATACAATTGACTTGTCCTACAAGTACATATTTTCATGGTAATAGGAAATATGGTAAGTTGACTTGAAATCATAATGGTCTCTTATAGGTGAAGCCATATTACATCATCAACGACAGATGCTAAGGCATGGTATTCGGCCTCAATACTAGAACGGGAGATTGTAGGTTGCTTTTTAGATGATTATGACACAGGATGTGAACCTAAAATGTACATCTACCCCAATCAGCATCAATAGAGGAGATGAGAGTGAAATTCTGTTGAGGGTGTAGAAAGATACCCTGCAAGTACCGTAGGATGCATTTGAAAGTGGAAAATGCGGTTCATAGGGAGCATGCACGTACTGGGAGACAAAACCACTGTGTGTGTAATAATAGGTTGTGTGAATGAAAGGGTTAAACACCTTTTATATACCCGGAGTTTCACTTTTGTCCCGATCGTATACCCCGGAGTTTATTTGTCCCTTTTATGTACCCCGAATTTCAATTTTTGTCTTTTTTGTGTACCTCGGGCAGCCCGGGTGATGACATGGCCATCTGCTTGGGTCCACTTGACACGTGGCACAATGTTATTGGTGCCATGTGGGAATTTTATAGGACCCACAAACTAGAATACTTGAGAAGTAAGGTGGGACCCACAATTTTATCCATGTAGCGCCAATAGATTGTGACACGTGTCAAGTGGACCCAAGCAGATGGCCATGTCATCACCCGGACTGCCCGAGGGACAAAAATTGAAACTCGGAGTATATAAAATGGACACAAAAACTCTAGGGTATACGATCGGGACAAAAGAGAAACTCTGGTTATGTAAATAGTGCTTAACCCGTGAATGAAATATATTGTAAGCCACCGATAAAAATCTAATAAAGAGTGGGATCAGGGAGTAGTTCACCATTCGTAAAGGTGAGCTGGAATTTGGGAGAGATTGGGGTCTTTGACTGGTCGACATGATTCCACTCTTGCCCGATGAAGTAAATCTTTGGTGTATTTATGGTGGGAGAGATGCAGGCCAGAAGAGGTACGAGCAGCTTCAATACCTAAGAAATACCATATGGGACCAATATCACTTATAACACATTCTTGGTGTAACTTATGAATAATATGTTGAAGCTTAGTGGGAGAATTGCCTGTAAATAAGATGTCTAGCAAAATATGACTCCATAGTCACCAAACACCTGCAATATATCATCTTTGGCTCGGGTTTGCCAAATTTCATGCTCGCCCAGTGAGTAGAATCATTGTCCAAACAAGTAAAATAGTGGTGGATTCCTGCCTAGCAATATAAATAGCTTGCACTCCTCAATCACATCTTTACTGCTCATCAACTTCTCTATTTCCTTGTAATTTTCTTTCGTCCTCATCCTCCTCGTCGTACGACGACTTCAATTCAAACCTAATTGATAGGTATGGCCCAAGGAAAGCAGCCCAAGACGCAAGGCCCAAATGGCCAGAAGAATTGAGGAGCCCGGAAGCCTAGGAATCTAAGGAAGGATGGAAAATTGGCTGCTTGGACAGCTCAGAAAGAGCTAGTTAGCCTAGGAAAAGGGTAACATGACAGCCCTTAGATCATTTGGATAGGAGCAAAAGGAAAGCCAATAAATTAACACCAGAGGGGCTATAAAAGAGCCCTGTTGTAAAACAATTCAATTTAGAGGAAGAAGAAGAAGAAGAACAGATTTGAGGGGAAGGAGGAGCCGTCAACCGTGAGGCATGCCTCTATTTTTCATTCCATTTCTTTCTCTTTCTTTATTCAATATTTATAATAACAATATGTATGTATTTGGTATGTATTTGGTATATATACAATGACATACATACATGTACAATATATATATTTATAACACTCCCCCTTGGATGTCATTGTGTTGTTGGGTAGAATACGCTTTGGGGATACTGCCTCATTAAAAACCTTACCAAGAAAAACCCAGTGGGATAAAAACTTGGTGAAGGAAAAAAGAGTGCAGTGCGTATTCTACTCCCCCTCAATTTGGCCTCCATTGATTGCTTGATGCCAATTTATCCTTGTCAGCTTCTGGTGATGTGTATTATGTCTGATCACTTTTGGGTACTTCATTATTTCAATTGGACAGAGTTGGTAGCATTATCTTCATGATTTTGTTGCTGAATCGTCGATCTTGCCATCTTGCTTTTGTAGCCCCGATGATATTGCAGTATCATGTGTAAAGTTGTGGCTGATGTCCGTCTCTGCTTTATGTGGACTGAATAAGGGATCTACATCTGCAAAATCAGCTTTACTCTCTTTCGGGTTTACTGGATTACACATTTGTTATTCCCCGAAGATAAGAGCAAATACATATAATGCCGATAGGCTTAAATCAAAAGCTTCAGGCTTTATGTTACAAGCAATACATATTGCACTTAGACAGGATACTCCAGGACCAGTCTAATAGCACGGTATTTGGAAACTTCTTTGGGAGTTCCAATCATAAATAAGTTTATCCATACTCAAAATGATTTAAATTATGTAAAGATCGGTTCAACTCTATTTTGTAATTTCCCGGGAATTAGTTGCTTCAGGCAACTTGGATCCTTCAGGGATCTTCATGTATATATCATGACTTATGGATCCAGAATAATAGGCTGTAATGGCATTCATTAGATGCATTTCTAATATATTGCCAGACTTATCAAATAATTGCATCCACCACAGGGGAGTATATCTCCTCATAATTAATACCTGGTCGTTTGGGTAAAACTTTGTGCCACAAACCGTGCTTTATATCTCTTTATTTATTTCTTTCCGCACAAATACCCTATTATGACCAATAGAATTTTACACCTTTTGGTGTACGGACTACAAGTCCGAAAAACTTCTCGCTTCGGGCGAGTCCAATCTCTCGCTTCGGGCGAGTCTAATTTCTCGCTTCAGGCGAGTCCAATACAGCCTTAATTGTATTTCTATATTTTGGCCAATTATACTGTGCCTACATTCGTCAATGTAGGTTCATGATCCTCATTTCATTTAGCGCTATATTAAACAATGAATATTCCGTCGACGGTTATTTTACGTCGGTTCCATCTTATCTCTGACACTGTAATTGAGATCTCATCATATTACTTATTTCAGGTACCTGAGTTACTTCTGGAACTTTATCACTTTGTGTCAGAGAATCAACCTCTTCTAGAGGACTTTTAATTAAAACCTCTACTGGAGGCCATATTTTCTTACTGGGGCCATCTTATTACTTTGCTCCTTTTTCTCTATCGAGAATTTCTTTTCTTTTGGAACCGAGTATATTCTATAGATTCATTTGCATACTTATATTGTTCTTCAGGAACATCAATCTAAACAGGAGCATTTGCAGCTGGTATATGGTCACATTTTTCAAATAAATATGTCTGGCAAATGACTTACTAATCTTTTGCAAATGAATCATCTTTTGAACTTCAGGTTCATACTAATTTATTCGAGGATCAAAAACTAGATATTGATAAATCATTTCAATAATCTCTTGATCCAGCTGCTTATTCTCTCCCCCTGATGTTGGATAAAACATCAATTAATAAGCAAAACTTGCTATAAATAAATCTCCAATCCTGTTATAGGTTTCAATTACTGTTGTAATTTATGGAGATTCATACCCAACGTAGATTCCCAATCTTCTTTAAAGGACCAATTTCACAATCCTGTGGTGGAGCATTATATACTAAATAATCGATGGTCCGAAGATGGGAGATACTAAGTATGTGACCATTAATCAATTTAATGGGGGGGATCTTATAACATCATGTTGGCTTGATGCACAGTGTTGCTGCATATAAAATATCAATTTCTCAAGCAATAATATTTCATCAACAGTCGTGCAATCAATTGTCAATGTTCCCCCAGATTTGTTTGGGTTTATTTCCAATGATATACAGTCTCTTATTGATGAAATATCCCAGCATTATCTAGACATATAGTCTAGTAACATGAGTAGGGACATGTGCTCGCAAGTGGCATAATAAGTGCGCACTTATGCCAACTTGTGTCACACAATAAACCATCTAGTCGATGCATCGTAAAAATTACCTAGATGGTTAACACCGCGGATTGATCAGTCCGCGTTCATGTCCCTGGATTATTCTTAAACTTGCTGGTGATGTTGGGCCATTCTCATCTTAGGAAGGCAGTAAAATAACTTTCGCAGCAAACAAACTCATAGAGATTTATTGATTGTAAAACTTCTGGTTTTTTTTTTTCAATGAATGATCCAATAAATTTCGTGCATCATTATTGACCCGGGATGGCCCATCCGGTCATGCCAAACAATAAATTCATGAACCAATTTCAAGTTGGTGCCAGCTTCAGGCTGCGCAATCTGTGTATCTAAACACTTAAAATTACTAGCTCCAGGCTAGTGCATTCCTGCTTCTGGCTGGATATATTAAGTTTCAATTGCTCAACTGTTAGCTTCAGGCTGCAATACATGTGTCAATATAAGGCTTATTCCTGCCACTCATGTCGGAAAAAATCGGAATTATTGGACAATAATTAATATAGTGGCAGACATTTCCAAAAGCAAATCCTCGAGGACTGTAAAGCCTTGGAATTTTCTGAATAATAATATAATCCACCGAAAGATCTTCTGGATCTTTTCGGGGACACCTGGCTATCTGTGCTCAGGCTATAAAATGGGGAAAGATTATATGGGGAGATAAAGGAAAACTCATAGAAAAATTCATCAAAGCAAAGAAACAGAAAAATTCAACCAAGACAAAAATGCCTTCCCCAGCTACTGTTTTCTTTGTTGAGGGTGCCTCACTAGGCAGAAGAAATAGATTGGCCTATAGCATGGTCAATGAACAACAAGAGGAACTGCCCAATGATCTGGCGAGAATTCCTCGTTTAGTGTTTGTAGATGAGCTATACTCGTCTAGGTTCTTTGTGACTCCAATGGAAGAGACTTTCTTCCTGGAGGACCAAGGCAATCTCAGGACAAATTTTTATGGCTCAGCTAACTCTATGATGTTTTTCATTTCTGCTAGGATGCAGGAATTTCAGCTAGAGCCTTCATGTCAAATTTTAAATCAAAGCAGTTATTATCAGGTTTCCATGATGGCTCGGAGCGTCCCAAGGGTGACTGGGTTACCACCTACATGGCCTAAGGTACGACTTTTATTGTGGAATTGCAGGGGTATAGCAAGAAGGTCTCAAGACTTTGTGCTTCCATTTATTTTCTCATTTACGCCCACAAGCACAAACAATTATACTGTTTTATTCGCTTCAGGGAATAGATCAGAGTCAATTCATTTGGGATCCATAATAATTCATTTTATTACTGGGGGTGTCTGTACTCGCGTAAATATACGATCTTCTAGATCATATTAAAACATGCGTTCTTCAGGAACATATTCGAATTTATGCTCTTCTGGAGCGTGTTAATCATTTTTCATTTCAAGATGTCATAATGTGTTATATTGACATCCACACATATAACTCTCCTCCTGTGGATGTCAATTTTGCATTGTCTTCGAGACTAATGCTTCAGGCATTATTCAAAGAAACAATTATAAAGTACTGAAAAGTAAATAAAAAAAAATAAATTGCAATGCGTAATAATTTAAATTGAACATAAAAATAAATTGAATAAATTGCTCCTTCAGGGTAAGCAAGTATAATATCCACCTTCTGGTGGTCATATAATTTCCATCTTTTGGTGGTAATAGTGTTTATTTTCGATTTTTCTTTGAAGGATCTTCAGGATCTTGTGAACGGTAAGACTTCCAGTCTTCGTTGTATTTTTCTTTTCCCGAGTCTTCTGGACTCTTACATTTAGTCTTTCAGAATATGCATTTTCGCATTTAATGCCCATTATAAATTTCTTCCGGAAATTTTAAGGGGCCTCAAAAATTCAAAAAACATAATAGAATATATAAATGCTTAATTAAAATAAATAAGCAAGGGGCCTTATATTAATTACCCCAAGTAAACGACAGGAAATTAAATGATGGGCCTAGAACGAGCCCATATCAAGCATAAAATTAAAGGCGAGGTAATTAAACACAATGGGCCCTTTTATAGCCCAATTAAAAATAAATACCTGAAAATTAAATGCGATGGGCCTTTTTATTAATTAGCCCAATAAAAATTAAATTGCTGAAAATTAAATGCAATGGGCCTATAACGAACCCAAATTAAATTGCAGCAAAATAAAATCGATGGGCCTTATACGAACCCAATTAAAAACGTAAAGAAATAGGCGGCATAGCCGGCCATTATGGGCCTTTTATGAGCCCAAATAAAGCAGTAAAAGTAAAGGCATGAATTTAAATGCAATGAGCCCGTTAATAGCCCAATGGTAATAAAAATAGAAAATATGCTTACTCGATAAATCTTTCAGCAATAATATATATAAGATATCATATTAATATATGGGCCGTTTAATAGCCCAATCGAAAAAAAGAAACAATATGCTTACTCGATAAATCTTTCAGCAATAATATATAACATATTATATTTATACCCGGTTATTATTTTCGGCCTAACATTTCCGAGCTTTGCCGGGAAAATATCGAGGTGCTTAATTCCAGCCAATCACAAAATAAGCATATGCCGATCCGGGCTTGCCGGGAAAATCTCCGAGACGTTAAAAATTCCGGCCAAAAATCACTATTTACGGTCGCAGAAAATTACTATTCGTCGTGCCGGATAATTTTTCGAGGCATTAAATTCTGGCCGAGCACTTCTGGGCTTGCCGGTAAAATCCCGAGATGCTAAATTCCGGGCTCGTCGGATCCCGACGAATCACTGTTCACGCCGGATTCCGGCCAAAAAATCACTGTTCACGCCGGATTCCGGCCAAAAAATCACTGTTCACGTTAACTCAACAACAACAATATCAAAATCCCATCCACAATCAACAAGAAATCATGAACAAACAACAATCAACAACAACAAAGGCACTGATTAAATCAATCCAAAAAAAAAATATCAAACTTACTACCGCCGGCGACGACGTGACCGGAGGAAAGAAAAAAAAAAAACTGCGGTGGAACGGGACGAGGTTGGACGGCAGAGGGCAGGCCGGACTTGAGGAGCTCGCGGCGAGGTGGAAGGATGCGCGAGCACGGTGGGGCTGCGGTGGACGGGCTGCAAAGAGGAGGCTCTGGTGGACGGCATGAGGCACGCGACCCGACTTGTGGAGGCGTGACCCATCACAGCTGCGGCGGGTGACGTGACCACGGCGAGCAGCGGTAGGGCGGCAACAACCTCGGCTGGGCGACGGCTGAAGAGCGTCGCGGTGGCGCTGCACCCAGTGGCGGCAGGCGAGTGGAAAGGAGACAGACCCGGTAGTGGCAAAACCGGGTCCGGATCCGCCGTCGGGTCGAATGCTGTCGGCGGCGCGTCGGGCGGCGTCTGAGGATGGGACCAGTTGGGCTAGGTCGGCGACGGCGCGGAGTATAGGATGGCGGTGGTGGTGTCGCTCACTGCGGCGTGGAAGACGGCGCTGGAGGGCATTGACGAAAACGGATTTTTTCTTTTTCTTTGGCCGTTTTCTGGTTTCATCTTCTTCCTCTCCTGCCGGGTTTTATCACGGCTCGGTAGAGACGTTATCGTGCTGATAACGTGTTGTAAAACAATTCAATTTAGAGGAAGAAGAAGAAGAACAGATTTGAGGGGAAGGAGGAGCCGTCAACCGTGAGGCATGCCTCTATTTTTCATTCCATTTCTTTCTCTTTCTTTATTCAATATTTATAATAACAATATGTATGTATTTGGTATATATACAATGACATACATACATGTACAGTATATATATTTATAACAAGCCCCATATTCTGTAAAAGGACAAGGAACAATAATAATATCCTACATTTCTATATTGATTACACTCTAGGTTCGGACTTTGAGAATTAACGGGGACAGAGAGTTTGGGAATTAAGTTTAGGTTGAGTTTGGAAATTAGGTGTATTGCGCATGTTATCTTATACAGTGGAACAGGAACTTCTTCTAAAACGATGTGCTTACTGTTTAGAATTTAGGGGGTTGGATTTTTATGTAAAAAAAAAAAAAAGAATCTGACCCGATTGATTTTTCAATCTGACCAAATAATTCAATCCCGACCGAACCAAGCCAAAATTTTAACTTTAGTTTGAACATGACTTAAATATGAAGACATCGGTTTGAACATCAGTTATTTCGGTTTGTTTGGGTTCATGCTCATCCCTAGATTCACCAATTGGTAATTCTAAAGTTCTTATCCCTCTAGTGAAGTCATTTTGGAGAACATGGAACTAATCACTTCTATAATATTTATGCTGCTGCAGCATGAATGACAATAGCAGTAAATTATTGTTTTAGCGCAGGGATGCTATCTTCTTCTACTGTTATTTTACTCAAAAATGAGATAGGTGGCAGTTGGCACCACCCACAGATAGCCCTAATACCCTTTTCCTCGTATATTTTATGAAATACAATGCTGCATTAGATGATTCTCGTGCAAATTTACCTGTTGCTTGAGAATGCTAGTCTTACACTAGTAACCTCTCCAATCAAAGTGAATATGATACTTGATAGACGCTCGGTAGATGTAGGCAATGACAGAAGGGTGAGGAGGGCTACCAATAAAGATCCCAGCCACGTACAAGATCGGGATGCACCAATCAAAATGGTACATGCACCCAATGCAAAACCATTAGGACAGATGAAGAACTAATTTGGAACTAGGCTTTAAATAAGCAACTGAACTCTTAAAAGGTTTTCAGAAACGAAAGGGTGCTGCATTGAAATTTTCTTGGATCGACTAACATCAAACCTTAGCACCAAGCAACAAGGTTAAGCACAACATGAAAGACTGAATTGCATTGAATACCTTTAAGAACACAAGAGTAGCACCAACTTCAAAGTAATTGTTAGTTTATTGTACAATGGGTAACCATATGGAAAGCAATGAAAAGTCATTATGAATACAGCAGAGGCCTATAAAGCCTTGTCAAATCTCTTCAAGATGTTTTTTCCATCAGTTGTATTGGGTTTAAGATGTTAGACTTGCTTGTCTCGACAATGCAACCATTCATGACCATCTCCTCCAGCATGAAATGTGCTTTCTCTAAATGGAACATTATGTCTAGCTCACACTGGCGACAGCAGAAAAAAAATGTAAACAATGCGTTTATCCTTATGAGGTAACAACATGAACCTTTATAAGAAACTTGACAACATTGATGATGAGTTCAACCTGGGCACAAGATGACTTACCACATTGCCAAAATGACGATCCATGGTTTCAACCAGAAGATGTATGAACTCCAAGATGGCAAGCTCATTCTGCAATATGCAGGGGAAAAGATAAGCTAAGACCAACGATATTTGAGACAAATTACATAGAAATCAACAAACGAGTGATCATTTAATAACCAAGATAGTCCTTAAATAAAAATTGTAAAAAGCACGATGTAACAGTATGGAGAATAAATGGCACAAGGAAATGATTGTTCAAAATTGTAGAGGCAATTCTAGGCCCATAGCTGCAGAAAGCTAGAGTAGTCATGAGTAGAGAGGCAACAATTTACAAAGGCATTTCAGATAAATATATGATAACAATCATCAATGACAAACGAAGAAAAAGAAGTATGTTTTCATGATGGGGATAATTCCCATTAAGCTAATTCAACAAGAGTTGGAGGAAAATTCAAGGAACAAACAAACTTACTTCTTCATTATCGACTCCAACCAGGAAAAACAAGGAGGCGTAACGCCTGTACACAATTTTGTAGTTACGATGCTCAACAAAGGAACACTGTTATCAACAGAAAGAAGAAAAAAAATGAAGTTACAAGGAGAAGAACAACGTTGTTAATCAAATAATAGAAGCTTTTTCAGATAGCCACCAACACATCAACGGCAAAGCCAAATTGGATAAAACAGTAAAGAGAGCGTATGACCTGCTGCTCAGTGCGGGCGAGGCATTTGCGGACGATTTCACCCTCGAGGGCACGGCGTTCTTCGAGAGTCAACCACTCATAGTATTGGGCCAAACGGGTCTGCCCTTGCTTGTTCACCATCAGTATGAATCTAATTCCCATTTCCCTTCACCTTTCTGCTTTCCTGTCAAAACAGACATACATACAACATTTTCAGATCCTTATTCCTATTCCCAATTCACAAAGGGAGAGAAAACAAAGAAGGAATCATAGAAGCTTCAGTACAAGTAAAACAAAACAGCAAAGAACCCAAAAACAAAAAAAAAAAATCATGAAAGCTATCACACGAAATGCTACAAAATATCAATGCAGATAGTTGTAAATTAGCAGCCCTACTCGTTTTTGGTTTAACTAAACTGGGGAGCTAAATAAAATCATAAAAGGAAATTTTTAGGGCAGACAAGAATGTTTGTATTGCATCAAAAGTAAAAACAAGTTCAGACGCGCTCTATCAGTATCAACAACATTCACTAGGTTTTGCTGCGTAGAAATCAGGATTAAAACATCAAAGGAAAAAAAAAAAAAAGATAAAAGGGGTCGATAGGTTAGATGCTGAAATCAATAAAAACAGAACAGCAACCAAAAGGGGGAGAATCCGAAAACGATCAGCATCATCATCAGAGAAGGAGGAGAAGGTGATATGCGCACCTGCCAAAATGGAAGAGATCAAAGTGATCGAAATCGCAACCCCAACAATTGAAAGAGAATAGAGGGATCGAAACCGATTGAAAAAATTAGGGTTGGTGTTAATGTAGTAGTAGAATTGGCTGAATTGGATTTGGATCGAGGAAGCAAGGGGACAAAAACGTGCAAAATGTTTCGCACTCCCAAGAAAACGACCGCGTTTTCACGAGAACTTTTTGTTTTGAAAAAAACAAAAAGAGTTCAAGTCGTTCCCCATTTCTTGCTTTGTGGTTTTGTGGAGCAAACTCCTTTTCCTAATAATGCCCAAAACACAAACCCACAACTATATGAATTATGGGCTAGCATTGAGAGGTCTATATGTTAAATTGGGCCCAACCAAACCAGCACTTTAGGTTACATCGATTGTGAACTTGCAGGAAGGAATGGAATTTTCCAAATGCCAACTTGAGGCAAAAATTTTAAAAACATACAACTACTAGTAAACTACTAGGTCCTAGGTAGTCTGCAAAATGGACAAAGGCCTGCTGTGTTGTCGGGTGGATCGACAATCAACCAATACGTGCGTACAAACCTGGTGGTCTTTTCAATGGACCTAGTGCAATAAACCGACATTAGTGGGTTTTGACCATGACTTCCTAAGTTGTTGGAACTCCCAATCATATCTGATTTCCCTGTCGTCTGCTTTGTCCAGAGATTGGCTTGATCCTGCGCTGGATTACAGCCACCACACCAGGATCTCCTGCATCCTTTTCTTTTTCCTTGAAAAATATTGAGATAGAATTCTAAATTTGACCTGTTCAATCTTCCAAACTACCATCGTTGCTATCAATCAACCGAAATTTGTCGGTTTCTTTTTAGTATATTTTAAGCTGTTTGCTCCTGCATAGTTACTCTTTAGTTTAGACCATCTCCAGTCCCAGGCTCTATCCGAAGGCTCTATTATTGCCATGTCAGCGCCACATCAACGCCACATCAGACAGAGCCTTCACTTACATTTAGAGCCTCTGATATCGTCCAATCATACAGGCTCTATTCGGAGGCTCTATTGAGGACCCATATGTATATTATATTATTAATCTTACAAATATAATTTTTATTTATAATTTTTATTATATACAAATTAAATAATATAATAATAGAGGAAGTAGATAGAGGCAGGCTCTCTCGGTCTCTATTTTTGGAGACGGTCTCTTCTATTCACAGAGCCTCTCATTTTCCTCCAGTGGTGAGACAGACTCTAAATTGCTGATATGGCAAATAGAGCCCTGTCATGAAGCCCACACTGGAGATGGTCTTACAGCTTTGAACATATACAACGTGTTATTTCTAATCTAACAGAGAAATGTTTGTTAGTTTGTACTGATAGTTTTGTACTAGGTTGTTTAGACTTTGTTTTCGGTTTGATTTATGTAATTCGCTTTTTTTAAGAACCGATTTATGTAATTCGCTGATTCTTTAATTAAGAGGGAATTTTTTACTTTGCACAAGCAAGTTCATGCTTAATCTAACAAGTAACAAGCAATTGCAGTTTTTATTGAGATCAAAATCTGGAAAAAAGGAACCTTCCCATCCTTGCAAATCAGAAAGGGGGAAAACACCAAATTGGCAGAATCCAAATGGAATCGGCATATAGTGCGTTTCCAAATCATATAATTAAGACAATTGACAGAAATTAGAGTGTCTTTCCGATTTAGATTCTCTCTTATTAATAAAAAAAATAAAGCTTGTAGGTAGGAGTGGAGAACACCGAATAACTGAAAATTCAAAAACACAAAAAGAGGTTGATGGATAGATTTCTTTCAAGGATGCATACCATGGTCTGCGTGCAAGCTCCACCTCAGTGTCCATACCTTACCGTGGGTAAAAGACAATAATAATTTGTCAAAATCCACGGTAAGGCACATGGTGTCCCTTGTTTCTTTAGCTACTGGTCCAAGTCTTGAGCCAGCAACCTTTCGAATAGGGGAAGGGGAAGAAGCATCTTGCTCCACTAATCTTCTTTTTTTTTTTTTCATTTTTTGGTTAGAAAGATACTCCGCTACTCTTTATTCTGGCTAGTTAAACAAAAAGAATAAAGAAAAAGAGAAAAATATGGGGGATTGGGGGGTATGCCTTTATGCAAAATGGACAAACCTTTTCTAAATGTGTATTTTTTTTCTTGGAATTTCTAAATGTGCTTTTGGTTGACTCATGTCTCGAATAGTAAAAAGTGTTCCATATTTATGGAAAAATGGATTAACTAAAGTCGTTTTGAGCATTTGACTATTTGTTTCTGACATAAGACAATTGTTAGCAAGAAAAGGGCATCCCCGTATTAGACCTTCATGAGAAAGTGACAAAATGAGAGTTGGTGCATTTCACACGACCCTTTAGGATGCAGGGAAGTAATGTAGAAGGTATAAGCAGATCTCAAA
The DNA here is from genome assembly GCA_028386065.3 of Turnera subulata. Taxonomy (NCBI): domain Eukaryota; kingdom Viridiplantae; phylum Streptophyta; class Magnoliopsida; order Malpighiales; family Passifloraceae; genus Turnera; species Turnera subulata. Next base: position 153,997 of record JAKUCV010007419.1, on the reverse strand, counting down.
ATATTTTATAATTTCTCATCAATTAATATCAACCTAACTTATTTTTATTTTGGTTACTAGAAATTATAAATTTGTTGCCAAAACATTAGTAAAGGGATTTGAAGATTGATGCGAAATCCCATTCCAAAACAGGGTGGAAAATCGTAAGTACATAATACGAAGGAGAAACCGAGAGGTGAATCATTCAGGAGTGGCGAATACTGAGAAGAGGTGATAGCTGGTTGTTTGGTGGGACGGCTCAGAAGAACTGGACAGAAACCCTTGAACTTTCCCTCAACCTTCCCTTATTACAACCAACCCACCCAAAACGATTAAACGAAACAGCCACCGGTCATAGTCAAAAAAAAAAAAAAAAAGAAAAGAAAGAAAAACAAAAGGAAACACTTCTTCTTACATAACATCACAATAAAAGCCTAGAGAAAAGCAAAGAAAAGAAAACCAACTACACACAATCGGAATCAGCCCATGAATGCGCACAAAACATAGTACCACTAGTCCTTAGTTACTACACACATTAGACCACCACACTCTCTACATTCTCCCAACCGACCAACACTGCGCCCCCAAAAAATAAAACTAAACCATCGAAATGTCCGTCGCCACCTACTGCTTCTTCTCCCCGGCAACTCCCGGCGCCACCCCAAGCCCCACCAGTACCACCAAGCTCTCCATCCTCAAACCTCCCTCCTCCTTCGCCGCCTTCAACCTCCGCATATCCCTCCCTTCCCCCTCCCTCATCTCCCTCCGCAACCTCCCCGACCACCGCTTCCCCCTCCTCCTCCCATTCGCTGGCGGCGACGACACCGGCAACAACCTGCCTCCCTCTGGCGGCAGCGGCGGAGGAGGAGACAACAATGATGATGGCGATGACAACGACGCCGGCGATAATGCCGAGGACCAGAACCGGGAGGAGGCGATGCTGGTGCTGGACAAGGCGAAGCGGCAGCTGGAAAGCCTCCCCAGTGACTTGGTGGCGGCGATCCGGGCGGGGAGGATCCCGGGGGCGGTGGTCGCCAAGTTCTTGGAATTGGAGAAGTCCAGCCTGCTCCGGTGGCTCATGAACTTCGGCGGATTCAAGGAGAGGTTGCTCGCCGACGATCTCTTCTTGGCTAAAGTCGCCATGGAGTGTGGCGTTGGCATCTTCACAAAGGTTATATACTTTTTTTTTTTGACATTTTTCATAATGTAACAGAGTTTATTTTATTGGCATTAGATTTTTAAGTAACATTATTGTGTATGCTTGGTTTTATTAGACGGCTGCAGAGTACGATCGTCGCAGAGAGAATTTCTTCAAGGAGCTCGAGATCGTTTTCGCTGATGTGGTATGATTCTGTAATCTTAATGTCGTATTTCACTGTGTTGGGAATTTCGTTTTTGCTTCTCTGGGTTTCTCAATTGGGATTTTTCTTTTTTAAAAAAAAAAATAATAAAATTGATTTTTGTTAGGTGATGGCCATTATCGCGGATTTCATGCTTGTTTACCTTCCTGCTCCTACCGTGTCTCTACGGCCTGCTCTTGCAAGCAACGCAGGAGCTATTGCCAAGTTCTTCCACAACTGCCCCGACAATGCTTTCCAGGTTTATCTTGTGTCCTTAAAATGTTGTTATGCATTGCCTGCCTTGTGGATGTGTCTCTCTTAGCCAATTCCTGTCTCGACTTTGCAGACTGCTCTTGCAGGAACTTCCTATTCGTTTTTACAGAGACTAGGCGCTATAGCGGTAAGGAGTTTGTTTTACTGCTGGATGTGGTTAATTTAACATTCATTACTTTTGTCTTAATGGTCGTTGGTTCTTTTTAATCTGTGCTTCATATGCAGCGTAATGGGACCAAACTCTTTGCTGTTGGCACCACTTCATCGTTGGTAAGTTTTCAATGCTGAGGAAGTTTCTAGATCAACTTTTGCTTTTGGTTGTTTTCTTTCGTTTTGTGCTTGTATGAGTGGTTGGATACTTGGATACACAGCACATTTGAAATTGTTTGGTGTTCGGTTGTTCTGTCAGTTATTCTGTTTGTTGAAGTCCTCGGAGACATAGATATAATCATAACCCTTAATTTTTCCAAGTGGCAGTTGAATAGGCAATCAATTCAGTGACATTGCTTTAGTTTTGGCCTGGTTGAGAGGAACAAGTTAATTACGAAGCGACAATTTCAATCTAAAGCTATAGGGTTTTAAACTTGACTGAACGTCCTGCATTCTGACAAACTCATGCCCATGTGGCATTTCAATTGACATGCCCGATAATTTGGTTACCATTAGTTTTAGCTGGGTTGAAAAAAGCTAAAATTGAACTAAACAAAGTCTTTCACTGGTATATCCCTTTGAGATGAATTGCTTTCCCTCTTTCCCTTTTTTTTTTTAAAAAAATTACCAGTTAGCCTGTTGTTGTTCGCTTCAAAATTTATTCTTTCTATTTAAAATGGATCACATGTCTACATTTTTTCTGTTAGAATTTCTTTACAAAGGTTTATTTCATAACAAGCATTAGTGAAGATCCTTAACTACTTCAAGTAACCTGATGCTTTGATCTTTCTTCTCTTCTCTGTCCTTCATTGCCTTTGGTCGGAGCCTAAACTTTTCTCTTTTCCACTTTATTATTGAAATTAAAACCAAAATGTGAGACTTGACCAGTTCCCCTTATATTACCCATTACCACTATGTATTCCTATCTCTTCTTGTCAAAAGAAAGCTATTTTTTAACTCATTCACCTGTTTGTGGTTAAGGCACCTCTCTTTTAACAAAAGACCCATGATTTTGGAGCTGCTGAGAAAATTTCTTCTTTTTGGTGCAGGTCGGTACAGTTATAACAAATGCCTTGATCAATGCGCGGAAGGCTGTGGATAAAAATTCTGCAGAAGAGGTTGAAAATGTGCCTGTACTGTCCACCAGTGTCGCCTATGGTGTTTACATGGCAGTTTCTAGCAACCTCAGGTATGTGGCCTCTCTTGTTCCTGATGGTAAAGATTAGTTGTTTATTGACAATCTGATGCTTCTAGGTAGAGTTACACCCTGTGAGATTGAAACTATTTAATTGTGGAAAGTTTATTTCCAGTTGTCAAGCGACAATTTGTTATACACATTGATTACATTATTTCTGACATCGGGATCTTGACGACGTTTTCTTGTTAGTCTTAGTGTCTTTGATGGCCGACGAACAATGTGAAAACAACAGTGATGCAATTACTGAAACCGTCACATTAAATGATGTACAAAGTTTTTTATATTATATCAATTTGTCACAGATGCAGTAGCTATGACACTGATGGCTTCTGTTTGTTGGAATATTTTCTGATGGAATAGTTTTGTTGAACAGGTATCAAGTACTAGCTGGCGTTATTGAACAACGCATTCTGGAGCCGATGTTGCATCAACACAAGCTGTTGCTTAGTGCACTATGTTTCGCTGTCCGAACAGGCAACACATATTTGGGTTCTTTACTGTGAGATTCTATACTTGACATCTAGAAATCGTATTAGTTTTATTTTGGTCCTATATGACCTCATGTTGACAATTATTTCCAACAGGTGGGTGGATTACGCACGCCTCATAGGAATTCAGAAGGCCCACGAGGAGCAAAAGGCATTGGATTGAGTAATAAAAAAGTTTTGACAATTTACAGTGTCTCCATCTATGTAGCATAGGTTTGGCTATCGGATTTTGCAGGATGTTTAGAGTGATGAAATATTAAGGTGACCTGAAAATTTATACGTCAGAATTCGTCGATAAATCTGTACTTTTTGTTTGCTTTCTTCTAAATGATTCCAAAATATATTTTTCATCCATTCTTGCTGTTGTGCTTTTACTCTTTTTACATTGGACATGATCAATGATAAATTTGAATGGTTGGGTGAAGTTTATGCAAGTTGGGGCAAGATTTTTCTTGTATCTGTTTTATGGTCAATTACCTTTAACTGTTGCATGGCGACCTCAGGGGATGAGAACTGGGTTATTTGCTCAAAATTTATTGGAAATGCTTTTATGAGTTTAAGCTATTCAGAACTTAATATAACTGGTTCTGTTCTATAACTAGTTACCCTTAATTGTTCTCGTATCTGTTCTATGGTCAATTACCCGTAACCTTTAGATGCTTATTTTGTTTAATGAAGTGCAAAATCCAGAATAATCAGGCTAGCAGTGTGGGGGAAGCTGATCGCCCTACACCAATTAATACGGAGGTGTGAGCTTTCAGATATCAAACTTTTTCATTACAATGAAGCAAATAGATAATAATACTTGGTGCAGTATGCATTATGCAATGATTTCGCCTTTCGTGCAAGCCCTCAACTTGACATGTGTTACACTAGTGTTTGTCATCTGTTCAACATCGCAGCATTCCACCGCTCCTGACTGCAAAACACAATATCTATGAACATTACCAAGTAGTTATTCAGCTATGCATTGATGTTTTAGGTAGTTGTCAAACTGGAGTCATTAACCATTTTCACGTATCAACAACTATCACATTTGTGATGCATGGGTACTTTAGGCTTAATGATCGAGGACCAGCCCAACCAATAGATTGGGTGTGAGCCCTCTGTCCAAGACCCAACTTAGGGAGTGAAGCATATAAAATAGTCCCAGGAAAATCATTAACGACTCTGAAGAGGATTTCATCAAAATCAAAACGTTCTAGCTTGCTCAAAAAGATGTATGTACTGATCACTCACCTCTTTGTATACTCCTGCTGGCGAGAAGACTCGAATTTTGGATATGGCTTCTGCTGAGTGATTGCCACTTGATGAACAGGGTGGAAGATTACGTGGTGATGCCCGAGCATAGGTTGTAATAATTTGATCCCCTCCAGTTTTCTCGATAGATTCCAAGAAAAATACATGAGGCTCTTCGCATGGATTGTTTCTGAGCCATCTGGTGTTAAACATGTAGAATGGAGGCCTAGCATTCCTAGACCATGGCTTGAATGTCTCAAGCGGTCTCCGCAGAAAGCTCCTTGGATGTATGCTTTCATAAAGATGAATGGAGTAGCCCCATGAGGTTGAAAAAGACCAGTTGCTTCTCCTCTGGTAGCAGATAGTTTGTTGCAGGAGCCGTGAATGATCAACCTCTGCTGCCTTCATCAGGTGATTTATCGATGCAGAGCGGTTCTTAAATGGAAAGATCGGGTCTATGGTGTCAATGTGGTGGAGGGAGAGAGCAGGAGATTGAGGATGTGCTGATAGAAAACCTGATATGTCACCATGTAAATCAATCTGCAGTGAGTCACATAATTAGAGTAATTAGTTTGCTCTCCTTGTTTTCTTCATTTCTATTCAACTTTAGAAAGAAACCCTTTGTAGTATACATTTTTGTGATAATATTCTGCTTTTCTAAACAGAACGTGTAAAGTAAAGAAACATAAAGTACCTGGTGAAACCCCTTTTCTTGAGTCAGAGCGACTCCAATATCAGCCAAGCATGTCTGCAACAGAAGGTCACTTGAATATATAGGATATCTCCCAATGCATCTATCTAGCTCTGTTGCTAGAGCTGCTGCTAGAGGGTAGCTCAAAGCATATCCAGCTCCACCAAAAGCCATATCAAATGAGAAATCAGAGTTTGATCTCACACATTCCGAATTCTTTCCTATATACAAGTACTTGTTATGGTCATACTTAGCCAGAACCTCTACCAAGTTATCAAGAAATAGTACAGTATCATCATCCGCCATGACATACCATCTAACTTCTTCATCTCCCTGCCTAAAAGTCTCCACAATGGTGCGTGCAATTCTAACTTGTGTTACAACTCTGTAGTTCACCTTAAATAATTTGGTGACATCTTCATTGACCCGAAAAGGAGGAGAAGACGCAGGCCAAGGTTGGAAGTCTGGCGTGGGAGGTCTATCAAGAAAAAGATACCCTCGGGTCACATTTGGTCGCCACCATGCTTCAATGTAAGACCTTTTATGCCTCCATGTGTTCATGGAACCAACTACGCCAAACACAATGTGGCTGAGATTTGTAGGAGTCTTGTTGTGGATATTAGGAGTATATGTGTCTTTTGGGTAAAGGGGCCACCTGAGCTTAAAAAGTGTAAACCTACTGGAAGATTGGTAATAGGGATGGTTGTTAAACAAGACTGTGTAGAACAAGAACAGGACCAGTCCAGATATAGCCATGGACTTGCACAGCGTTCCAAGAGATACATGCTGAATACTTTGCTGAATTGTTGTAGTGATGCTGCTGGGTTTCTCTGAAGACATCTTTAGAGGTCCTTGGGGAAGTTTAAGTGGGATTAATTGTCATTGTTAATTACATGGTTTAATAGAACAATTGGTTCTTGTCTTTGCTTGATAATCCATGTGACATTGGTCCGTCTTTGTGTGTGTAAGCGCCCTTAACCCGAGTTTGCTGATGCATAATTTTCGTGAGTTGCCTAAATAAAATACCATGCAACAAGTGCAGTAAAACATGTTGAGGTTGAAATGAAGGCCTTGTGTTAATGCGAGGGAAAGAAAGGTCTCACAATGCTTTTCATGCTGATGCAGCCAAACACTAATTCTTGGGGTGTAACGGTTTCAGTTTTCTACTCTGCACTGGGTAATTGATACTTCCTCAAAAAGGATGTGTACACTACACAGATTGCCTATGAAAAGTATCTACTACAATAATCCACATAAATCGCAATTCGTGCATTTTGAATGCTTTTACCTCAATGATAGCTCTGGTAACACTTCATAGTTAACCGCATAATTTGCTAATCTAAAAGTAATGGGAATGTAACCAAAAGAACCAAGGGAATCAATAACCGATTTTGTGTCCCATATTTTTTTTGTTTTCCTAATCATATACTCCGAGTCTTATTACGTGTCCGTAATGCTGTATCCTGGGCAGCCGAATGATGATGTAGGCATGTAGCGCTACCTGAGTTGTTGTCAGGACATGACTGTTGACACTTTAGTCGGTCTCACAGTAATTTTACATGTGTAACCAATCATCTCTCAACATATTATACAATATATTTAAAACGCATTCAAAGAATTTACAAATTTATCTATAAGACTTTATAGGTATTTTCATATTTTTTTTCATATATTGTTAACATGCTAAGTATATTTTTATCTCATATAGTTTTATTTCAAAATATAAATTCTTTTCAATGAAACCATGACTATTTTATTGCACTTTAGTTTATTTTTTTATCATGCATAAACTTTTTCTTTTATATTACAACTTTTCATATATTTTGAAATAAACATTTGAAAATTTTATCTTATAATAAAAAAATTAATGCTACGTTGGATATATGGTTTTACTTTATTTTTTTAATAATTTTAAGTTAATTTTTACTAAACATATTATTTTTTAACATAAATATTAATTTTTTTATATATATATTATGGATAAGTGTTTGACAAAATTTTCTTTTAATAAATAAATTATTAAATTAATTGTTACAGTGGATTCTTTTCTTTGATTTACGTATTAAAAAATTTTAAGTGTAAATATGTTATTGTTATGTTATTCTAATATTAATATCTAATACCTGCAAAAAGGCGCAATCTTTATCCTAATGTACTTCAATAGACCTCATGGCTTGTGTCTAACGAGAGTGCCATAACTTCATTTGACATATTGCTGTAGTGCTGGGTGATCTCTATTATCCACACCAATCATTCAGCCCCACAGAAAGGCAGTGACAAACTCTCCTTGCTGCATCAGGCAACATAATAATGCAAATGCTGAGAACTCCACGCAATTTCCAGTCATACTTCAACTTAAGTTCGTCACGTGTTCCAGCAAGCATTAATTCAATACTAAATTTAAGGTTAAGACTTTCACTTTTTCAATCTTTATGTCCCTCTTCTTTTTATTTCAAACATTATATTCCCGAACTTGTTTGAAATGAAACAATGTCGTCCAATTTACCTCTAATTTCAGGTCATCCAATCACTGTCTGCCCCGTGCCTTGAGGGGCCGGGCCTGGTTGCCAGGTGGAAAATTTTTTTTCCCCTCCCTCTATTTTTCGGATTTTTATGTTTTGGAGGAAAAAAATTAAATATTACAAAAAAATGATTATAAATAAAAAAACAAAAGATTACAAAATTTGAAATTTAAGATTAACAATTAATTAATAACAATTAGTATTTAAATTAAAAATTAACTTGTCAAAATAAAATTCACCTATTAATTAACTTACCAAAATTAACTCCACCCGTTAAATCCACCACTAAACCCGCCCCTAATCAACTTGACAAAATAAAACCCATAAAATTTGAAATTTAAGATTAACAATTAATTAATAACAATTAGTATTTGAAATAAAGATTAACTAGTCAAAATAAAATTCACCTATTAATTAACTTACCAAAATTAACTCCACCCGTTAAATCCACCCACTAAACCCGCCCCTAATTAACTTGACAAAATAAAACCCACAAAATTTGAAATTTAAGATTAACAATTAATTAATAATAATTAGTATTTAAAATAAAGATTAACTTGTCAAAATAAAATTCACCTATTAATCAACTTACCAAAATTAACTCCACCCGTTAAATCCACCCACTAAACCCGCCCCTAATTAACTTGACAAAATAAAAATCCTCACAAAAAAAAAAACAAAAACGCATCCTCATCCTCTTCTCTTTCACTGATCATTGCTTTTCGTTTTCCCCATAATCACGCCCTCCATTGAACCACCGTCCGCCGCCGTCGCCGCTTCCCTCCTCACCCTCCCTTCCCTCTTCTACCTCTCCTCCATCGTCTGCTCCGTCCACCTCTCCTTCCGGTTCGCCCCTCCCTCCCCATACCTCTATCGAAGCCGCTACCGAGCATAGGAGCGACATCACGCCTCAGGTCACCTCTGCACCTTTCCCTGTTCTCGCGCCGCCTCGCAAGCACCACCGTCCCTCCTCTTAATCGCGCCGCCCGATCTCTCCTCTGCCTCTGCAACTCGCGCCACCGTCGGGGTAAGTTGCTGCCGCCAAATTAAATTCCCCTCCTCTCTGTGATTGATGTTGGGTTAATTAAGATACCTTTGGATTGATGTATGTCGGGTTGAATTGGAACTGATTACTTGGTCTTGTTTTGCTTTATGATTGCGGGTTGATTTGGGTGGATTCAGGCTAGGTGGTTGTAATGGCGGTGATGGTGTTGTTATTAAGGGGTTGGTGGTTGATTTGAGGTGGATTCAGGCTTGGTGGTGGATTCGTCCCTCTTGTCGCCGGTGCGGTGATACAGCTAGAGCAAAAGTTGTCGTCACTAACCCGTGTCACCACCGCGCGTCTCTGTTTCGAGGAGCAGCCAGTGCGAGGTATCAGGCCGTCGTTGCAAGAGCCTTCAAACTCATCTCCATCACCGCCGCCCCTCCGCGGTGTTGGTGCGGATGAGGAGGTAGAAGGCGTCGCCGGGGAGGGAGAGGTTGATGTCGAAAGGAGTTGAAGGGGGTGGAGGAGAATTGTGTGAAGGGGAAGAAAAAAAGAAAAAACGAGGAAGCAGAAAAGAAAAATTGGGAAAAAAGAAAATTTGTAGAAAAATTAAATATATTTAAATTTTTTTTCTTTACCTCCAAAACATAAAAATCCGGAAAATAGAGGGAGGGGAAGAAAAAAAATTTCCACCTGGCAAGCAGGCCCGGCCCCTCAAGACACGTGGCAGACAGTGATTGGATGACCGGAAATTGAAGGTAAATTGGACGACATTGTTTCATTTCAAACAGGTTCGAGGACATAATGTTTGAAATAAAAAGAAGAGGGATATAAACATTGAAATCGAAAAAGTGAAAGGACACACTGCGTCTTTTAACCCTAAATTTAATATCATTACCAACAGAAACATTACCATGGCTAGAATAGAAGGGAAGTATAATAATTTCCGCTCCATTCTCATTCATGTCATCGAAAAGATAATTTCTTCTCGGGAATTTATACCAAACAAGTTTTGTTTCGATTTTCAGGGGTGGCCTCCTAAACGCAAAAAAGTAGGTAAAAAACTGCTCGAACCAGCAACATACTGTCTTAGACTAATAAACACGATTGCAACCGGCCTCCTAAAGACTAGTATAGGTGTGTAAATTCAGGACAGACGAAAATTAACTATACATCTTGAATCCTCCACAGGGGAAATAATGATATCGTACATGCTCTAAACACACTAATTCTTGGGTTAGTGGAGTCTTTATATTAGAATTTCGAGGAACCAATATGAAGGTAAACCACAATATTCAGTCTTCAGTTGACAAATTTCCAACTAAGGAAAGAATAATTAATTATAGAAATAATATTTTTTGTGTCCCTAAACTTTGTCAATTTCTCAAGAGTTGTCCCTAAAGAATTTTTCGCCAATTTTTTTGTCCCTGAACCTGATAAATCCCTAGAAGAACTATCCTTTCTCCCTCCGGTGGTCGGTTACCCTCTCACGGGCTGACACGTGGCATGTGGGACCCGAGAGGCCCTGAATATTTTATTCTTCCCCATTTATTTTTCCTTTTTTTCGGTTTTGTTTTTGGAAATTTCGTTTTAATTTGGAAAATGATTTTCCAGGAATAGAATAATTGGTGGGCCCCATGAACAATGAAGGGGAGGAAGGATTAAAAATTCTGGGATATTAGTGGGCCCTGCGCCCAAGGGAGGAGAGATGGAATTGAAAATTAATTTTTTACTGTGGGGCCCACGCACTTTGGAGGGGGATAAGAGTTAAAAATTGTGGGTTATTGGTGGGACCCGTATACAGGGGATAGGGGAGAGGCACGTGGGCTGAGGTGGGCGAGAGTTTTCCCGCTCTACGAATCCGCATCGTTTGGTGACTAAAAAAGGAACAAATTGGCTCCCTTCGGTTAAACGAGGTCGTGGACACAACTACAACTGCGTGTTCTTTCCCCTTGCGTTGAATTTCTTAAACGAAGAAGTGCATAATAGCGGTGGATGCAATTCACTGTAGCTTTTCTGTGGTTCATGTCCTCGTCTTCGTCATCAAATTATTCTTCTAGGTCCACTTCTAGTAAACAAACAAGTAGGCGTCTCTTTGTTGATGGGAGCGTCATAAGCTCCACCGTCGGTCAGAAGCCCATTTATGAGTACGAAGGAAGTGTTTTCTGTGGATGTAGGCGGCGGTCTCCGATATGGTACTCATGGAGCGATAGCAACCTAGAGAGGAGATTCTATGGTTGTGGTTCTTTGAAGAGATGTGGGCTCTTGCAATGGATTAACGATGAGCACGAAATCAGAGTTCAAAGGTTGCTGATTGGATTGAGGAACCGAGACAGGCAACTGATTGATCGTAATAATGAGCTGTCAAGGGAGAATAGAAAGCTGAAGGAAGAGGTCGATGTTATGGTCAATCTCGATGACGACCAGAACAATGCAGGGAGTTTGGGGACGAGTTCGGGTGTATGCCAGGCTTTGTCTGCACCAATTACAGTGTTGTCTTGTGGTGTTGGTTACGATTTTTGCAATTAATCTTAAGTAATGTTGTTGTTTGGTTATGTTGTTGTTTAGTTATGTTGTTGTTTGGGTATTCATGTTTTCCTCTTGTTCTTCGGCCTGACGTTGGCTGTGTGTATGATGTACTTGGTTGAATGAATGATAATTTGCAGTTCCAGTTGCAGTTGAATAGTAAGCATTTGGCGTTGGTTGTGTATGATGAACTTAGTTAAATGAATGATAATTTGCAGTTGCAGTTGAATAGTAAGCAGTTTGTGCGAATTGCATAATCTGGTTGGACTTGAAGTAATAAAACAGATTCATTGTAAAGAAAAGAGTTTGAAACATTAGTTGTTGAGACATACCCCCGACAACTTTCTACCGACCGAAGAAGGAAAAAATGAACAAGGCTACAACTACATCAGACCAGGAACAAGACTACGACTGAAGACGACGAAACAAGAGAAGGACCAAAAACATCTCTGGGTAGCCTGGTGGCAGAGATGTCGAGATGTGGAGCAACGAACATAGTAGGGAACCTTTCGACGGCACAATCAATAAGCAAGAGGAAGAAATGGATGATCAACCTCCTCAAAATCCTCATCCCAATCCAAATCCCAAACCACTGGTCATACCTTGTTCAAGAAGAATTGGTTGTACCTTGTTCAGGAAGAATTGGTCGTCCATTGCTCATGCATGATTCTATGGCCTGAGGCTGTCTGGTTCATCCAATTTAAGCCCCTACTTTTTCACGCCTTGGTGATATACAGTTGCTTGCTTTGTGGGACACTAAACCACAAGTGTAACAAATCAGATCAATATCCTCATACCTGAACTCAATCCAAACATCTTCCCCACGGTCATCCCGGTGCATGGTCCCCGCAGGAAGAGGTTTCCACAAATCCAAAGTCACATCTACACATACAAAAGGCCGTCCTCCAGCGAACAAGGTCACAGCGTATGGATCATACCCGTGGAATTCACGGAAAACCTCCACTATTTGCAATATGGTGGAATGTAGAAGGCGTTCTTCTGGAATGTTATGCAACTGGACCCAGTCACAGTAAACACCCTCCGCTTGCAGTCTGGACCTCTGGTACGTCGTCCTACTACTCCTGCGTTGGTTTGACATAGTGGAAGTCGATGACATGACAGACTCAGCCATGATGGAGATTGCCAAGGTATTGGCTGGTAATGTAGTATTGGTTTGCAGAAGCGGCTTGGTTTGTGGAGATGGAGCACTATATGCAGTTACCCTTTGTAAAGGGAAGTAGTGAATGCATTTTGTGAACGGATTGGTTGGTTGTGCCGGTTGGTCAAAGGTCGGATTGGATTCGGAAGGATTGTTTTGGCGAGCTTTTTTAGAGTTAACTAAGGAAGGTAATGGTCTGGGAATGGGAGGAGGCAGGAAATTAAATCGCAGTTAGTGGCTTGCATTTAATGTTGAAAGAAACACAATTAAGATAGGGTTAGAGGGCAGACCTCAACTACCTACTGTTAAGAGTAGATTGAAGCCCTAGTTTAGAAAAAGTAAACATAACCCTACAACACTAATTAAGACGAGCGTCAAACATCATATGATAGGGTAACCAGTACCACGATAGAGACAGACATGTATAACATGCAGTAAACAGAGAAACATAGATAAACACGACAATGTTCATAACGATAAGCACGACAATATTCATAAGGAAGGCATCACACAGAAGGGATGCTTATCATGTTCTTGCTTCCACGTCAAAAGATAACAGTAGGATGAACCAATACGATATTTATATTCTTTCAACCAAGGAATCAAAAGTCAAATTAACTAACAAACTTGGAAGATAATAGTAGGATGAACTTATATTCCTTCAGCCAAGGAATCAAAAGTCAAATTAAGTAACCAACTTGGTTCAACGGCCTCTTCTCCCCCTTCCTCTTGGCCACCTCCTTCTGCCTCCACCACGTCCACCGCCTCCATTGCGTGCAAACACTGGTACCTCCAATTCTGCTACAACCCCAGACATAGTTTATAACTATAAGGAAGGACATTGAAATGCACAACAAATGTATACAAATAGAGATAAAACATTAACATTCAGCGGTTACTATGCACATAAACAACAGTTTCGTAACAGAATTCGTTGTTTTAAGATTGAACATACCAGGCTCGGGAGGCTGATTAACAGTGCTGGGAGCCTCATTAATATCGATAGTGGAAAATTGTGTGTTTTGCACATTGTCATCAGACTCGTTGCTCTCTGTCCTGCGCCTGTTGGGCACTTTTATGATTCGTTGTGACCTCGTACCAGGCTGCAAATGGGAATGAAATTGTAGAGGCAGAATATAAGGTAGCTGAAACAATAGGATCGCGAATCAGGCTCCAAAAGAAGGGTATATTTACAGATTCATAATCTTACATCCTGTACCATCCATTTTGATTCTGTAACTAGCACGCCCCTCCCTTCATCGAAATTAAGCCGCCTCCCTCTGTCTATTTTTTACCTGGCTCTTTGACTTGGCGGTTTGCCTCTACGAGTAGGCGCTCTGCCTCTGGGACTATCTGGAAAAAATTTCCATCTGTTTCCTGCGCATATGGACAAAAACTTCCAATTGCTAGAACTTGGTGTTTCATACCTCGAAAGCAGAAGAAAATAAAAGAAAATAGCTTTAACCTCATGAGGGGCATTGTGGACCTGTGTCACAGAAGCTGGGATACTTACAGACTGAACCTATATCACAGAAGCTGGGATACTTGCAGACTGGACTTGTGTCACAGAATTTGGGATAGTTGCAGACTGTACCTGTGTCACAAAATTTGGGATACTTAAAGTCTGGACAGATGCCCTCCTTCTTGCACCCATCTACGCTGGCAATTCTCTTGTCATAGCAGATGCAGTTTGCTATTCGGGGGACCAATTACAGCAATATGAAGACATCATGTAATGGGTTATATGATGAAAAACATAATGGGTGATATGATGAAAAAGTAATATTAATGATAATACCTTCCTTTTTCCTGTGTTCCTCGGCTATGAATCTGCATCAACTTTTGGTGGTAGTGTCAATTGAAGAGCTTGTGGAGTCAATGTCTGGGACAACTATTCTCTTTGAAAATCACTGCAATGAGCAATAGGAATCATTGTTTACACCGAATTAATATTAATGGTAAATTGGCAACCACATCCAACTTGCACCTCACCTGCCTCCTACTGCATGTGAGGATATTGTGACCAAATTCTTTGCATTGTTGACACTGCATCACTCGTGCGGTTTTTGGTCTCCTATTTTTTCCCCGAACTCAGGTCACCTTTTTGTCTGGGGTCTGCCTCTCTTTGTATCAGCTGGGGGTGGGTGAACTGCTGGCTTGCCTGACGACTGCTAGAAAAGTTCCCCACGTACGGGATTCAAGGACAATCTGTAGGACTTCATGAACATATCTTTGTGGTACCACCTGGCCACATACTTCTCAACCTACTCCTTATCGTTGAAAATTACTGCTGCACCATGTGGGCATGAAATTCCAGTTAGCTCCCACGCCCTACAAGTGCACTGTCGTTTATTCTTGTCCACTACATATCTATGTTGCCTATTAGCGACCTCATACTTCCCACACCCATTTGGTTGAACCCAGTACAAAGCCGTAATATCTTTGCTTCTTTCGATTAACTCTACGAATTTATTTCTATAATCTTGCCTCCAACCAGATACAAACGCTTGTCTTGTAGCAATCCTAGCCATCATCAAATTCCTAATGTCCTCTAGCATTGAAATTACTGATTAGAACCTCGCTTCAATGATGAAGCAGTTGAAAACCTCACAGATGTTGTTGTCAACTACATCCGACTTGCACCATGTGTCCTGATAAGCTCTACACCAAAGCGCGGGATGCTCTGCTAAAAAATCCATCTTTGTCTGCTCCAATATATCATCAAATTTTGCAACAAGCTCTGCTAACTCTTGGGGTGTGGTGCTCTTAACGCACTTCTAGAAGTGCTTTTGAAGGTCCTCACCTCCGTTAGCTCTCCTCCTTTTGGCAAAAATATGCCTGGCACACCTCCTATGTTCAGCGTCTGGCAATACCTCATGGACAGCTCTAATCAAACCTTGCAATGTGTGGTAAGTTAATGCAAAAAATTTTGAAACCCAACCTCAACAGTATATACTGAAATAAGAAAGAAGCAGAACTAATATGCTTCACCGAAGACCAAGACTCAGGTACTAAATTAAGAGTAATCTTGTGTTGGTCGGAGATGAATGTCCAACCTTTCCCAACCCCATATGGAAGTCCTAGATCTTGCACAAGGTTAATGAGAAATCACCTCCAATTTTCAGTGTTTTCAACTCGAACCATAACCCATGTCAGTGTGTACATTTGGTTGTTAGCATCCCTCCCAACAGCAGCTAGGAGTTGTCCTCCTAACGGCCCTTTTTAGGAAGCATCCATCTAGCCCAATTACACGCCTAAAACCTGCTTTGAGTCTAATTTTTAGTGCATGGAAGCAAATGTAAAGCCTCTCAAACTCATTAGTGCCATCCACATCTTCAGTATCCAAGAATATACTGCTCCCTAGATTCGTAATTCTCAAAGTTTGCAAATAATCCTCCAGCCTGTTATACTCATGAGCCTCATCACCTTTGAAATGTTTACGAACTAATTCTTTTGCATCTCGAGCTTGTCCCCAGCTTGGAGCAACCTTAAACTTCCTCCTCCTAATCTCCATGATCTGTGTTGGACGGAAGTCCTGGGCAGCCGAGGCGTATTTGTCTATCAAATAGTTTGCAATCACTCGCTTGGTCACTCTGCTGTTGGCATTCCCAGCTCCACAATCATGTTTTACGACATGATACTTCCTCACAACCCAAATCTTGTTAGTCTTATGGTGTGTTACCTGCACATACCACCTACAACTTGGAACCTTGCATTCTCTCAACCTATCTTTGTCAATCTTCACCACTTGATATCTCGCCTCTCACTGATGCTCCATTTGTCGAATGCTTCTTTCACTTCTCCTCTATTGTGAAATATCATACCCATAGCAAAAGGAGGTACCTTGTCAGCAGGCCTGAAGTATTTTTCAGTCGATTTCCTTCCATGCTCACTATCTCCATCATCGCCTTCATCTGTAATATAAGTTGGATGAATGGAACTGCCTTCATTGCCTAAAAATTCAAACTCATCTTCATTCCATTTGCCCTTTCTCAGCCGATTGATATCCTCCTTAGATCTACGCAACCATTGATCAGCCTCACCATCCTCCCCCTTTGCAGGTATATGCTCAGAAGCAGCTACTACTACCTGCCTTTCATTGTCTCTTTCTACATCAGCCTCATATGATGCTCCCTCTTAAGGTTCTTGAATACCTGCTGCTTGCCTCTCCCTCTATTGCTTGCTTTCTTGCCTCTCCCTTTTAATTATTTCTCTCAGCTGCTTTCTGTAAAGTTGGAGCTCATCGTCGTCATTGTTCGTCAACTCATCCACGACAACCCAGTCATCTGCATCCATTGTGTCATCGGCACCCATTGCCACTCCCTCTTTTTCATGATTAAGCTTATCGACAACATCATTCTCCCTCGGCTTCTCAAAAACAGTATCTCTATCTGTTTCCCCTTCCTCATCTATGCCATCCAACCCTTCAGCAACCGAATCAATGCCATCCTCACTTAGGCCCACAATTCCTTCATGAACTGCATTTGCTTCAGCAGCTTGTGCACCTTCATTTTCTACTCCATGTTCTTGCTCACCAATGAATAAGTTACCTCTCCCCTCTCTTACTATTGTCGCCCACCTCAAACCTACTCAGATTAATATTGTCAATAATTTGGCATTTACTATCATCAATAACCTCATCCCTTGTCTCATTCTCACCCTCCCGGTTACTCTGACCTCCATTAATAGCCCCACTACTCTCACCATATGACAGACCAGGACATTGTACATTTAACCTCCTGCATATATTTTGAGGATTGTCTACTCTAAAGTATGGGGGCTCCTCATCCCCGTGCTCAACGTAAATATCAGCCTCACCCTCTTTTGCTGCAAGGTCAAGAAGTGGACCAAAGCATCTGTCATTGTCCACCTCCTTCAGCTCCTGCTCTAACAGGCCATCTTGGTCCTTACCGTGCTCTGCAGCTGCGAAAGCTAAAAGAAGCTGAGAAAGGTAGAAAGAGAGACGAGATAAAGAAAAAGGTGAGGTTAGGGTCTGGCAGAGAAGGCTTCGGGTTCACTGTGGGTGAGGCTGGGGTTTGGCAGACTCAGAAGCTTAGCAACTCCCTTTATGGGTACGAATGTTTGCCTTTTGTAGTACAACTAACGGTTCAATATGTGTGTGTAAAGGTCTACGGTGCTCTTTCTTTTTGGCTTCTGTGTAGTTTATGGTGGTCCTGGTTTGTGTGTCCGTGTTGGGTGGTGTAGTGTTAGGCTAACTAGGTAACAGAACAATTCAACTGTTTTGTAATTACTTATGTAATGGAATTACTTATTGGAAATTGTTGAGTAATTGTTTAGTAAATTTCTGTAATTATTTAGTAAATTCCTGTAATTGTTTGGTAAATTCCTATAATTGTTTAGTAGTGATGCTCTCGGTGTAGTGGTCATTGTTTAGTAATTGTTTGTCCCCTTACTGTGAAACATGTAGGCCAGTGATTAATGGCATTCGAGGAAGTGATATTGCGTTATTATATTGGTGGCATATTCATTCGGGCTCCTATCCTTACTTATTTGCTAAGAGAGGTTGAGTATAGATATGTGAGTGTGGACCACCTTTCCTACCATGCTCTGCCTGGGCTACTGTTAATTAAGTAATATGATGCTCATCTCTTCACAAAAAAAAATGTTAACAAAAGAGACATTATATAATTATGACACTCTAAATTTAAAAGATATAATTCTGGTAATTAAGATATTGTTCTTAATTGGGATTTAAAGAACCGTCATCTCTTTTCTTTTGTGAAGCTGTCATTGCTAGATAAAAAAGTTACATAACACAGACATCTTATCAAGCCAAACTAGCACCCACATCAGGATAGAAACCAGCAGCTAATCATTATTTTGTAATTTTTGGTAACCATTCAAGCTCGTTTTCGAAGTTATGATAACAATTTTTGGTAACAATTCATATCCTCTCCAGTTCAGTTTCTTTGGTTCCTAGCACAGGTTTGGATCTGTCCTGCAGAAAATTGAAATTTGAATCCACCTCTCAATACACGTCACATATATCCGTTTAATTAAGCCTCCGCTCATACTAAATCCAACCATATTTATTACTCCCAACTGAGATCGTGTTCTGTTGTGGTGAGAGTTTTTTTTTTGGGTACTTGAGTTTGCAAGTTTCATTCATTTCTATGGTGGCAGTGGGCGAGGGTGATGAGGAGGACGACGGCGATTGCCACAAAGATGACCCGAGTTTTGTCCTAGTGGACTTTGGGCAACAACCATGGTGTGTTCGACGATGGCCATAGGTACAAACATCAACTTCAGCTCCAATTGACGAATTGTCGATTTGCAAGGCATGGAAGAGTGTTCTCCTACTCTCAGGGAGGCATTGCTTGTATAAACCAGCCGCAAGTCATCCTAAATATCGCACTAAAAATTGATCTGAGAGTGTTCAGTAGAGCTGCCTTGGATTGGCTTTCCTGTTGCAAAGTTAATGCCATAACTTCAGTGTTTTTACACTAGCGTTGCGTCCTTCTCATACTCATTTGAAACAACTGTTTATTTGGTTTTGTAATTTGTTAATTGTTATACATAACCTGGACTGATGTCTTAGATGCAGTAGATTAGATTATTTCAGTTTCTTTTCTGTACTATGAAAAAGAATCGTTACTCTACCACCAAGCTACTGCTTCAGTTATGTCTTGGTACTATAGAAGAAAGCTTATAAACAAAATTTAGGGGGGCCATGGCCCCTATCTGCGACCCCTAAATCCGCCCCTGCACTTAACACACCACACCAAGACCTGATGCAATCAGCACACGCATCATAAACATAATAGGGAAAGGCTGGTTGCTTCGCTTTGATCCAGAAGATGGATCTCAACAAGATAAGCTCGGACATTCTCTGCCAATCCACATCCTGGTTTTGAAAAATCTTCTTGTTCCTATATCTAGGCAATAACTTCATCTTTCATGCAGGTTCTTATCTTGATGTCTGTAACATTCACCTCAGCTTTGTACTCAACATCACAGCATTCTATTACACCAGCCTGGATCAAGGACAGAAAGGAAAAGAAAAAAACATCCAAATTATAAAAGCAGCCAAATTAAAATGGAAAAGCTACACATATATACTTCCTCAAGTACTTGTTGTATATAACATTAATGTACAGTACTTGCCCGAGTAAGAGAAGGAAGGATATCTATATACATATAACTCACCGTCTTTCGCGTTCTTGCAGGAGAAAACACCCGAATTTCTGAGATGTGATCGGCAGAATGATTTCCTGAAGCGGAACAAGGAGGCAAGTTCCGGGGCCATGATCGAGCATAGGTTGTAACAAACTGGTTCTTCCTTGAAGCATACTCTATAGACCGAAAGAAAAACACATGGGGGGCTTCGCATGGATTGTTTGTCATCCACCGGGTGTTGAACATGTAGTATGGGCGCTTCCAATTGTTGGCCCAGGGCCTAAATGTCTCCAGGGGTTTCCGGAGAACGCTGCGTGGGATTATGTTGTCGTAGATATGCGCGGAATAGCCCCAGGAGACGGAGAATGAGCGGTTGCTTTCTCTCTGGTAGCAAATGGTTTGTTGCAGGAGGCGAGACTGATCAAATTGTGCTGCTTTCATGAGGTGGTTCAAGGCTTGGTTGCGGTCCATGGAGGGAAATATTGGGTCTACTAGCTCAAGATGGTGGAGGGTGAGGAAGGGAGACGGAGGGTGAGAAGATAGAAGGCCTGATATGTCTCCATGGAGATCAATCTGTAATTTACCACAATCAAACCAAAAGGCCCAAAAAAGAAAATAGTGAGAAGAGTCGGCTAGCTATGCGCTTTGCATTTACCCGGCCCGAGTAACTAATTAATATGCTACATTGAGGAAATTGGTAGAACACTTTGGTGCACGAATTCAGTAGATAAAAGCCTTTTTTTTTTCTTCCTTTAAACTATGTGCATGATGTTGCACGAAGTGAGTGAATCTCCATAAAATGGAACTGAAACTAATTTTAACAATTATACATACTATCTTCTAAGTACTGTGTAAGATTACCTGGTGAATTCCCTTTTCGATTGTAAGATGAACACCAACATCGGCTAAGCAGGATTGTGCAATTTGATCGCTGGCCCACAAGTAGTTATATCTCTCAATGCATCCATCCACTAACTTGGTCGCCATCGCCTGTGCTAATGGATAGCTCAAGGCATATCCAGCCCCACCAAATCCCATGTCAAAAGAGAAATCAGAATTTGATTTAACGCACTCTGAATTAGACCCAATGTACTGGTATTTAGTGTGATCATACTTTCGTAGAACTTCCACTAAATTGTCAACCATAAATATACTGTCATCATCACACATTATGAACCACCTCAGGCCTTCATCTCCCACCCTGTACATGTCCAAAATTGAACGAAACATTCGAACTTGAACGTCACTGACAATATGTGGATATATTCTTAACTTGGTGACGTCTTCATTGACTACAAAAGGAGGAGAAGTTGCAGTCCAGGGCAGAAACTCTTGTGTGGGTTCTTTATCCAAGAATAGATGCCCTCTAGTGACATTGGGTCGCCACCAGGATTCCACATATGGCCTTCTGTACTTCCATGATTTCAAGGAACTAATTACTATGAATCCAATGTGGTTGATATTGGTGGGTGGATCAGTAGTAGTGTCATTAGGTGAAGAAGCTGGCCATTGTAGTTGAAAGGACCTAAAAAGTTGTGAAGCTTGTGTATCAGTCTGGTCGAAAAAGAGTGTGTATAACAGGAGGAGTATCAGGCCTGATATGGCTATGACTTTACATAAAATACCAAGGGAGAAATGTTGAAACTTCTGCTGAATAAAACTGGAGCTAATGACATTTGGAGATGACATTTCAATGACAGGGAAGGGTTAATTGCAGATGAAAATGCAAACAGGCAGAGCTTTAAGGTGTTTAAGAGTGGACTTTGAAAATTAAAAGGCTTTCCTCTCTTCTTTTTTCTTTTTTAAAGTAAGACAACGCATTTTATTAATAAATGAGTCTATTATAAGAAGGAGAGTAATATAGAACTAAGCTATAACCAGACTCATAGGATGGTCATAAACAGATAACTAATGAAGAATTTGATTTCGTGATGGCTCATATTGCAAGTGGATGGTGTGATCATTAATGGATCTACCATGACTTATGGTGTAATTCATCTACAGGGACTACGTACCTTAGTTGACATGCATATTTTTTAAGAAGAGGAAAACTGTGATCAATATTATTACAGTTCCTGACCTTGCAAATTGAATACTTGTTGCGTATCATAGACTCGTATAGTTTCTGGAAAAGAGAATACGGAAATTCGCTCCTTGACAAGATGCACATAAAATTAATGGTCTTTACTCCCACCCAAATAACCTAAGTCACCTGTCAACTTTAAGTGGTATAAGCAGGTACAATCGGCAATCAGTCTTATGATCTGACTTTGCAACTTTGTACTTATTGTTTTTGGTATTATTAATAATAAAGATCATCGTTAGCATCAGAAAAAAAAAATGTGTACCAATAAATTTACACAAAATAAGTGAACTTGTCGTTTTTGTGGTGTGCTTAGTATAGCTCCAAAATAAAATTTTTTCAGGGCAAAACATCTCCGAACAACATGTTTCCGATCATCCAGTGGTCGGAAATAGCAAATTTAATAAAAATCTAGTACTTCAAGGGGAACAAAATCTATGAAAAATGAGTCCAAGAACCACATTTAGTGAAGCAGGCAACTACCATTGAACCCGCAGCAGAGTTGAGGTACTAAAGAATACTGGAAATTTTACATGTGGCGTGCATAAAAAGTTTAGAAAAAGAAATTATACTTAATTGGAGAATTGTCACATATCAAGGGATTACAAGCTTCAATATCGAGTATCGACCACTCCTTGGGAAATTTGATAGAGGACCTGAAGGTCTTTTTCTTCCTCTTTTATTCTAAGATTTTGAAATAAGACATCACATTTCATCTACCATTTAGCTCAGTCTCTCATCTGTTGAAAAGATTCTGGCTTAGGAAAAAAAAAAAAGAAAGATTTTCGTTACACATTTACATGATAAGAATAATAGTAAAATGAGAAGGAAGGGAAAGGAAAGCACAAGCTCCAAGTCCAACATTATGACATGAGAAACGAAAGGCTACACACTATGTATACGTATCCGAAATTATTGAATTTAATCCAAGATTTTTTTTTTTTTTTTTGTCGAAGGAAAAATAAAGGCATCAGTGGTGTCATCATCGCCCCGTCGGTCCAGGCTCCGGTCAGAACCGGTTACATCCTGGCATTAGACCCTCCTCATAGGAGAGACCGCCCACCGGGGCACCAGCGGACACCCTCGCCTGCTACGCGTCATAGTGTCGGGGAGACCCCGGGCTCAACGGCCACCACCCTAATCCAAGATTGAAGTGCATACCCCCATTTGACTCCATGCGATAAGTATGTTTTTGGTTAGAAGAAGACATATATTATTCAATTCACACTGTTTACCCAGGGTAGGAGGAGGCATACACGAAAAGTCACATGATTCTTGTCCATTCAAGAACACGCAAAGCAAAAGCTTTGCTTTGCATGGTGTCGAAGTTTAATTTTGACCCTTGAACTTCTCGGGACTGCAATTTTCCCGTTGAATATTCCTGTAAACAGGAACGTGGTTTAATCCTACGGTAACGCTGCCTTAATTAATTCCTCTGGCCTAAAGATGAGGTTTGTGACTTAGAAGATAAAACATTATTACTCTTTTCCTCAACTCCACTCCTCTTATGTAGTTGTATCGTATGTACCAAAACAGTTGACTCCAGATATTATTCCCGTTGTATCCAATAAAGAAATAGGTATTCTTAAAATCAAAATCAAGAAATAGGTTTAGTGCTTCGTCTACAACTGTCATATAGTCTACTCGGTCAGTACTCACTATTGCCTCGAATTATCTATATCCTTCTTGAGTCCCAATCAATAGGCCCATGAAAAATCAAGCTTCAAGGCATACATAATTTATAACAAGCCCAATATGCCTGTCTTAATTCGTCAGCCAAGAGCTTGTTTTTTTTTTTTCTTTTTCTTTTTTTAATAAGACCAAGAGCTTGGTTTGGTTTTTTTGGATTGGTGAAATGGTGATGCGGCCAAACTATACAAGGAGTCTATATTACAATCTACAATACAATACAACAACCCTCGTTACAAAAATATTAAATCAAGGCAAATAGGCTTGTAAAGCATTGGTATTATTTAAGAAGCAAGAGGAACCTTCAACGTGGATCAGCATGAAAAAAACATATAAAATCAAGAAATAATCCATAAAAATCATAAATCATAAGTACTAGTAAGTAAAGAGCCAAATATTCTTCAAAAAAAAAAGTAAAGAGCCAAATAAAGTCATATAAGCCAAAATCAGGCTCCAAGAATTTTGTAGAAATTGACAGCTTCAAACTTAAATTAGATTACTAGACTATGATAACCTAATGTAATTAAAGAACCATGTATTCTTTTTTAACTATCATTTTCGGTTTGAACAGTCAAAATTTTGTAAAAAATTGCACATCACAAATTTGGGTTTAACCTTGGCAACATTGTCTATGCAAGGACGTCATCTTTCCCGCAACTTCTTATACTGATTTCTGCTGTGCGCTCATTCCAGCTCTGTAGTCAATCTTACACCAGCCTGAAGTGAGTACACAGAAGATTTAATTTTAAGAAGATGATAACCAAAACATAAACTTTTGTGCAGAGTAACATAATATAGATTCATCTATATATAAATTTATTTTCCTATTCAAATTGTTTTATGTGAAAAGTTTTGTGTAAACCAAGAGGGATGTTTTTATGAAAAGATATGTCGAAGTGAAAGGTTTTGTTCCCTCCCAACATATATCTTACACCCTAAAAATACCCATCTTTGCACTGAAATTACACATTATTGACAGATCAGACTTAGTGATAGTTCTTATCGTTTCTTATCTGCTTGTGATGAGGTTGATCTCTTGTTGATCAACATACCTAAGTCTTAGGATCCTGACTTGTAGCATCTGTGTTTGATGTACACTAAGACAACTTGTATATTTATACTTGTATCTTTCCACGATTACAATCAATACAAACAATTCTCTCAACCCTAGTTTATGTTCAGTCATTCAACTTGGTAGCGGAGCGTACACACGTTCCTTTCTTTTCTTTTTCGTTATGGCTGCCGCCGCCCCTGCTCAGATACCTAATGCAACTCACTACATCTCCATTAAGCTCACTGGTGCTAACTATCTTCTCTGGCGTGCCCAGGTTCGAGCCTTTATTACTGGTCAAGGGCTCTGGGGTTATATTGATGGCACTACTGCCTGTCCGTCTGCCATGAATGGTGCGGCCGTTAATCCTGCTCATGGAACTTGGGTTCAGCAGGACCAGATGCTCGTCAGCACACTCTTTTCCTCGCTGATAGAGCCTGTCATGCCTTTGGTTATGGACCTTGAGACTTCGAAGGCAGTATGGGTGATGCAAACGGAGGCAGGCATAGAGGTTCGAGGAATTATGCACACCAAGGCAACCATGAAGAAAACAATGGCGACAAGCATGGGGCTAATGATGCAAACCAAGGCAAGACTATTTCTCGCCAAGGCGACCAAGGAAGAAGCAATAGAGACAAATATGGAGCTTGGATATATTCCAACAAGCTCACTGTGTATTCCAACAAGCTCACCGTGTATTCCAACAAGCTCACTTTCTGAATCATATCCAAGATTCATACTCACAAGAAGTTCAAGAAGAGATGGAAAATCAAGATTGGAGAGGAGCTGAAACTGAAGCCCATCAATTTGCTATCAATTAAGGAGTAATTGACTCGAGAGCACATTGGGCCCACTCGACATCAATCCACCTTCAAGAAGGTGTCGACATATCCATTTTATTAATTGTAGTTGTCAAATTAAAATCGACTAGTTTTATTTTATTTTTATTATTGAAAGGATTTAGTTAGTGTCCAAGTTATGTGGGCTCAATTAAATCCTAGTCCATCTAGTAATAGGAGAGGAGGTGCCAAGACTTGGAGTTCAAGGAGGAGCCGACGTTACTGTTCACCGACATTACTGTTCACCGACTTTACTGTTCACCGACTTTGAGGAGGTATGTTCTCCTATAAATAGAACCCTTGGGGTTCATTGTTATTCAGATTATTTGAGTAATAAAAAGTTTAGTTAAACTTGAATAATCTCGGCCCAAAGAGAGGAGTCTCTTTGTTTGTTTATTCCTTTGTGCTTTGTTTCTTTGTTGTCTAGCACTGAGAGTTTAGGAGGTGGAGGGGCTTTTGCGTCCATCTGTTGTCTAACACAGATTGTTAGGAGGTGAAGAGCATCAGCGCAAGAATAGTGCACGATTGGTTGTGATTTGAGATCGGGACAACTTTAGATACGAAGGTGCTTCTAGGACCGGCTAGGTGTGTTGTCGTATCAATTTTGGTAGCGGAGCTCAGGTTATCAAATCAATCAACTATCCTTTAATTTTTCTAAGTTATTTGTTTTATTTCTGCCGAATTTAAACAAAAAAAAAAAGTGTGTCGATTACTGTTCATCATTACTATTCATCGGCAGCAAATATAAAAAAAATTAAAAAAAAAGAAGAAGAAATCGATTGATTATATTTGATAGCCAAATTGTTTGCAAGAAAGGTTGAAGTTATTACAATGGAGTCGTTGCAATGGAGGGCCTTGAGTGATGCGCTGGTTCGAATAAACAACCGGTTGCTCGACGAAGACAAAAAATTTGCAGAGCTCCAGCGCGAAGCTAGAAACAACATGGAGGAGCTTAAACGCTTAATTGCAGGCGTGATCGAGCAGAGAGGGCAGCAACCGCTACCACAGCAGCAACAGCAACCTCCTCCATGTTAGAACCTATGTCTTCATGGTTCATTCATTACAGGTTTTGATAAATGACAAACCAAGATCATAACAATGATGAAGCAAAAAGAAATCAAGCAAACAAGTACTCAACCAAAGTGATCAAGAATTCAAGTGAAGATATGATCAAGAAGCAAAGGATCAAAGTGAATGATCACAAGAATTGAAGAGCCAAGAAAGAAGTTCTAAACATCGATGTTCCTGCCTTCAAAGAATTTTCCAAAAGTTGGCAGTAGGCAAATAACATCGATGTTGGCATCCTAAACATCGATGTTCTCATGACCGTTGCATTTGAAAATATCCTTTACATAAGCAAAACATCGATGTTGGATTTCATAACATCGATGTTCTTCAATGGTCAGCTTTAATCGTTTTCCACAGAAGCAAAATAACATCGATGTTGTGAATTAAACATCGATGTTCTTCAAGAATTAGTTTTCATCTCATTTTCACAGAAGTAAAATAACATCGATGTTGGTTTTCAAAACATCGATGTTCTTCATATGAAGCTTTAAAGATTTTTACACAGAATCAAAATAACATCGATGTTGGGTTTGAGAACATCGATGTTTTAGTTACCGTTAGTCCATTATTTCAAATGTACTGGACAAAACATCGATGTTGAGACTTTAAACATCGATGTTATGGCCGTTATTGTTGACAACTTTTAGCACCCACTATGTTTTGTTTAAAGCTTTTTCTTGGGTGGATTTAAAACGGCTCCATGACTTTTCAGAGCTACAAATGAAGCATTTTCAGCTCTGATTCATTATCAATCAACTCTCTACTTACATGCATTCAATTCATACATTCATCAAATCTTAATTGAGCCAATATCCTATTGAGGATTTGAGAGTTGCCTTTTAGATCTTAATCTTGTATACTCATATCTGCTCTTTGAGAGAGTTCTTTGTTTGAGTGATTGAATTGTATATTCATACACCTGAAGGGAGGTTAGTTCCCTTGTTGTGATTCATAGGAAGAGGGTATATTTTCTTATGTGAGAAGTCTTAAAGTGAGGTATCTTCAAGCATGAGTGCTGAAGTTCATGTGACTTGAACTCTCAGGTTTAGGATTCTTGTGACTAGAATTCCTAGGTTGTAACGGTTTGTTAAGCACCCGTAAGCTTAACACTAGATAGTGAAATCTTCAAGTGAGACTTGAAGGGCTGGATTAGCCACACTAGTAGAGTGTGTGTGAACCAGGATAAATTGGTTGTGTCCTTCAATCTTT
>JAKUCV010007419.1:34952-118278 GCA_028386065.3 Turnera subulata | reverse complement strand
GCATCAATCCCAAATCCTAGTCAAATTGGATTTTGACTTTGTCTCCAAGTTTGACACCTAATCTAACCCAAAGACAACTAGGTTTTAATTGAATCCAACATGGAATCGAACTCAAATAAACCCAAACAACATTTACCCAAACTAATTAACTAAAGCCCACAATAATTAAACCCAATTACATGGACTTGACCCAAATTAAAAAAAAGACAAAACTGAATTTTCGGACAGATTCTGTCCGTCTACTACAAATGCATTTTAAGTAAAGAAAACGGCAGATTCAGCTACTGGGCTCAACATAAAAGTTGTAGATCTTCGTCTTATCTTTCCAGAGAGTCTAAGATCGCAGCAAATCAAGTTGTAGAGCTCGAGATATGAATTTATTTCCGAGACTGCGCGCTCCAGGAATTTCCGCGCGACTTCTTCGCGTTCTCGACTTTAATCTCCATCTCTTCTTAAATTTATCGAGTTTAATCCACTAGTTCCACCTCCGTAACTATCTGATTGTCCCGATCGTCAATCTCAATCAAACTCGCCGTGTAAGTCTCCTTCACCTCCTAATCTCTGCACGGATTAAACAACAAAGAAGTAGATACACAACAATAGGCTTTAGCAATTCTATTCTTCACCTCCTAGACTCAATTAAGGAATAGGCAACAAAGAGATTAGAATCATAAGGAATTGAATAAACGCCACAAGCAAGAAACTTGATAAGTAAACTCAAACCCTAATATAAAACCAAGAGAATCCACTCTCGATCACGATTGAATCCACAATCAAAGAAAACCTCAAAGGCAATTTTATTCTCTCAAATAGTCTGTGTCAAATAATAAAAAGAAAAGGTACTATTTATACTAATCCCTAACCCTAATTCGGCATCAATCCCAAATCCTAGTCAAATTGGATTTTGACTTTGTCTCCAAGTTTGACACCTAATCTAACCCAAAGACAACTAAGTTTTAATTGAATCCAACATGGAATCGAACTCAAATAAACCCAAACAACATTTACCCAAACTAATTAACTAAAGCCCACAATAATTAAACCCAATTACATGGACTTGACCCAAATTAAAAAAGACAAAACTGAATTTTCGGACAGATTCTGTCCGTCTACTACAAATGCATTTTAAGTAAAGAAAACGGCAGATTCAGCTTCTGGGCTCAACATAAAAGTTGTAGATATTCGTCTTATCTTTCCATAGAGTCTAAGATCGCAGCAAATCAAGTTGTAGAGCTCGAGATATGAATTTATTTCCGAGACTGCGCGCTCCAGGAATTTCCGCGTGAGTTCTTCGCGTTCTCGACTTTAATCTTCATCTCTTCTTAAATTTCTTGTGAGATCGAATTTTGGACTTGACTCTGAAAGTAAGGTTATGATGATGAACTTTGAGCTTGTTAGAATAGATCCAAATTCCATGCTTGACACCATTGCATCCTCCATGGTCGCCTTGGCGTGCATCATTCCTCAAACCTCTAAGTCTGCCTCCGTTTGCATCAACATTTGATTTAAGGCACTCTGGGTAGTCCCAATGTAATATGTAATGCTACTTAGTATGATCGTATTTGCGTAGAACTTCCACTAAATTTTCAACCATAAAAATTGTATCATCATCACACATTACGAACCACCTAAGGCCTTTATCTCCCACTTTATACATATCCTTTATCGACTGAAACACCCTAACTTAAATAGGGTTTACAACCCTTGGGTATGCTTTCAATTTAGTGATGTCTTCATTGACTAAACTCTGATGTGGGTTGACTGTCTAAGAACACGTGGCCTCTAGTGACATTTTGTTGCCACCAAGACTAGATGAATGATTTTATCCTCTTCCATGTTTTCAATGAGCCAACTATTATGAGTTAAATTTTGCTAATGTTTGTGGGTGGAATTATATTCATGATCATCAGTACTACTTGTAACGACATAATCAGGTGAAGTTGGCCATTTGAGTTGAAAGGATGATACGGCAACACTACCAGAGCAAAGCCAGATAGCACCTCCTAATCAATCAAAGTCACCAAGATCAGAGATCAATTCAACCAATTTAGGATTTTAGTGATTACTTTTATCACCTCAAAACATAACAAAGGCGTTAAGCAACAATAGAGTAATAAATACAAGGAATCTTGTAAACGCTGCAAGCAATCAATTACTTGATAAGTAAACCAAATGCCTGAAATAAACAAGCAAAGAAATCCTCTCTTCCAAGATAATGGTCAACAACCCAAGGTAAAAACCTCAAAATATTATTTTTGAATAATCAATGTCATGTGTCCCACGTTTTTTGACCCTTAAAAGACATATTTATACTAATCTAAATAACCCTAGGTCGTCCAAAGAGAGTCCAATATCAAAATGGACTTGTCTTCCAAACCTAACCCTAATTCGAATTAAGATATCCTTAATGGACCAGCTAATAAACTAAAGCCCACAAAATATAACCTAAATGATAATAATAATAATCCAACTAAATTAACCCTTAATAAACCCAAACTGAATTTCTGGACAGAATTTGTCAGTCGACTTCAACTGAAATTTAAATAACGAAAACGGCAGATTCAGATTCTAGGCTCAACAACAAAGTTGTAGATCTTTCTCTTAGATTTTCATAGAGTCTAAGATCGCAGCAATCCGACTTGTAGAACTCGAGATACAAATTTATTTTCGAAACTGTGCGCTCCAGAAACTTCCACGTGTGTTCTTCGCGTTCTTGGCTTGGGGATTGCATTTGATTTTTTCTATACTCTTGGATTGGACTTCTTCTCTGATTAACATGTGATCCTTAAGCATTCTTGAGCATCTTTTCCAAGCTTGATCTCTATCTCTTCTTGAATTTCTTGTGAGATCGAAACTTGGACTTGATTCTGAAACTGAGCTAGCCATGTCCAAGCTTGTCTTTGTTACCATGCTTCTCATCTTTGCATGCACTATTCTCCAAGTCTCCAAGTTTATTTGGGTGATTTGCATCACATGTAGAATTTTTTATAAATATATCATAAAGGGAGGAAGGAGAGTATTTGTGTTATAACAAAGACATAGCATTTATTTCATGTTTCGTGCTTGTTTACATACAACGGACACTATAAACATATATATAGAGGTTAACATAGGCAATGGCGGTGGCCTAGCCCCCCTGAATTTTTTATTTTTTCATATAAGTCCTATGGTGATATACTTATAACTCCTTAGATTTTTAATTTTTTTCATATAAGTCCTATCATGATATATATTTAGCCCCTTCTAAATTTTATTTTTTCACATAAACCTTTTCGATTATATATAAAATATTATATTGGCTCCCTCTAAATATTATATCTAGCTCTGCCATTGAACATAAGGAATTATAACTGATAATAACTCCTAATCAATCTTATCATCTAAACAAAACTAAATTATAACAACTGTAATAAAATATAACAAAATATATTACAACTCAAAAATATTATTTCAGCATAAAGATATTTATTGCATATTGTAAGTTTATACTTCTATACATTTCTTCGCATATACTTCATAAACAGATGGGTAATTAATATATTTCTTTTTAATGAATAGTGCAATCTTGTATTTGATTAAATTGCAACACAATTGGTGTCGGCTATAGCTAAGTCAGGAATATCTCTAAGAGCATACATAGACATGAGGTTCAATATTGCTCTTTGCCATTTGAGCTATAGGCATGAGTAATTAATATTAGGTGCCTGGTTAATAGAAGACTTAGTAATAGTTTATAAACAGTAGTCAAGTGCTTGGGGCTGGGTGCGAGATTTGGCCTCAAATGGATCCACCATAACTTCAGGAGTAATTCATCGTCGTCTACTAGTCCAGCAATGGCAGAATGAGATCTATGGTTTTGAAACCCCGCTGCCATCTCCAGCTGATCATAAGTATAAACAATAGTTTTCTTCAAATGAAAGTTGTTTCCCGGCCAATCTTAACAGATTTAAGCCCCTGCAGTTTGATGAGTAATTAGTTTTTTTTTTTTCATATATACATCCCGGACAGGAGGAGACAGGACGGAATATATATCACTCCTTGTAAAAGTTGCAACAACTCTTGATAGGTTATGTGATACTACTACATATGGTTTTTTCCATTTTTATGCAGACATGTATGTGCCTCGTAGAATAACAAGAAGAGACATTCAATTTTTTAGGGACATAATGGTTCCTTTTCTTTACAGTAGCCTTGCACGAAAATTTACCAATTTGAGGCCATAATAACGGACTATAGAGTTGATGCCAACCAAGGATATTTCTTCCCGTAATTTTCCTTCTGGAACCCCAAGTTAAAAGAGATTTGGAGTTTAGTTAGTTGGCCACTAGGCTCTCTTTGAATATTTTTTTTGTATTTTACTAGATTTTGACTTGTGCTTCAAGCCAATTTCGTATATAAAATGGAATGCTAATTCCATAAAGTAATTTGTCTCAAATCAAGCACAAGCTTACCATTATGCTTCTATACATGAGACGCTGTGAGCTTGAGTCCATCATAGCAGAACCGTTACACATTCTTCCTGATTATGCATCCGGAAACTAATCTTAGAATCTTAATGGGTTGGGTGACTGTTTCTGTGCAAACAAATCTTAGATTCTTAATGCAGCGTTTTGCAGCACACCCAATTTTGGTGAGGTTAAGTGCCACTTCAAATCAATCAGCTATGATATCCGTAGACGCATACGGCCATACCCGAACTCGCATAGCAAGATACAAGGTCAGAGGCCACTCTAGAACAACTGGGCTTATGACACACTTCCGCGCTACTACTGTAATTTTCATCATCATCGCCAGATAACTTACAACAAAGGTCTCTTGTCTCTCTGAGGTACAGTTATATGCTAATCATTCCCGCCCCAGGATAGTGCAGAATACATATCTTCGATATGCTCTCTTCTATTCTACAATGGATGAAGTAATTGCATGATATATTATTGATCCCGAGGGCCATCAAAAGATTGGGTCTTTCTCAGATTCCAGTGGAGGCCATCGTGGATGCTACGCATAAAGTCATCGGTAGAGTCAACTTGGCATGCTGTTGGCACAGGCCAGGGTGCCATGCTGCACACAAGTGCGTCACCAGCAGCCAATTGTTTCCTGTCCTTGCCATCAAATGATGCCCAAGCAGGGCTTCTGCTGTTGAAAGGAACTTGAATACGTATTGTTACGTGCTCGGGCAATATCAAAGGCCGAAAGGACAAAGAATGTGGACAAATTGGTGTAAAAAGAATGGCAGGCACCTGAAATAACAGACAAAAGAAGTTGACTACCAGGGCAGAATGACAGGATTTTACTAAGACAAAACAGAACAAAAGAGCAAGTTGTTTCCTTTTACCATAGCTTTCTTTTAAAAAAGGGCCTGAATGGATATGCAATGATTGAGCGTACAATGAAGATGAGTCATAGCCACATGCAGTGATTATCTAAATTCTATGAAGGTATAAGCGAAAGCAAATGTGTAAAATTTTTAATTCAATACTGACGCTAAACATGATGGTAGTCTCATTCTAAAGTCATATCTTTTATCCAATCACAAACATAAAAGAATTCTGTATTTAGATTCTGCTTATCCTCTCAATGATATAACTTGAACTAATTCTTTTCTCCTTCCAGTGTATTGGGACCCGGCATCAAGTGCACCCTTGACAGAGGGGAATACTCTTAACAGGTTTCAATCAAACACCATGGTCTCAGATATTTCTATCACCTCTTCAGTCTTAATTTAAAAACTTGTAATTCCTATTATCACCAATCTCCATCTTGATGTCTTATTTAAACAAAGTGATTTTTTGAGCCTAATCCTTTGCAGAAAAAGCCGGCTCATATGAAGTGCGCCCCCAGTATATCTTAGTAACTAGAACAATTTGGAAAACAAAGAAGAAAATAAAATATTTTTAAAACATTTGTTACTTTTTAAGTACTTGAGGGTAAAAAACGCATAACAAAAAACATTCTCATACCTGCGGATGAACCATTGATCCTCCAGCTGCTAGTGAATATGCTGTGCTACCAGATGTCGTTGATAAGATCAACCCATCTCCTTGCACACATGTGACAAAAGAGTTGTCACAATAGCATTCCAAATTAGTAAGGAATGATGATATTCCACGGTCAATGGTAACCTCATTTAGAACAAGTATAGGCTCCTCCGTCTCGTACTCATTCTTAGCTGCATCTCTAATAACATGGCACTGTAAACGGTGCCGCAATGTTATACTAATCGGACCCCTAAGTATCGAGTCAAGGCAGTCTCTGTAATGTTCACTATCTACAAGATGTCAAGGAATGCTTTGAAAAGTGAAAGAGAAACTGGTAATGCGATATATACTTTCCTTGCTCCTAGGAAAACAACTAGTTTCCAAATATGAAGGATACGGAATGGTGTCATAAAGCCAAGAGAACCTAAAGAAAATGGGACAATGGGTGGAACTGGTCCTTTGAACCTAGATGCCGCCTGAAAATAAAGAAGGTAGATAGTAAGATCCAAGACTAGTAAATCACAAATGCAAACTGAATTAGCAAACCTAGGAGCAGGGGTGTTGCAGGTCAAATTCCATCTACATACCCAAAGCACAGTACCATCCCCGCCAAGAGTTACCACCAAGTCAACTTTTGTGTGCAGAAGTAAAACTTCATTGTCTGCAAGGCAATATTAGCGCCTCATAAGCAGTATTCACATGCACCACTGAGACAACAATGAGAGAGACCCAAAATATGATGCATAGATTTGAATTTCCAATTGAAAGCTTGAATCAAACAAAGTGAAGGCAAGTGCCTCAGGCAGACTTCTAGGGCATATTCAACCGATGCTAAACATGATGAGGACCATCAAAACATAGAAACACCATACCACTCCGCAAAAAATTAATAACCTTTCGTAGAAATTTTCTCTAACACTGTGCTGGATGCTGTGACTTTTAAAATAGATAAATGCTGGAGCTGTCACCTAACGTAAAGGTACGAAATTCAAGTATCATATGTTGGTGACTCTCATGCTGGGTGCAAACGATCCAACTTTATACATGAATATTGAGGCTAGAAGCCAAGATAACCAAATACCTAGCATACCAAACTAAATCTTGCTAAAACACGTGAGAGGTTAAGCCGTTAATGAATATGTTTCAGAAGCAGTTTCATTAATCATTCAAACCTTGAGAACTTCTCCCTCATATTTTGAAGAAAAATTTATCTAAAATTCTAAAAACTCCAGTTTGTTCACCAATAACAAATGGGGCCACAATGAGAACCTATTTTGGAGAAAAAACAAAAGAATCAAATATAAAGTGCAGAAGAGTCCATTGCAAAAAGAATTTGCAGCTACATGGTTGGATGGAAATTAGGTTTTCCAAGATCATTGTTTCAGACCAAAAAGTTTGGCCTGAACACCTACATCAGAAAGTTGCTGATTAATCAACATCATTTTGCACTTTATGGATCTATCCAACTCACCATCTTTCCATGTTTGCACAAAATTGAAGCATGATGATTCTGCAAGAAGTTCTCCCCTCACACGCGGTTCGACATAAATGTTCAATTTTTTGTGCTCTTTCATCCATCTGAAGAAGAGTAAAAAATAGAAAAGGGAAAGTTTATAGCATAAAACCTTTTTCATATAGTATTTGCAAATATCTGTTATCATGGATGAAAGGAAAAGCTTATCTTTGAAGTAAATAAATGCAATAATGAGTTCTCCAAATAGAAAGGGAAATAATAGTTAATAAGAGTTTGCATTACAATCAGTGCCCAACCAAATGCATCTGAAACTACTGATATGGTTAATAAAAGTAAATGTATAATTTAGAAGAGTTTTTCAGTCAAAAATATCTCATCCAAAATTTCTATAGGCACAAACATGCTGTTGATCAACCATGAATTTTCTGGAGGAAATACCTTTAAATCCATTCCCAGAGAAAACTCTCAACCTTCAATTTTCCAAAGTAATTGCTAGTGCAACAAATATTCATATACAACTAGAATTAATATCTAACTTGCGATCCCAGTCATACCCCAGAACCTAATTCCTTTAAGGCCATCTTTTGTTGGAAGATATACAGTTAGCTCCTAGTAAAGACAAATTGAGACCTTGTGTAACTTTCTGAAAAGATGACTATGTGTTTATATCTTATCCTGGGAAATCAAATAGCAACAGGGGTTGGTATATTGTACACCAGTGAAAACATTTAGGTCTAACATCTGCCTTTAAGATATGCTTGGAATTAGTGCTGCAAGGAACTGGACTACAAGCTTCTGCAGTCCAAATTACCAAACTTGTAATTTTGTTTAATATGTGGCCATGGAAACCCAGAACGTCACATTATCCTTCTGAAGACACCATTTGACCAAAACATATTTGAAAGAAGAATTGTTAGTGCCTGACCCTGGCACATAGAAAATGAAATGGGAAAACTGCAAGCAGAATTGCAAATTGGAAACCAGAAGGATGTTTGACCATGCGCACCTGACCATTTCCGCACATAGAATTCGAACAGATGTTGAATTTGGTTTTGTCAAAACAAGCACAGTCTGTGGGTTAGATTCCCACCTCAAAGAAATCTGAAACGAGAATGAACATTCAATTGGAGACATTCTATGCAAGGCCCCAGTAAACTATTATAAATAATTAGAAAACAGCAAAGCATGACAAGGTAAGGTAACATCAGTTTACAATTTATTCATCCAGTGGACCCACATTAGCCAGGAACTAGAGGCCATTGAAGGCCCGACGAATACAGAAGATGTTAGGAAGAGGATGTGCAATATACCATGTATTGACAGACTTGACGAAAACTTGATATGCAAGCAGTAGGCAATACCTGTTTACTGCTGCGTCCTGCAGTAGTTATATTTCCTCTTTCAAAAGAGACAACATCGTGTTTGCGCTGATCACTATTCTCACCTTTGCAACACCATGAAAGTTTGAAAGATGCCTGCCTCATGGGAAAATTTTCCGTGTCATATAGGCGTCTTATGGCACTAATATTTTACAACATGAATAGTATCTAATTGCATCAGCAGAACTTGCAAAGCATTTCGACACAAAAAAATTGTAAAGCATGGATGGGATCAAATTCCTGCAATTAATTTGAAAATGCCAGAATAGTTATAATAATAACGACACAAGAGAAGACAAAAGGATATTCACAATGAACCATAAGCACAACGACAGCAACACTGATGGAACGTTTTCTGCAATAATTTACTTGGGGCTAGAAAAGGAACATAAAAAAATCAATAAATCATGATAAAAGAAAACCAAAACTAGCAGGTTACCACCCCATGCAATGCTGGAACCTAGAGCCGTCAGATACAAGCAACTAAATAAAAGGACTTCCTGTCTCCTTAGTTGGCTGTTACTGAGCATATACAAGAAGATTACCTTCCTCATAATCTTGTTTGGGTTCGAGACCACTTTGGCATGAGAGTCGCTCTCTCCATCCCTAAGAATTTCATGAGAGCAAATCTCATTAATGCAACTATTTTCAGGTTGTTCATTTGCTTCATGCGCCTGCATAGATTGATTGGTTGAATGCTCTACCCTCTCACAGTTACAGTTGCCAGAAGACTCTCCAGATGACTGTTCTGCAGCACAATCTGTCTATTTATTACTTAAGTGTGAAAATAGAATATCTATGACCATGATGCAGAGTACAAAACATGCCTAATAAAAAGATAAGGGAGATATCAACTGATTATTCTAGGTCTGCCATAAACATAGACATCGCATTTGGTACACAAGAAATCACATGCCTGCATTTCCAGCATGGTGAACAACATTATATTTTAGTAGTGTAACCTATAGTTTAGGCAAGTCAAGCAGGCAATATAGTTAGCAACATGTTAAAACGATAGTGCTTTTAAACCAGCTAGCTCTAATGTTTTAGCCAGTTCAACAGTGAATTTGATGTCCTACAGTAGATCACTATTATCTGATGTTAATACTTTTAGAGAGGAAAAAGGAAAACAAAAATGTGTTAGCCACACCAAGTTGAGAAACAAAAATAAATGTCACAAGTGAATAAGAAAAAAAGAGTAAATGTAGTAAACACAGCATATGCAAGACTTAATGGTAAAAATGAAACTCTAAAAGTTCTATAACAGCTAGCAGTGTGTATCAATTCATGGAGCAAACCATTTTGACATAGATTGGAACTCAATGCCGAGGGGAAAAAAAGAGAAAAAAAACTACTACTTTATCTTCTTTTCACAAATATTCCTGTTAATTAACCATGGGAATAAACAATGCTCAAAGATGAAAACGGGCATCCTCTAACAATATGATCAAAGGGTTCAAATGCAAAATGTCAAGGGATGGGCTTCAACCCAAACACATCCTTTTAAATGGACTTGCTATCCTGCCCACAAGGCACACATCTAATCAATATTTTTTT
The DNA here is from genome assembly GCA_028386065.3 of Turnera subulata. NCBI lineage: Eukaryota > Viridiplantae > Streptophyta > Magnoliopsida > Malpighiales > Passifloraceae > Turnera > Turnera subulata. The sequence goes on along the minus strand of JAKUCV010007419.1, from coordinate 107,890 downwards.
GGGTGTGAAGAACAATATCAGTTTTTGGCATACTTTTCTGCTGAAACTTGCACAATCAACTTCATCAGACTGAACTAGTCCCGCCTGCCTACTCAAACTTCCAGGCTCTAGATATTTATGGATGAAGAGTTGGGTCGCCCTGCCAAGACACAAGGTTGGCTTTAACACAAAAAAGCACCCCATTAGGTGAAGATGACACCATGTTCATATGGCTCAGATGTCCTCCACCGTTATTTGATGTCAAGTTATTACATATGATTGCACATACAGAGAATGCTGGTAAGGTCCACATATAGCTTATGCTTCCCAGAACCTCATATTTTGTCAAATTCATGCTAGACAGTGAGCCATCACAACTGAGGCAGGAAATGACAGCAACTACTTAGTATGTACAGGATAAAAAGATGCCACAGAAGGAAAACCAAGAAGTAGAAGTCCTTCCAGTTCAGTGGAGCAATCTTTGCGAGAAAATACAAAGCAAAACCACGTTGATTACCACAAAGATCATACGGTCATATGACTTGTTATCTGACTAGACCACTCTGAAGATAATGCACACAAAGATGTATATGCATTTGCAGAATTTCCAGGACTCTGTTAACATCCCACTTCAAGTAACAAATTTATCTGAAGCTACCCTCCTTCAACAGTCTCAATGTGCCATCTAGACAGTGCCCAAGTACTCTTAAGGAGTTATGAATACTGATTAGACAGGTGATGCTAAAGAAAAATTGCTTCTTATTTGAAAAGACATGCAAAGTTTTGAGGGAATAATCAACATGACTAGCATTCCTATGCAAGTTAAAACAGGTACCTTTAGAAACTTGCCTATTGTCTCGCCAAAGTTTCCAGCAACCAAGACATGGAAGAAATAATCTTATCTTTCCAATTGCATTACACACAGAACTGTGACTCCACGAACTTCGAAGTATTTCACACACATTGTTGCCTGATAGTGTAACCATAATCTGATGATAATGAGTTCGAAGCAGATCATCAAGCTCACGAAATGGTAAAAACTCCAAATGTGAAGTAACCTCAAGGAAACCAATAATCCTTCCCTTTTATTTCCAATAAGGCGAAAATGTAAATATAGTAAGTAATAGTTGAAGACAACCACACCTCATCTCTGTTAGGAAAGAGAGCAAAGAAAAAAAGAATTCCTTACTATCTAGAAGGAAGAGGCACAATTATTTCCTCTCACTTTTTATAAGGTAAATTCAACTGAATTTAAAAGAGGTCAGAGAAATTTTTCTATACAGTATACAAAGCCAGAAAGATGGGACGTTTCAAAAGGATGAATCATAAGCCATATCTTTGACATTTTTCCACTAAACTTTTCACTGAACCACCAAGGTGGTTGAAAGAATTGATAACCATTTTACTTAATGGCATTATCAGTGCGGAAGATGCTAGTTGATGGACCAAAACAGGGGCAGAAAAGTATTCTACAGGGCTAACAAACATAAATGTATATTTCTCGTTGTGTAAATGCATGGATCTTAATATAGACCATATGCCTACAATATTTCAAAGCTAGAACGGGGAATTAATAGCATCAATCATGTCAACTGGAGGAGACAATGCTATTTCATTAATGACACAAAAATGCCACTTTGATATTCATCAGCTCCATTGTTAGAAAATTTCAAATTTTATTTCCAAATTTATTTTCAATTCCACTAGCTTGTCCTTTTTCCTTCCATCTATTTAGCAGCGAGTGAGTCCTATGCTCAATGTATGCAAATCAATTCTGGAATTTAAGAAATAGAAAAGTTTTAACTGAGAAGATGCACTAGATATCCAATTATTTCTGCAATCCATAACACAACAATTACCAACGAAGTTCCAGCATTTGGTTTTAGGAATCTCACTTATCAACCAGTAAATCACAAATACAGGAACTCCGTGATCACTGACCACTGATGTATTAGTTTCAATTCACTTAAAATTGATTCATCATTCTATACCACTCATGATCAATTGACCACCCACATATTGTGATTGTTATCCTGGCCAGTGCAGAGATATGCTCAAGTCAAACTGGGAAAGTTAGAACAGGCCATTTGGCATAATTAGCAAAGTGCAAATACTTATAATTACAATAGCCTCTAAGCAAACTTAAATCTTAAATTCTGACTCACTTCTACTATGAGTTCCTAAATTTAAACATATATTTTTCCACCAACTTCATTACTGGCTTCTCCTTTTTCTTCATTTTATTCCATATAGGATAGCCTGTCTTTCCACTGGATTCTTCCTTTCCTAATGATTTCTCCCTTCTAGAGCTATGAAAACCTTACCAGAGAGGTTTCAATACCTCCAACAGTGGCGATCAAGTCCTTTGCGAAAAAGCAAATAAGATGTTCAACAAATAAATTAGCTATTCTAGAACGCAAACCCAAGCACATGCATAAGCACTCATGTCCATGCAGCCGCACATGTGCACAATAATGCACACATTACCCAAGCTACAAAGTGTTGTAGTGAGCCAGTGGGGTACAAAACATTATCTGCAGAACCATTACCTGAGGAAAATCAGGACTCAACTTTGACCATCTTAAGTTTCCACCAAAGGGTCAATATCATCACTTTTCCTTTTCCACCTAGAATTTCAATGTTCAAATATGTCTATGATCAATACCCCCATGAACAATAGGACTAGACAACCAGAACATGATCGAACAGCATAAGCTGAGTCAGGACTTAGCAGAAATAATTTGCCTATAACAAAGAAAAGCAATAAGGAGCTCAGAACATTGAGAGGCTGACAATTTGCAGAGGGAGTTCATATTTCTTTTTCATTAACTGAACAAATGAGTAAATGCAAAAATAATCACAATAGCAGAAAAATAAGTCTGGATAAAGGATATCTGGAGTTGCATCAGCGACAATGATTTACCAAGTCAGAATTATGCAAGGGAAATGCCTGGCTGAGAGTTAAAAAAAACATTGGGTACTGGATGATCATTAAACAAGGCCATCCCAGTCAGCGGGTAACAAATGAGGAAGCATCAACTGAAGATCGCATTCATATGCAGCCAAGGACCATCATGATAGAAAAATAACTAAAAGATTAGACTAGAATACCCACGTGCGGTTAAGGAAACATTTGAAACAACATAATTTAGGTCAGTGTTCAAAGAAAAACTGTAAGAAATTCAATAGGTCAAAAATGTCGTGGCGTCAAGTGGTTAAGAGACAAGGCAATGATAGTTATACCAAACATATAATATGGATAGAACTGAATTCTGAATTGTAATATGCAAAGGAAGTCCATTTAAGTGGATAAGGCCTCATCAAATGATTTCAATTACTATCATAAACATTTAATCATCTAGTTTTCAGCAACAGACCCACATATCAGATATTTAATAATTTCACATCATATGATACAATTTATGAATACTTTTAATCATCAGAAACCTTTGTGCTCCAGCTGCTGATTACGTGCCCTCTCCAGTTCATATCGACGCTTCCACTCAGAAGCCTCTGCTTGAGCAGAAGCCTTTCCTTCAGCAGCTCGTCTTAATGCCTTAGCAACAGCTAAAAATGCAAAAATAGCAGTAGGCATGTTAAGGGATTCCAAACACGAAATATTTCGAGTGAAGAAAGAACTGGGCTGAATGAATACAGGTGAACATACTTCTTAGAGCCTCCGAGAACTCCACAAGATGGTCATCAGTTCCTGGAATAGGCGTCTGTTGCAGAAACTCCTCCACTGCCTTCTCAGAATGGACAACAGCAAGGGAATCCGTGAATCCATTATCTGGCTGTGGGCATGGGTAACACACATCTCCATTTCCACAAGCATCCTATAGGACGGGAACCATAAAATTACTCGTATACACTAGTTACCACTAGCGATCAGAAGCTTGGGAACTATCACAGTTAAGAGGAAGAACAAAAAAAACTCTCTTGACTTTGAGCTCCTAGCTAATTTTTTGGCTGGATTTGATGTTTCTCGACAATTTCATGTCAGGAAAAAATCTCTACTTACAAAATTCGTTGCAATACCAATAAAAAAATGCCAAATAAGGAAACAAGTAGCATCCAAGAAGTCTCATATACTCCAGCTGTGATTCATTCATCAATTCCAGTGATTAGACAGAGCCTAAAGACTGCCACTCCAGTGATTATGAGCAATTGCTGTACATACTTTAAAAAAAAAAATTATGACGAAAAAAACAATCTTTACGAGCAAGCTTTTACGGTGCTTCATTTAACACAATCAGATAAAAGAAGAACCACAACTAGCAGCAATTCACAGAGAGAAGAAACCATCGCAAAATCATTTTTAAGAAAGAAAAAAAGAAAAGACCCAAACCCATGATCCAAAAACCCTCAAAAGTCAACCAAGCACAGAAAGTTCAACACTTGCAGACATACATGCACAAGAATACAGCAAGGAAGCAGGACTCACAGTAGAATTGAGCTTGCTAGGGGCCATCTCTCACAAAATTCCGGAGATGCGGGGACAAAGCCAACAAGCAAGATAGACAGAGAGAGAGAGAGAGACAGAGGGGTTTGGAACAGATCCTATGTAAGACCGTTACAAGGGAATCACATGAACAGGATTGTCATTTCACAGACACAGAGAGAGAGAGAGTAGCTGAAGGAAGGTCATATCCAGAGAGAGAGAGAGGGACATAAGTGTGCTGCGTGGTAATAATAGTATTTGTGGGAGTTGAGATTTTTTTTTTTTTTTAACCAAGTATTTGTGAGAGTTCAGATTGAGCCCAACACGACAAACACCACAAACTGAAAAAAGACAAAAAAAAAAAAAACAAGGGGAGATTTGGGTCTGGGTCCCACATAAACGCGTGGCAACTACTGAGTGCCTTCATGTACTCTGGATATTTTTTAAAAGATTTCTTACCAAGCATCATCTCTGATATTATCTGTTTGTTCAGTATTTAAGTCTAACAAAATCTTTGCAGCTGTAGCTACAAGAGTGCAAAAAACATAACAATCAGCAAAGTTTCTATAAAAAAATAAAAATATGTTAGCCAAAAAATTCAGTAGCCTAGAATATTTTTTAAAATTATGTTTGTGTTTAAGTCCAACTAATATAGGAAACCTACACTTATGAAGCAATGAAGCAATGGAGTATATGAAAGCCGAATCAATTATATTAATTTAGCTAAATGATTTTATGCTTTAGTATAAGACAATAAATTAAGAGAAGGGGGAAAAGAAGTATAATAACTTTCAAAAAAAAAGGGAAGAGTTTAATGTTTACCAGTATTATGACGTTGATGCAATTCTTCATTATCTCTTGTTTCTTGATGGGGTGAAACTTGAGATGTAGAAGGACTTAAATTTAGATCAGGCAGAATTTCTTGTCTCTCCTCACGTCACACCTCTTCTAAATCCATGTTTATTTAAATTGTTTAACCTGTTTAGTTAAAGTTACCTTTTATAGGACTATAATTGGGGGAAGATTTGGACAAAAAATTTCGTATTTTGGGGAATAAAAATTGTGGCGCCATGATATCAAAACCAAATCTTACAAATAAAACTTTACAAATTTAGAGATTGCATGAATTTTTTTTTTGTCGAAAAAAAAAGGCATCAGTGGTGTCATCATCGCCCCGTCGGTTCAGACCCCGGTCAATACCGGTTACATCCTGCCATTAGACCCTCCTCATAGGAGAGACCGCCCAACCGGGGCACCAGCAGACACCCTCACCTGCTACGCGTCATAATATCGGGGAATCACCGGGCTCAACGGCCAGCACCCCACCGTGTGGAAGGCCATATTCGGCCGCAACACACTGTGGGGCTTGACTGGAAGCGCCGGGACTCGAACCCGAATCTTAGAGATGACAGGTTGAAGGCCTTGCCACTGGGCCACCACCCCGTTGTGGTGAGATTGCATGAATTTGGCGGCATCAAAATTCCACTTTTTACAAAGGGGATAGAAAGTGTTACTCCATTTGAAATTCCACTTTGGTTACTGATGTTATCTTTAATTAAATACTAAAAGGTAATTTAGTCTATATTTAACACAGATTTTAAAAAGTAAAGCTACTAATTACAGTCCTTAATATGCATGTTGATTTCTTAAACGACAACAAAAAAGGACAGAGGGAGTATATTTTATCCTCCTAAAAGGACAGAGGGAGTATATTTTATCCTCCTATTTGAATTCAAACCATATTTAGCATCTACCACTTTAAATTTAAATAATGATAAACTCAATCACCTTGTATACATATCGTGCGTGCCCTAAAATTGTGTTATGTACTACATTCTACTGTAGTGGCTAAAGGAAAATGGTAGCATGGTGGTAAAAAGCTTATTATTCTTGGTTTGCAACAAAAGTTCGAGTCACATTTTGGCCTGTGACCCAAACTTCTTTTCTTGGACACTCTACAGACAGACGCGCATATATATATTTTTTTAATCTGGAATGAAGAATTTATTAAGAACCAGAACCTCAGTTAGGAGTTAAACTCCTGGCAATACAACTATAAGATATAATAATCTCACGGACCACATCAGGGGTTCAGGTAGGTGGATATATCCTAGGCCAAAATCAAATGCTAAGTTGGCTAGGGCATCAGCACAAGAGTTTGCCTCTCTGTTCAGACCAATACCTACATAAAAGTAGCCCGATCTGTCTGATCAGACTATCCTTCTCTCCATTTAAGTCATTCGTGGAGGTAATCCATTCAATGGCAGCAGCGGAGTCCGCCTCCAAAATAATGTTTGAGTAACCAGTGCTCCAAGCATGTTGCAGACCCAACAAAATACTCCACAGTTCTGCTCGAATTGGAGTGCACTGTCCCAATTTCGCACCAAAACCTGATAACCATTCGCCTTCATGGTTGGAGCAGGTCAGGTCGCAGGTTGACTCTCCAACCCGATGGGTACCTATTTATGACCCGATTATATTTAGGGTCTATATATTTTACTACATGACTTATTTACTATTTAAGGTCAGAATTATTAAAATTATCCAAAACTATTGTCATATATGATTTAGAAAAATATTATATTATGATTCTACAATTTATAATTATATTTAATATATAGAAAATGTAATTATATACCTATTTGCTTGAAAAATATGTAAAATAGGCAAACTCCAAACAAATTTGTAAACTTCCTAGAGTTAACAAGTAACCCGCGGGTCAACCCGAACCCGACACGATTATAAACGGGTTGACACGATACGACACGATTATTAAACAGGTCAGGTACGGGTTGAGAAATTAAAACCTGTTTACCTGTTCAACCCGACACGAACACGACCCGTCAACACGAATTGCCAGGTCTACCTGGCTATGATGTCTTCTACTGCCAACTTAAAAACTAATATTTCATTGGAAAGCTCTCCAAATCCGAGACTAGCAGCCTACCCTTCCCTTCAGATTAATATATCCTACTCAAGCCGGCCTTGATTAATTCCATCGTTGCAATTAGAGCTATTTAACTGGCAAACTAATAGAAGAGTGCAGGAAATTAAAATTCTATATTCCTCGGCATCTCTTTTTCTTAATTTTCCAGTGCTAGAAGACCTTGGCATTATGACACGCCTAAACAACAGATAAAAAGTTGTATTTAAGGAATTTACAGATAAAGGAAAGAGAGATGCAACTTCTGCTTTATTAGTTCGAATTCTGATGAAAGCCTACAGAAGTAAGCAACTAGGGGTGTAATTCAAGCAAACCACACATTTTCTTCCGCTGCTTTTTGTTCACCTCTCTCCCTGTTGTTTTTTTTTTTTCCTGCTTGGAATTGTATCTCTTGTAGTTAGCTAGCAGGAATCCTGTTGCTTCATCTCATAGGGTGATACTGATCCGAAATGCGCTTTGGTGGAAGCTTCCTCAAGATGAATAACATCAATCCTGATAATACAATCTTCACCAATTGCCAATGAATTTCCCACATAAAATCAATGGTTTACCATAGAAACTATTGTTCCGTACAGAACTGCACTATGCAGTATGATCAAGGAGGCTTCAACCTTTAATTAAACCAAAAAAAAATCTGTCATTAGGGAGCCAAAACATACCATGTAATAGATCAGATTAAGAAGCGGATGATCCATGACATCAAGATCAGGGTTCTTGTCGAAGGCCGAGAGGATAATCTACAAAATAAACCAATCATAACATATTATTCACCCTGCAATATTTATATGTGTAAAAAAGCCATGTAAACAGTAGTTGACCCTCACCACAAAGGATCTTATCAAGAAACATGTACAGCAATGCTACTATATACGTCTTTATTGTGGTCATGTGTGTAAGCATGAGTGCATTCTCTACTTCTAATCTTCTTCAAGCCCTTTGGTTTTCAAATGCGGATTCTCCATTTATATCTGCAAAAATTGTTTGTGGCAATTGTATGTATAGCCAAATGACATAACTTGCCAAATGGCTGGTTTCCATTAAAATCTTAAAGACTATCTGGTTTCTAGTAAAGATCGGTAATTAGTTGAAACTAGAATTGTAAGGAGCGCAGGATAAAATTAGTTGGATTATGAGCTCAATGTTGCAAAATCATTTGAGTTCACCTTAAGTTGGTTTAGGCTGTCAATTCTTTTACATGTTCTAGTTGATAGTTGAGCCAACATAGGATAATTGCCCTAGCACGACAAACAATTGTTCACTTAATTACTTGCTTACGGTGGAACCATTCTCTTAGTTGAAATCTTTTGCTTCTTATAAGGTGCAAAATGACACCTGCGTCATTTTTTTTGCTGGGGATTACAACAATAAAGTCAATCACATTTCTCACCTATCTCCATATGTAATTGAACTCATAATGAATTCTAAGTTGAATTTGATTCTCTTGATACCAAATAGGTTATTAAAATAATTCACTAATAAGAACCAAATTACTTTATTCATGGAGACATTTTTAATTAGAAATGTTTTTTTTTTCCTATTGAATGGAATAAACTAATTGACGAGTATTGTTGGTTTTCTGGAAAATTTCTAGAAACCTACAGAACTAACAAGCTCAAGCACAGGTTGAGACTATTGGTTACTGTTCCATTAATTTTCTCTCTAATCTCTCAATCTTTTGTTTTGAACACTTAGTGAACAAGTTAGAGAACACACAATGAAGTGAAAAACACACGTTTTCCCTTGATTGAATTCAGATTACAACATTCACATATATAGGCCAATGGTGTGCAAGTTGCAAGCAACTTGCTGCTGCAACTTGCAAACTCATCAACTCTTTGACATACTTGATTACACCCCTGGTTAGCTCACCATTTAGCCTCCCTAGGATGATCGGGATAATACAACTAAATAAAATAAACATTGCATTAAACAATCACACAATTTGCAGAGGTTTATCCTTCAATATATTTTACACTTTTTTGAATGCAAAAGTGGCGCCAAACCTATCTGCATGATAGCCTCTTGCAAGTATACAGGGTGTTGTAGTACCAAGGTCGTCTCACAGGGATCTTTGCAAAGTACTATTAACAATGTGATACGCGATTATCTAGAAAATAAATCCTCGAAGAGGAGTCGATTGAGTGGTGCAAATAAATAAACAAATAAACAGCAAAAAGTGGTAATAAACGAGATCACAATAGATAAAAACACCTAGGACTTCGGGGAATCCCTTGCCAATATTTCCATGCAATTTAAGTACAACACAACCAAGCCGTGTTCTGTCACTACATGACCTGCCTGTGTGGATCTAATATTAAATCTTAAAATTACTCTTCTTTGAAAGAACCGGTAAACTCAATTAGATCAATAACCTACTTCCGTAAGCCGTAAAACCCCTTCCTAACTTATCTCCACTATCCATTCTGCCAGTGTTGAAATAAATTAAGAGCTTTAAGTTCTTACCTTCTAAGTCTCCAATAGGAAGCACGCCTCTCCCGAGGTCGGTCCCTAAAGCCCGGTCTAAGTTTTCTATAGGGAATTGACGCTGTCACTTAACAATTTCCTATTATAAATTTAAGCTAATTGGTGGCCAAACAACTAACTTATTTAAGCGTCAAAGACCGAATCAAAGAAGAATTAATTTAGAGACACAATATTTAATTAAGTTTGCATGAAAATAATTGACAAGATCATCCCGTAAATCCTAGATAGCAAATTTAGCTAGACATAATTGCAAAGAAAATAACAAAAATAAAAGAATACATCATAAAGGACCAAGGATGAAGAAATAAATTACAAGTGATGAAGCAAGCCTTGAACCAATGATGAACCTTCCACGTTGAAACTCTCCACCAACTAGTACTAAAAATGCAAAGTGTTTGTACAAAGGAAAACAAAATAATAAACTAAGACTAAGAGTGCAGGAGCATATGACGAATTAAAGCTGGGTTTCCTGGCTTTGTCCTCTTGTGTGCCTTTTATAGTAGTGGAGGGGACAACTCGTGGCAAGGATGCATGCCAAGCCAAAACAATTGCTAGGCTAAGCATGCATCAAGGAACAAACTTGGATCTTGGGCAAATATTCCTTCCCTTAGCTTTATGGAGAAGAGGCCACGTTGCTATGTTTAAAATTTCAAGCAATATTTACTGTTGGAAAGGTGGCGATTTCGTCAGATTTGGCCCAAAGATTTGGCATTTTCCAAATTTAAAAGTCCAAGCCAAAGATGCAGGAGAATTTGAAGATATCAAAACGGTTTGTTGACTTGGCAAATAACCAAATTCATCCTTCCTTCTTCACCATCTCCAACTAAGTCCATACCAAAGAGCTTGACTCCAAATAGGCCAAGAATCCATAATTTCCTGCAAAAAGATCCTCACACACTAGGATGAGAAATTTATTAAAATTAAATAAAATAAATGGAAGAATAAAATAAAATAAAACCAAAAGGAAAACAAAAAGATATGAAATAAACCCCAAATGATGTGTAAAATATTCACACATCACTGCACAAAAAAACACCAGCAGCTTGTCATACTGCTAACACTCCCCTTTGGCCAAGCTACTCCTCAAATTTAAAAGGCTCTTTAACAGTCCGAACCTGTTCTTGGGTAGGGGCTTCATGAACAGGTCTGCAAGTTGTTCTTCAGAGCTACAAAACAAGACCTGAACTTCTCCTTCACTTTCAGCTTCTCTAATGACACGAAACTTTATCTTGAAATGCCTTGTCCTACCATGATCAATTGGATTCTTAATCATAGAAATTGCGGACTGATTGTCACAAAACTGCTCCATAGGTTCCTCTTGCTCGAGCACTAGAAAACAGCATAGTGAGGATGAGGAGACTTGAGAAGGTATAATGATTTTCTCAACTAGTTGCTTGCTTTGATAATTAATTAATATGTTGCTATATGTGGTTATTCTTTTTTGCTAGATGCTGAGTCTTGCAGTTGTCACATTTTCATTTTCCTGTCCCTTTTTCTTTCTTGAATTGTGCTACTGCTTCATTTTCACGGTTATCTATTCTGAAAATTTTTTTCTTCCGCTATATACAGATACTAGAAACCCAATTGTGGGAGTTTTTGCTTTATCTTGTCTGATGGTTGGTTTTGTGATTGTTGCAGCTATAGGAAGGATTCTTCATGTGCTAGTTGTTGCAGCTATGGGAAGGATTCTTGTATTTGGTGGTTGCAGCAGGAAATTATCAAGTTTTTGTACTAGGTAGAACCACAAGTTAGCATAATTTTTACTTTTGTAAGGCAGTTCATCAGACTATTAGTTTTAGCTTATGGATGCTTGTTTGAATAACACTATATTAGCTTCAACCTTATGATGTGTTCTTTGTACTGTATTGTGTTGAGCACAAATGGGATGGATGATTTATTGGTAATGGAATGGATGTTTAATTGGTAATCGAATAGATGTTTTATTGGTATGTTTGTATGGTTTTTGGAATGTATGGTCTACTAGACCAAATTCTGGGTTTTGGAATGTATGGTCTATTTGATCAAATTCTGGGCAAATGATTTTCAAACTTTTTTTTCTGCAGTCCAGATTAGTGAGGGATTTTGAGAGGGATATCCCTCACTATCTATGAGGGAAAATTATCCCTCGCTACTTTTGATGGATTCTCTGGGATATCCCTCACGTGTAGCTCGGGCTGTGACCCACAGCTGCGTGCATGAAATCCACCAGCTATGATATTTGGCCTTTAAAACACATGCCAGCAAAGAGTCGGGATCCTGGGCTAGGTGCCAAGCTTGTTTGCCAAGCATAGCAGAGTTGAACATATCAAGCTTCTGAAAGCCCAGGCCTCCCATCCTTTTAGACCGACACAGTTTTTTCCATGCAACCCAGCATATGCCATTCCTTCCTTCCTTCTGACCCCACCAGAACTTTCTCATTGCTCGTTCCATATCCTCACATATGCCTTGAGGAATCATAAAACAACTCATTAGGTAGGTAGGAATACTCTGGACCACAGACTTAATAAGTACCTCCTTCCTTGCCGCTATGAGTGTTTTTCCCTTCCAACCAGAAAGCTTCTTACAAACTCTATCCCGAATGACACTGAAAGTGGCCTTCTTTGATCGATCAATCACTGTTGGCATCCCCAAATACTTCTGAAATCGGTCCACTGCCTTAAACCCCATCCACTCTTGGATATTAATAGCAAACTCTTCATTCATGTTTCGGCTTAGGGAAAACTCCGATTTCTCAAAGTTGGTTCGTTGACCTGATGCCTCTTCATATGTGCGAAAAATTTGGCCAAACTTCCAAATCTCTTGACGATTCGCCCTTAAGAACAGGATGCAGTCATCAGCAAAGAACAGATGAGTAATAGAGGGTGCTTGACGTGCTATCTGGGCTCCATGGATTAAACCTTTCTTCTCTGCATCTCTGATTAACGCTGAGAAACCTTCCGCACAAATCAGGAACAAGTATGGAGAGAGAGGGTCTCCCTATCGTAGTCCCCTAGTTGGCTGAAAGCTGTCACTAGGCACACCATTAATCAAAATAGAATAAGACACAGATGTTGTACAGTTCATGATCAAAGAAATCCATCTCTTACAAAAATCTAATTTTCTCATCATTTATTCCAAATAGTGCCACTCCACCCGGTCATCAGCATTGCTCATGTCCATCTTTAAACCAAAAATACCTCCCCTACCTTTCTGCTTCTTCCTCATATGGTGGAAGATCTCAAACGCTAGGAGGGCATTATCCGTGATAACCCGCCCCGGGACAAAAGCACTTTGATTAGGACTAATAATCTCTGGGAGGATAACCTTACGTCGGTTGCACAACACTTTAGAGATAATTTTGTAAAAGACATTACAAAGACTAATAGGATGATATTGTTGACATGACTCAAGACTCGACACTTTTGGAATAAGAACTATGAAAGTAGAATTAAAACTAGAGAAACTAACACTACTTGAAAGGAAATAAAGGATAATTGCAACGACATCATTACCTAAAATGTTCCAGAATTGTTGATAAAAGATAGCTGGCAAGTCATCCGGGCCGGGTGCTTTGGTTGGGTGTATCTGTTTCGACGCTTGCTCAATTTCCCCCTTGCTGAACTCTTGTGTCAGGTCAAAATTCATAGTATCAGTGACTTTTGGTTCAATGCAATTCAGGATCGTCTCCACCCCAGTGCACCCTACAGATGTGTACAGCTCACGAAAATAATCCACCGATACACCCTCTACTTCCTGTGGTCGAGAGTGCCAAACCCCACCCTGATCTTTAATCTTTTTTATTCGATTGTGGGATTTCCATTGGGATGCCTTGCCATGGAAAAAACTAGTATTACGGTCGCCATCTTTAAGCCATGAAGCTCTTGATCTTTGCGCCCACATAACTTTTTCACGCCAAATCAATGAATTAATTTCTTCATAAGTCTTTTGCAGCTCTCCCAGATTAGCATATGTGGGATCCTGCGTTTGAAGGGCCTTTAGCTTCTCTCGTTGTGACTTGAGTTGTTTATTGACAGAACCGAAGTGTGAGTCACCCCATGATGAAAATCGATTGCTGCAAAAATTAAGACGACTGTCCATGGTAGTGGCACCGGTCATCACAGTAGATAGCTCCCAGGAAGTTTGCACCTCTTGCTGGAATGATTCATCCTGCAGCCACATCTTCTCGAAACGAAAAGGCCGAGCACGTTGGCCATTTCCTGACCGCAATCTGGTTCGACTACGCATAAGCAGAGGGGAGTGATCCGAGAAGTTCCATGGAATATGTATTATGACATTGTCAGGGAACAAATTTTTCCAGCTACGTATCACCAGGCCCCAGTCCAATCTCTCTCGGATATGTCCATTTTCGTCTTGGCCATTGTTCTAGGTGAACATGTTCCCCACAAACTCCAAATCCTCTAGTTCACACGTAGTAATGGCATCATTAAAGGCTTCCATGCATCTATAGTCCCTTACTCGGGATAACAACTCCGCGAGTCCTATATCTTTTCCCGAAATCTCATTTGAGTCCTAAAATCAAAAAATGACTCATTCGAGTCCTATAACATTTAAAAAGAACACCAATTGAGTCTCCGTCTATGATTCCGTTAAATTTTCTGTTATCTTTAAGAACTTTTAGTCCTTATAAGTATATATAATATTATTTTAGTCCTTATACTTTTCTAAAATTTTTATTTTAATCCTTTATAAAATAATAAAAAAATAAGAAAGGAGCGACTCGAAACACTAAATGCATATCTCTATGTATATTAGACTTTAGGGTTTAGAATTTAGGATACAAAGTGAAGTAGTAAGATGGAAATACTAAATATTAAATTTGTAAATTCTAAACCCTAAATACAAAAATTAAAAATACTAAATTCTAAAATTCTCAATTTTATATCCTAAAACTTTAAATTTTAAATTTTAAAAACGTTAAACCCTAAACCAAAAATCCTAAAATCCTAAACTCTAAATCCTAAGTCCTACATTCTAAACTCGAAATATTATATCCTTAGTCTTATATCCTAAACCCTAAAAAATTATAAGACCTTGAACTCTAAACCCTAAAATATTAAACTAATAAACCGTAAATCTTAAACCTTAAACTCTAAAATCTTAAATTCTAAATTCTAGATTCTTTAACTTTGTATCATAGACCTCTAAATTTTGGATACAAAAAAACTTCAACTCTAAACTCTAGCTCCTAAATTCTAATCTCCTAAATCCTAAATCCTAATTCATAAATTTTAGATCCTAAACCCTAAAACTTTAAAGATTAAGATTTTAGGTTATTAGGATTTAAATATTAGGATTTGAGTTTTAGGATTTAGGATTTAAGTTTTTTTAGATTTAGAGTTTAGAGGTTTATGATATGAAGTTAAGGGTTTTAGGGTTTAGAGTTTGAGGTTTTAGAGTATAAGATTTAATATTTTAAGGTTTAGGGTTTAGAATTTAGGATTTAGTGTTTTAATATTTTTGGATTTAGAATTTAAGGTTTTTGGTTTTTAGGGTTTAAGATATAAGAATGAGGGTTTAAGATTTTCAGAGATTAGAATTTAGGATTTAGGTTTTAGAGTTTAGGATTTTAGGATGTATGGTTTAGTGTTTAAGGTTTTTAAGATTTAAAATTTAGAGATTTATTATATAAAGTTGATAATTTCTAAATTTGGTGTTTCTAATTTTGAGATTTAGGGTTTAGAATTTAGGATTCTAGGATTTAATATGTTTGGCTTACTACTTCATTTTTTATCCTAAATTTGAAACCCTAAAATCTAATATATGTAATAATGTGCATTTAATGGTTCGAGTCGCTCTTTTTTTATTTTTTATTATTTTATAAAGTATTAAAATGAAAATTTTAGAAAATTATGGGGACTAAAATAATATTATGTATACTTATGGGGACTAAAAGTTCTTAAAAATGACAGAAAATTTGGCGGAAACATAGACGGGGACTCGTTTGGTGTTCTTTTTTAACGTAATAGGACTCGAATGAGTTGTTTTTCTTTTTTAGGACTCAAATGAAATTTCGAGAAAAGATATAGGACTCGCGAAGTTGTTATCCCTCCCTTACTCTGCCACCCTTCTTTTCTAAAGAATACTGGATTTCGTTAAAATCTCCCATCAAGAGCCAAGGATGGTCTTGTTGGAGCTTCAGCTGTCGCATTAGATCCCATGTATGGATCTTATTATGAGATTCCGGCCACCCATAAATGCCTGTGAACCGCCATTCCACATCCTCATCAGCATGGAATCGGACCTTTGCATCCATATGGTGTAAAGACATGCTATAGAGGGAGACATCCCATAGATCTTTCCATAACAGAGCCAAACCACCCCTTCTCTCATTCCCGGAATCTTCACAATCTACAACTAGCATATTCTGGAAACTGTAACCTATTATTTAATCTAGCTACTTCATTAGTCTTCAATCTGGTTTCAGATAAGAAGACAAGATTGGGCGATATTGGTTACCTTGTTGAAAATAAACTTAGTGTAAAATAACACTGTATTTATTTTTTTGACACCTTCATAATTTTTAAATGCCTAAAATTTTATCTATCAATCACCTGTTTTTTAGATATATGAATATTTTTTTATTTTATTCATGATAACCTGTTTTTTAGATATATGAATATTTTTTTTATTTTATTCATGATACATTTTTTTGTGAGATTTATGGGCTTTCTATGTGAAATTTTACCTATTGACCTAAAATTATATCCTTTTCCTATTATGTTATGTTGATTTGACCAAAAAATAGATTAAATTGATTACTGTCCTCCACTTTTTGTCTTTAATTTTTTTTAGTTTTTGAAAATTTTCCTTAGTTGAGGTGACATGATAGCTTTTTGAAATTTATTAGTTAAAATAATCTGAATATTATATTTTTACCCTCATTTCATAGATTATCATTTGTCATAAATACCTTCTCTTGTCTTCTTGCATTTTAAGAAAATTATTTATATTAATTAATTTTCTGTTCTTTTTATTCCTTTACATTTTTTCCCAAAAAATCTTATTTATTTGATATTTCTATTAATACAATATGATTTTCGAATTTATAAGGCCATTACAATCTTGTTTTTCACACATCACTTACTGATATATAGATTTAGATTTGAATATAATATTTTTCGTAAGAGATATAGATAATAGCTAGATGATTCTAATGAAATGGATAAGTAAAGAAAGATGCAAATAAGAATTCCATTTGAATGAGTAAAAGACGGAGATGCAAATAAGAATTTTATTTTCATTAGTTCGGATAAAAGCTAAAATTCAATAATATATAAACAATAACTGATTTTGTGTAAGAATTTTGTTTTCTTAAATTGGATAAAAATTAAATTGCCTTAATCAAGTATTTTTTATATATAGGATAAATTATAATAGTAATTAGATTTGAAATGGGAGTAGTGTTACTTTTTGGAATGACTAATATTAATGTATTATTTCATTAAGGATAATATGCTAATTTGCAAGTTTTTTTTCTTTTTATTATTATAGGAGACTACATGTCATTCATTGATATGTGACACATCATCCATTCATTATAAGTATTAAAATTAAATAGGGGTATTTTTTCTTTTAATTTCACAAGTTTTTGTGACTTCGTGTTTTTATATATAGTATAAATAAAGCTGGTTTTGTATTTATCCATGCAAGAATGCGGTGTACATGTCTCTTATTCCGAATTATTGTTCTATTTATGGGGAAATTATTTTTAAATATACTTGTTCAATTATAGAGAACTAGTCACCTCTCCGTGTTACACACGGATTAGGAGGTGACATACAAAAAAAAAGTCCACATATAAAAAAAAATGCACATAGCTATATTATTTTAATACATTTTCTAAAAAATAAAATAAAAAATAAAAATACTAAATTTACCTTGATTTGTTATACATTGTCTCCTTAACATTCTCCGCCAATATTGGAATCATTTATTGAATCATATTTGTTGTGTGCATCCCCTGCCTCGACATATCCAGAAAATTCTTTCCGGAAAAGAAGCTTGAGGAATTGAATCACTATAATGCATAATTCCTTCAATAATTTTTTCAAAAGTTTTTACAAAGAAAAGGTCGGGGTGGAGAGATAGCTTAAAGATCTCTTTTGTGCTTTTGTTTTAATCTCTTTGTTAATAGCCACATCCTACATATATATTCAAAACTTTCATGACTTTTCAATTACCATATATATTCATATTCAATGCTAATAATGAATATATTTTTCTATTAATAACAACAATAATGAATGGATCCATTCAACCTAAAAGACCAAGAAATGCCCATGAATTTTTGTAACATCATTAGTTTTTGGGTTAGGGTGGTTGTTGAAGTTAGGTTTTGATTTTGGTTTTGGTTTTTGGATTGGTGGTGGTGGTTGTGGTGGTGGGGGCGGCGGAAAGGAGACCAAGAAAGAGGGAGAAGATGAGAACAGGGGGAAAAAAAAGAAAAAAAAAGAAAAAAAAGAAAGAAAGAAGAGAAGAAGAAGAGAAAAAAAAGATGGAAAAAGAAAAATTCATATTTTTTTTTTAAATGGTGGTACAAATCAACGATTCCAAATAATCCGCATGTCTAAAATCTGCAAGCTCCGTTGACTTTTTTAACGGAATCGGGTCAACCAGAGGAGGTAAATTGTGGAATTACAAAATTTAGGGGGTCAAAACTGGTTTTCTTTTTCAGGGAGTGATCTTAGTTTGACCGAAAGTATAAGGGATAAAATGTAATGAAGCCCAAGGATGGATATATAAACTGAATTATTAATTACCAGCCACAATGGAATCACTGCTTGAACGTCTAGCTCTCCTTTCCACCTCTCCTGCCGGACGCTGGTCCAGGCCACATGATTTCTTTCTGCAAAGCTTGTTTTTCCGGCGACGGAAAGAGTGGAGAAGGTTGGATTGCAACATTAGTCACTATGGAGTCTCGAGTGTTACGCTTCCTAGCAAAGAATGCCTCTTTAAAGGGTAACCTCTCTAGTTTTATGTCGTACCAGCTGTATGGAACTTTCCTATAATTTGAAGATGAGACATAGCAATTCGTGGTGGCGGAGAATGCCAAGGAGGCCATGAAGGTGACCGGGGATCAGGAGCTGAAAGCTAAGGTTTTGTATCGAACCCAAGTGTGTGAGGCTTAATTTAGCTGCAAGCAAGTGTGTGTATTTATAGATCTTCGGAGAGATCGATGTAATTAATTAATTAAATAGTTAGAAAGGGTGTTTGTGTATATTGGAATCTTGATTCGTGGAATTCCTCCCACTATAAGACATTGATGTTGTTATGCTTCCACCAGTAAAAAGGAAAATAATAATGAAGGATTTCATATACATATACATAGAATAGATAAGAACACTTATTTGTAAGAGTGAAGCGGAAGCGTTGTCAGGATCGAGAGCCACGGCTTGGATTACTGGTCGGTGGAGACCGTCACAGTATGTCGGATCGGCCTCATAGTTTCCACAGTCTAAACCCTAGAATGCAGTGTATGCAGGTTATCTCAGTGTTTACACAACACATGTGTATATGACATTCAGTGTATCAGCCTCCCCTTGTGGCGGCTTATATAATACACTAGTTGGGCCCAGTTGGGCTTAAGTGAGCACCCCTTATGGGTGGACTCACCATTTTCCAACATCTCCCACTCACACATAATGGGAGTGCTCATAAACACAATCATGAGAAACAAATTCTCATCAGAAACTGCCAACATCCATACAGGGAAGTAGAACCGTGTGACCAGCAACAGTGAGAGCTAAATGCTATACATCTGTTAGGAATATATAGCCTCTCATCCATAAGAAACCTGCAAGTAGATCAAAAAGTATGCAAGTACCCTAAATCATAAATCACATTAGAAATCTACCGAAGATCTCTCTTTTAAAGATACTTTGTATTCACAATTATAACCGTATGTCATAATTGGTGCACCGGTGAATACAAACTAATGTGATTTCGGTCAATGATCTTCCTCTTCTCACGATCCCCTTAACTCAACTTAACTTGCTTTTCTAGACATGTCCCGTCAGACCGAATCAGTGTCCATGGTCCTTTGGCAATATACTAAGATAGCAAACATCAAGCTGAATCTCAAGTACCTGATCGGAGTCTTGAGGGTACATAGTAGAGCCACCACAAAAGGCTCTAGGTCTCACACAACAGTAAGTGGAGATTAAACTTATGTAAACCCATTTGGTCGACAAATCGCACACATGGTATGAAACATGTGCTACAGCATTATCTCCTTTCCCGTGGAGCGTATGTCTTTCCCATATGGAATGCTGTACAGATAATATTTAGACACCATATGTGTCCAAATCTGAGTTCCTCGTTCTACACATCAACTTGAACTCACATCTGGCCCACTAAGTAGACTTGGTGAACGTAATCCACCATTAAAATGACCTCATGTCATTATATAGTCGACATTTATGATTTTAAGCCACAAGCTCTCAAATTATCCGTCAGATAATTTTGCTTAAAATCTGTCTCATCTCCACCTATCACTAAGATAAGGAGGCGGTTACCCGTGTGAGAGGGCTAACCTCGTGTCTACTCGACATACTCTTAAACAATTAAATGAAGAATGTACATAACATCCATCCATATGTATGTATGCAAATCAACTTATTTGATAGCAAGAACATTAAACACAGGTTGTGAACTTTGGGAAAATAATAAGCATAAAGTGAAGTACTTAAGCCTACACAATTTTAATACCTAATGTGTTCCACAAACACATCCCAAGGTAAAGGCTTTAACAGTGCATCTGATCACTTGTCTCTTATAGACAAATACTTCACTTCACAACCTCGCATACAACAATGCCTTTTGCATAGTGTATCTAATGTCTACTTATTTGGCGAAACTAACCATTCTTGGCAATGGAAATTGCAGCCTCACTGTCATAGTTGACTAACACTAGATCAGTGTACTGTGCATTATCCATCACATAATCCAAGAACTTATTCAACCAAGTAACTTTTACGCTGCCGAAACGAGAGCTACACATTTAGCATCAATCGCAAACAAGAATACACATGATCATTTCTTACTACTTTATGATATGGAGCCATCATTTAGTAAGAGCATATATCTAGATGTAGACTTTTCTACCATCTAGATCTTTTCCATGATCAAGGCTTGTGTACTCAACCAAGAAGGACATCTCCTTACTTGGTGACAAAAAAATATAATCAGCAGGCTTCTTTAGACATCCCATGATCTTTTTTTTTTAACTACTTGTAATGTGTTATGCCTAGGTCGGATTGACATCTATCTGTTAAGCCATTTGCTTAACTAATATCTAGTCTATCATACACCATAGTGTACAACAAACTTCCGACTGTGCTCCGTTATGGAACTTGGCTTAGGACACATGATTTCTCAAAGTATGGCATTTATTGATATGAGTTTAGATAGGATTACTTTGATGCATATAGTATTATTCCAAAGCTTTATTAGTGTAATTCTCTTACGAAAAATACAATAATATCTTGAAACAATATCTTGAAATCTTAATTTCAAGTTTATATGTAATCTTTATCCATATCATGTACCTCGATTGAGATGACAACTAGGTTCATTACCTTGTTGATTAAACACCATATCATTTCTAGCTATAAGTATGTCATATACATACTATATGTAAATTACAAACTTACTTGGTAGATGCCTTGAGGATTAGAAGACCAATATAGATTTCAAAGTCTACAAACTATATGTTTGTGGTCCTCTTCAATGAAACACAATCTGTTTCATTCTATCTCCATTGAGAAAGGCATTATTACATCCGTTTGACGTAATCCAAGATTTAAGTCTGAAATAACAGCTAGAAACATCCATACATAGGTAAAACTCACAGAAATCAAGATCGACTCTTTGTAATCTATCTCTTTCTGTTGTGTACCTTTTCACCATTAATTGATCCATAAATTTCTCAACTCAATGGCATTATATCCTTCAATGAGATCGACCAGTCCTTAAACTTTATTGACTCTCATTGACTCCATCTGTTCTTCAAGTGCCTTGGTCCATTTTTCTTTAGAAGGATTTTAAGGCAGCCTCTTCTAGGCTCGTCATGTAGGAATATCATAAAAGACCCACTATCTTCGATGTCAAATCATCAACGATAATCTTTTATGAGAATCACAATAAATTGTGATTCAGGTATGTTGTTCCCATTTGGATCAACATGGCTCCCACTCGGATTAAAAACATTAATCTCGCTCTCACTTAGAACAAGATCTTTCTTTATCGCTCCCACTTGGAACAACAAGATTACTTTTATTCGGACTTGATGATGAGGAAGTTTATTGATGAGAAACTAATTCATCATCTGTAAAAATCCTCCCACTCGAATAAAGTAATCCTTGCACGTCTTAATCCTCTTCCTCAAATAAAGATAGGCCTTAACCTACCTCACCCTTCTTAGAAAACTCAATCACTAAGAATGTAACATCTGTTGGTTTAATCTCAGTTACACTCCCACTGTTCTGTTGACTTATAAACATATAACCTTAGAGGTTAGTAAGTATCTCATAAGACACTTGTCTTCCTCTGAAGGCACATCTTGCCAGCTAGAGAGGAATAATGTTTATAAGTAGCATAACTTCCAAGGTTACTAAAACACTTTATAGAAAATTAAACAGATATAATTGGGCATAATGAATAAAATGATGAATTACATGCTTTTGCCTAGTCCAAACGTGAATGGACCCGCAGATGTCCAGGTGGACAAATAACAATGAAGAGTTGGCTTCAATCACTTTACCGGATGGTCAATAATCAGCTAGATAACACTCACAAGCAGACAATTCTACTTGTATAATGCTAGGAAGCAAACATTATTTGCTAACCTTGGCATTCTCTATTGGTCCATATGACCAAATCTAGCATTATTCGGTAATAAGACTAAAGCCATATAAAATTGAACCAGAATTAATTTTATAATTTGTCATGAAAGCATGTATGGTTCCTAAAACCAAGACATGTCAGAAAAGACTTCTATCATGTAAGATCATATCTCATATGTTACACAAGACTAACTTGTATGATATGAGTATTTAAGCAACACCTTATTGTTGCTACTTACATGTCAAAACGTTTAATCTCCATGTGAGACTTAACATTGATCAGGTATCACTTCTCCATACAATATAATGTGTGACTACTGAGTCTATAATTCACTAAGAATTATATCAGTTACACACAAAATAAAACTGCCGCAAACACAAAGTTTGCTAACTCATGCAAAGTAAAGTACCAATTCGTACTATCCAATTTCATCATTGGAAAATGACCATTTTGGTCATCATTGCAACACTTTTATTGCAACAGTACTTTGCATTGTATGGTTTGTCGTACTGATCTGTCTTTAACTTTCATGACTACATTGATGATCACAAGAGCACTTTTGCTCTACCAGCACATACTGGAATACTAAATTCCAAATTTTATGATTATCGCCATTAAGCATCAACATTTTGTTGAGCTATGCAGCAATACACATGAAGCAGTAATAAAATACACAAAAGGATCACACTTAAGGTATAATGTTCAACATATATACATATATAATGCTAAGCTTCGATTGGCTAAGTTAATAATCACATACATAACCCGGAGTCGAAAGTTCACTATGTTCCCAGTCATCGTCCTAAAGTTGAATGCATAATGAAAATTAATTTAACCAATAACACAGCTAAGCATTAATCATGCTCCAGACAACATATTTGTCAAGCACAATTTTATAATCCCACGTGGATTATAAGTCGAACAACCCAACAATGTTAAACTAATTAACATGTGATGCTAAACTAAAAAGCAACTAGTTCATAATGTTAAACCAATTAACATTAAAGCAGGTAATCGTGTATTACTCATGCTTGAACCGTTGGGTAAATATTTCTCGTGCCAAATACACAAAGAAAATAGTCTAGAAATATTTGGATTGTATTTTATTGGTGATAAAACATAAATACAAAATTTATGTGAAGAGAATTAGTCCATATGACTAATTTCTTTAAGTGGATCTATTAAGAAAAATATTGGAACCCTTCATAATTTTATTCTAAGCCGTATGCCATAGAATAAAATTTAATTAGACCATATGTCTAACATGGACAAATTTTACTAAGATCATGAGATATAAAAATAAAATTTAATTAGACCGTGTGTCTAAAAATTTATTTTTATTGACCATCTCTTCTAAAAATATAATAGTACTAGACTTTTGTCTCGATTAATTTTATTTTATTTAGGCCATAACCCCATAAAATAAAACTTACCTAGACCGTATGTCTAAGATAGACAATTTAATTTTATTCAGGTCATAAACCCAAAATAAAATTAATTTTTAGACCATATGTCTAAAAAAAACATCATTATTATATTTTCTTTGATCATATGTCAATAGAAGAAATTTAATTTAGACCATATGTCTAAAAGGACCGTCTCTTTCTAAAAAAAACAATAGACTTTAGTCGTTTTTACTAGGTTTCAAAACACAATAAAAATAATAATTTAGACCATATGTCTAAAATAAGTCCATATTATTTTATTCAACCACATGTTGATACAAAGAGAATAATTTTAGACCGTCTGTCTAAAATAAGTCAATTTTATTTTTTTTATAGGCCACATAAAATAAAAAAAATTAATCTAGACCATATGCCTAAATTAATTTTAATTAAAACATATATTTAATATAGGCCATACAAAATAAAAATTAACAAGATCTTTTGTCCAAAAAAAAATCCATATGACTCCAGAGGCCCAAAAAAAACCAGAGCCCATATCACTTTGTCCAACCCAGTTAATATAGGCTACAAGCCCATATACACACAGCCCACATCGCATATTGGCTCAACAAATGGCTCGGCTCGGCTCATCGAAACGAAAACGGCTCGGTCAGCCGACTTATTCGGCTTGCCGACACTTTTTTTTTTCGAAATATCCATAGCCACACGATTAGATGAATCTTAGCCGTTCGATTTGAGAAGATGCCCTAGGCATCATCTTCTCCCAACAACACGCAGAGCGCTGCCGATGCCTAAAACTCCCACTGGAGCTTACATCCGCCGCCGGCAGTGGACGAGGCCACCGTGACCGGAGGGCGTAGTGGCAGCGAGAACTGCCGCCGCAGCCGCGGGCGTCGCCGGACACGCGAACAGATCGCGCGCCGCTGCCCATGCCGCCTACCCCTGCCAGCCGCGACTACCGACGAGGACGCAGAAGCTTAGAGCGGCTTGACGACGACGAACACCGCCTCGCCCCGGCCGCGCTGCTCGCCAGTCGCCACCCATGAAGCCACAACCGACGACCCACTTGTCGAGCCTCCACGCCACCGCCTGTGCGGGCAATCGCGCCGCCGTGGCGCGTCCACCGTGAGTGACGCTGCTGCGGTGCTTGCCTCGCCGGTTGGATCCGTCGCCGTGTGCAGCGGCCCGTGTTCTGTCCGCCGCCGTATGCAGTGAAAAGGTAGCGGGGCGTGTGCGGGTCTCTTTGCCATCCGCCTTATGCAGCGCACCTTTGTCTCCTCAGTGAGACGGGTTTGGTTGCCGTGAGAAACCGTGGACAGTGGTCGTGAGTTTGAGCTTTGTCGTCATAGGTTCCAAAAAAAATCCAGTATTTCACCAATACAATGGAACAAAATGAATTTGTTCAACGATGAACCAAAACGTGGTAATAATTAATTACATAAATTAATTATGCAATGATTATAATAGTAATTGCAATCTGCCACACATGATTTACAGTACATTATTTCAACGGAAAGCATACAGTAAATCAAACAGAGAATTGGATTTGAGCAAATCAATTACCGATAAATCGAGATACCCAATTCTTTAGACCATGATTTTAGATTTACATAAAATCAACCAGAAAACAAGCCTAAGGCTCCGCTACCAATGAAGGATTTCATATACATATACATAGAATAGATAAGAACACTTATCTGTAAGAGTGAAGCGGAAGCGTTGTCAGGATCGGGAGCCACGGCTTGGATTACTGGTCGGTGAAGACCGTCACAGTATGTCGGATCGGCCTCTTAGTTTTCACAGTCTAAACCCTAGAATGCAGTGTGTGCAGGTTATCTCAGTGTTTACACAACACATGTGTATATGACATTCAGTGTATCAGCCTCCCTTTGTGGCGGCTTATATAATACACTAGTTGGGCCCAGTTGAGCTTAAGTGAGCACCCCTTATGGGTGGACTCACCATTTTCCAACAAATAATAATAATAATCGTTCTAACTTCTTAGTGGAAGTTGAAGTTGCTCACGGAAAAAAAAAAAACAATTCTGTGAAAAAGCAATTTCTTGTGACCGTATGCGTTCAGATTGGGAATCATTTCACTGGAAAATATTAATATTTCAATTTGGACCATAAAATTATATCAGAAGTGTAATTAAATTCGTTTGAAATTGTTTTTGGGTTGTCAGTAATGGGATGTTTGTAAGCTTAATCTCGGTTGAGAGTCTTAAGCCGGTTGTCGTTATTCCAAAATACAATGACTACTACAAACAAGTTCATTAATAAGTTATTATTTCACTTCGTTCGTTAGCTCTTAATTTAAGCACGAATTTGGTTGGATGTTATGGACGTAATAGAATCAATTGGAATCCGGTTACATCCCAATCAAACGGACTGTAAGGTTTTTTTGCTGCTTTACTATTTTCCTTTTAAATACATTTAAATTAAGATTGACAAGCCAGCGAACCAAGTCTTCGGACTTTCGAACAATCAAACTTTGACCTAAATAGCTTCAATTTTTTAACTTTGTCAGGGTTGTAATTAAAACGGATCTATCCGATGTTCGCTATTCATAGTTTATCCTCTATTGAAGAAACAAAAATAATTATAATGTACACTCCATTGCTTCATATAAATCTCGGTTCTAGCAATCTTTGTTGGGATTGTTGTAAAATTGAAGGTAAAATGCATTTTGATGGTAGTAATATTAACTTGATGGTAATAATACACCTTTATAATAATATACTTTTGATGATAATATTACAAATGGAGAAATAATATAATTACAACAATGATGAATGGAGCTTAAGGGAGAGTGTGTAGAAATGAGAAGAAAGTGAGATTATGATGGGAAATTCAAGATATAAATGTGATGGATGGAGCGGATATTTATAGATAAAAAATGGGAGGATAAAAACAAATAAGTTAGGTTGGATCATAAGAATAAAATCACATAGATTTAGGTAATGAAGATGAAGACAATTGAGGTAGATAGGTAGATGGAAAAATCCATGTGAAAATTTGGTGTAGGGGTAAAATATTTACCGGGGGTAAATTCGGGGTACGGTAAAAATCAGTTTTACTGGATGGTAATAATGACATTCACCATAATTTATTTACAGTACTCCCCCTTGAATGTCATTGTACTTTGGATAGAATACGCTTAGGAAAAACTGCCTCAATAGAAATCTTACCAAGAAAAACTCAGTGGGATAAAAACTTGGTGAAGGAAAAAAGAGTGCAGTGCATATTCTACTCCCCCTCATTTTGGCCTCCCTTGATGTCTCGAAATCGTGGCATGCCAATCTTCCTTATTAACTTCTCAAAAATTGAAGTAGGCAGTGATTTTGTAAATAGGTTTGCCAAATTGTCACTTGAGCGAATCTGTTGAACACAAATATCACCATTCTTCTGAAGATCATGAGTGAAAAAAAAATTGGTGATATGTGCTTCGTCCGATCGCCTTTGATGTATTCTTCCTTAAATTGGGTAATGCAGGCAGCATTATTTTCATAAATGATTGTTGAAATGTCTTTCCCACTATCCAATCTACAAGAATCTCGAATATGTTGTGTCATTGCTCTTAGCCAAACACACTCTTGACTGGCTTCATGTATGGCTATAATTTATGCATTATTTGAAGAGGTGGCAACAATACTTTGCTTTGTGGATCGCCACGATATAGCAGCTCCTCCATAAGTAAACAAATAGCCTGTTTGTGACTGAGCCTTATGCGGATCAGACAAATAACCTGCATCTGCATAACCAATTAGATCGGGTTTGGACCCAGACGAATAAAAAAATCCTATATCCATTGTACCCCGAAGATATCGAAAAATTTGTTTTATCCCATTCCAATGTCTGCGAGTTGGGGCAGAATCATATCTTGCTAGTAAACTGACAGCAAAAGATATATCAGGTCTTGTATTAGTAGCAAGATGTAACAACCCGGGTAAAAATTTGGATTTTTAACCGGGACTGTTAAAGTCGTTATACAGTGATTTACTGAAAGAATTAATCTTGGGTAATTAATTCAAGGTAAATCGAGCGTAGTTTTTCGAAACCGAGTCTTTTCCCGCGCTTGTGATTTTTCCGTGGATTTTACGGACCATAGTGGGTATTTTTCGGGTCCCGGAATCCTCAGAAAAATCACACCGGAAAATGACTAAGGGTAAGCAGTTATTTTCTGTTCCGGACGGGACACGACTGCATAATTGAATTATGCAGCCGCCTCCCACTGTACAGCCTGTGACTTACCTGTGCGCTTGTGAGCTTTGTCTGTGCAGCCCGTGACCCTGCGTTCTTACTTCCTTCATTTCCTGCAAAAACACACCCACACCCAGCATCACCCTTCTTCACTCTCTGCATCCCCTCACTGCCAACTACCCGTTCCTTTCCTGCACCTAAGAAACCAGAAGAAGAAAAGAAACTAAAAAAGAACACAACTAAACTACACATCACCGGCCACCACCACCACCACACAAGCCTCCACCGATCCACCATCTCCACCACCAGCAGCCGCAACCACCACCTGCAACACCAGCCCTCCTCTTCGCTGCCCAACGCCACCGTCGTCGAGTCGAGACAAGCTCGACAAGGCAACCACCGCAGCGTACGCCTCCCCTTCCGCCACCGAACGCAGCTGCGAGTCGCGTCTCCGATCGTGTCACCTCCTCGACGCCGCGCTCGCACCACCGACGAAGCCCCTCTCTTTCGCGCCGCCCGCCATCAGCCCGTCTGCCTCGATCTGCTGCTGCCCTGTTCGCGCCACCATCTGCAGGACACCACCACCTCGCCACCGTCCAGACGAGGCACGTTGAAGTGAGCCACCTGTCGCACCGTTGGCGTCGTGCCGCTGCCTGGCCTCGCAGCCGCTCGTCTCCATGCCTTGCCGCTCGTCGCCTCGCCGTCCCCGCGCCATGCCGACCGAAGCCGCTGCTGGGCACGCTAGGTGAGCAGTCGGGTTGGGCTCGACCCGGATGGGTCTTGTGATGGGTCAAGTTTGACCCGGATTCTTGTGGATCCGGGATGGGCTTGGCTTTTGGGTTTTGGGCTGACCCTGTGGGCTGTGTTTGTGGGCTGGGTTTGGCCTGGGCATGGGCTGAACCAGTTAGGCCTTGGGGTTTGGATTTGGGCTTAACCCTTGGGCCCAGTCCGTTTAAAAAAAAAGAAATAATGATGAAAATATATTTTCTAGAAAAATTAATTATATGACTATATTTTCTGGAAAGGAAATAAATGCTATATGATTTTAAGTGGAATAATTATTTTGACACATTATTATTTCTAAGAAAATAAGGTAATTGTGACATGGTTTATATCTCTTATGTATATAAAAAAAAAATTATTATAGCTTTAGTATATGCACTATGGTTATGTTTCTAAAAATAATATATGTATGAATATTTTTTTCTAGAAAATTATATTGTGGTAGGTAGTTCTTGTGAATATATTTTGGAAAATATATATTTACATTATCATTTGTAGAAACTATTTTATGGTAGAAAGTAATATATGTTATATAATTATTTTATGAAAATAATTTTTGGAAAAGAGAATATGATATAGGAAATGATGATTTACTATGAAAATGTGTTGGAAATAAATATGGTATCGTATATTCTAAGAAATAACTCACTAAGTATATATAATAATACCTTTTTGAAAAAAATAAATAATAATATTTGATAATTATATTTTGGCAAGTATAATAATTTTATGGAGATGATGACGTATAACCAAAGGGGGTTAAATTTACAATTTATGGCATCATAGCATACCTATTATGTGCATCTTATGTGTGCATTTACTATTTGTTATATAAGAGTGGATATCGAGCAGTTCCGGTGGAACCGGCTTTGGACTGATTGATGTTTCCAGAGTTAAGTAACAGGCCAAGGTGAGGTTAAGTAAGTATTTATATACTTTCCGTGATATCAAGTTGCTGTTTGTTTGCTATATGTGATATTTGTTGGTATGAAACTTTGTGGTTGTGTATGGTTGTTGTGTGATGAATTAAGTTGAAAATTGTTGCCGTTGATGTTGTTGAAATTATTGTTGCTATTGATATTATTGATGATGTTGGAATTGTGGATATAAGTAAGACTATTACTGTTGTTGACTGTGAGAAATGTGTAAGTTGAATACCGAGGGTACTAGTATGGGAACAGTTTGGAATAAATTTTTATTATCCAGACGAGCGGAGAGGCTGCGAGCCTGCTCGGGATAATGAGTTGATGATTGGTTAATAGTATTGTGGTATCAAGACTAAAATGGTGATCTTAATAAAATGGAAACACTTAGACATCTAGTAAATCACGGTTAAATGTTGGAACAGCCAGATGGTAGTCTTTGATTTATGGTGCTGGGGGAGAGTGTGCTTGGGGTCTGCTCCCTGTCTCTACCAATTATTATTTTTAGGCGCTGGGGGAGAGTGTGCTTGGGGTCTGCTCCCTGTCTGTGCCAGTTATACGTGGAGGTACCAGGGCGGGGTCCCCGGGCTAGCTAGCTTGACTACCAGGCGACGGCCATCATTTAACTTGTGATAGGGGCCCTGATAATAAAATTGGAATAGCGTGTCTAGAATCACAAGTGTGTCATTTAAGGTTCGTGAGAACCTTAGTTAATTGTTGGTGATGTGACTTGAGAATTTACGGTTGTTTGTATATGTATATTTGCTTATGGGTTTTACCCGGTGGGCACTTCGGACTCGCCCCTCACCTGAGGGCTTTCATTCTGTAGGTTGAGTTATTTATGGTTCAGGTATGATGCATTCCAGACAGACTGCGGCGTTATCCCTTGGACAGGACTCGGATCCATTAGTTGCATCATGGGTTGCATACAGTGTCTTTGTGAGTTGTTAAGTCTTCCGCTGTGCTGTGTATTGCTATTGTTTGGTCCATTGGGCCGGTTGTGCTATATTTTGGGTCCCCGGGTTTGGGTGACATGTTTTGATGTTGGGCCGAAGGGCCAGATTTCTGATGTTATTATTTTGGGCTGTTGAGCCCGAGTTTCTGTTATATACACTGTATGCTGGGGTTGTTTGGTTGGGTCGTTACAGTTCCGGCACGTGTTTACTATGTACGGTAAATGCGGATTGGGGCGTTGCATTTTGGTAGCGGAGCGGGCAATAGGTTTTGTTGGGCAGTCCTTGTGTGTTTGTTGTTCTTATTTGCATAGTTCGCTCCATTTGTTTTTTTTTTATATCATCTAGTTAGTGCATTATGGATCCAGTCAAGGAACGCCAGCTGTCGCAGAACATTCACATAAGAGGTAATTGATGCCATAAATAAGCGGAAATATAATATTATTAATAATACTAATAATTTCGTTACAAACATAAATATTACATTGATATTTTATAAAAAAAGGAAAATACATTCATCGCCTTGGAACGACGTTGACCCTGAAGCTGTTGGGGTCATTGTTGATGTTGACTTGGATGCTGTCGCTCCACGAGAACCACATGCCGCCCCTGTTGTTCTGGCTGGGAAGCTCGAACCGATTTGCTTGAGGGAACCGGAGTGGAATGAGGCCGTGATCGTCTTCAGGTTGCCACTGGGTCTCCGTGAGAAGAACCATGTTTGGCTTGTACTGGTTCTTCAGGTCCCTCAGGGTACGCGAGAACTCCTGGGAACGCCTAGCGACTCCTCTACAGTTCCACACCAGTAGTCGGGCCTTTGGCCAAGTTACGGGTAACCGAGTGACTCTGGGCATGCTCTGGGCCGTCATCGAGAGCCGGTAGTAGGTACCTTGCTCCAGGAAGTGGCAAGTGGACTCTAGGTTGAACTCCTGATGTCTTTCAGAGATGAAAAACATGACGGAGTTTGCCGAGCCGTAGTAGGAGGTCCTCAGAGTGCCATGGTCCTCTAGGAAGAACGTTTCTTCTGTGGGAGTGACGAAGAATCTGGACGAGTAGAGTTTGTCGACGAAGACTAGACGCGGCATTCTGCCGAGCTCGTTCGGTAGTTCTTCTGGACGCTCGTTGATCATGTTGTAGGCCACCCGGTTTCTTCTGCCTAGATTGGCACCTTCGACGAAGAAGACGGATGATGGAGCAGGCATTGTGTTTTGGACGTGCTGGTGTTTTCCTTTTTTATGAGTTTTGAGGTTTCTTTGCCTGAGCGTTTGTTTGCTTTAAGATGCTTTTGATGATTTGCATCTCACCACTTCGTTTTTTATACTCTTATGGGGAGCGTGATTACCGTTTTCGATCTTCAAGATTTTGCTTTTTGAAAATTAGTCGTTGCTTCATTTATTACTTCCTTACTTTATATGTTTTGGGGCTACCAACGCAAGTGTTTTTCAGCCCCTTCCTATCTCACGATTTTCTATCGCCCTGGCTACCTTGGCGTTTCTTTTTATGGTTTTTCTATATTTTCCTATATCTTTTATCACATGCATTCGTGACCGTTGTGGCTAGACTGATGGGACCATACCTCGGGTGGAGTGCATGTGCGACAAGGTTACACCTGTTCGGAAAGCATGGAGGGATACGAGACTTGACAGACGTTTTTGGCTCATGCGGAATTCGTGAACAAGTGGATAAAATTTCTTTCGAGGGACACAGGACGCTCTCGTGATCATCACCTTGCGAGTTAACGGATATCTTTTTCACGAGGGAAACCGACTTCACCGTTAGCTCTGTATGTCACGTTTCTCGGGATCGAGGATGGTTACGACCGATCTAGAGCGCCGAACATGAAAACATGTTTTGTTTTAACTTCTTCACGTTTTGGTTTTGTTAAACGAATTTTGTTTATTTCATAACGGTTTTACAACAGGAGAAGAAGTACTCTATGGAGCTACTTGCTTCTCTAGGTCTTTTACAAGTTTTTGGATGTTTTTGACATGGGGAAAGAGTTCCGCGCAAGCCAGTTCTATCTGCATCACCGTCGAGCTGATCTTCTTCAGTGAGACGTCCAGCTGCGTCAGAGTCTGCAGCGGAGTGCTGCTTTCAGCAGTTGCCTTGCCCTTCCTATCCTCAGCTTCTTTTCCAGCACGCTTTTTTCGCCGTCTGCTGGAGACGACCATGTGCTATTTCAGGCCGATGATGTTTGTCTTGAACCGCTTCTTGGGAGGTTCTTCATCGGAGCTTTTCGAGAAAGCAGTGCCACCGATATAGCTGTTGTTCTCGGAGTCTGAGGTAGTTCGAGTTCGGAGTGGAGAATCCATGGCTGAGAGTGAGTGTCTCAATTATGAGGTTTGGTATTTATAAGCGGATGAGATGTCACTTAAGGGTATAAGCGGTATCTCATGTTGAGTTTGGACACCTGGTGGAGTATACCAGAAGCTTGTCGTGGTAGGACCCACGGATAAGACGGAATTTTGGGGAAGAAATTCTTTTTAAGGTGGGTAGAATGTAACAGCCCGGGTAAAAATTTGGATTTTTACCGGGACTGTTAAAGTCGTTATACAGTGATTTACTGAAAGAAGTAATCTTGGGTAATTTATTCAAGGTAAATCGAGCGTCGTTTTTCGAAACCGAGTCTTTTTCCGTGCTCGTGATTTTTTCGTGGATTTTACGGACCATAGTGGGTATTTTTCGGGTCCCGGAATCCTCAGAAAAATCACACCAGAAAATGACTAAGGGGGTATGCAGTTATTTTCTGGCCTGGATGGGACACGACTGCATAATTGAATTATGCAGCCGCCTCTCACTGTTCATCCTGTGACTTACCTGTGCGCTTGTGAGCTTTGTCTGTGAAGCCCGTGACCCTGCGTTCTTACTTCCTTCATTTCTTGCAAAAACACACCCACACCTAGCATCACCCTTCTTCACTCTCTGCATCCCCTCACTGCCAACTACCCGTTCCTTTCCTGCACCTAAGAAACCAGAAGAAGAAAAGAAACTAAAAAAAAACACAACTAAACTACACATCACCGGCCACCACCACCACCACACAAGCCTCCACCGATCCACCACCTCCACCACCAGCAGCCGCAACCACCACCTGCAACACCAGCCCTCCTCTTCGTTGCCCAACGCCGCCGCCGTCGAGTCGAGACAAGCTCGACGAGGCAACCACCGCAGCGTACGCCTCCCCTTCCGCCACCGAATGCAGCTGCGAGTCGCGTCTCCGACCGTGTCGCCTCCTCGATTCCGCGCTCGCATTTTTATATATGTTTCTAAAAATAATATATGTATGAATATTTTTTTCTAGAAAATTATATTATGGTAGGTAGTTCTTGTGAATATATTTTGGAAAATATATATTTACGTTATCATTTGTAGAAACAATTTTATGGTAGAAAGTAATATATGTTATATAATTATTTTATGGAAATAATTTTTGGAAAAGAGAATATGATATAGGAAATGATGATTTACTATGAAAATGTGTTCGAAATAAATATGGTATCGTATATTCTAAGAAATATCTCACTAAGTATATGTAATAATACCTTTTCGAAAAAAATAAATAATAATATTTGATAATTATATTTTGGCAAGTATAATAATTTTATGGAGATGATGACGTATAACCAAAGGGGGTTAAATTTACAATTTATGGCATCATAGCATACCTATTATGTGCATCTTATGTGTGCATTTACTATTTGTTATATAAGAGTGGATATCGAGCAGTTCCGGTGGAACCGGCTTTGGACTGATTGATGTTTCCAGAGTTAAGTAACAGGCCAAGGTGAGGTTAAGTAAGTATTTATATACTTTCCGTGATATCAAGTTGCTGTTTGTTTGCTATATGTGATATTTGTTGGTATGAAACTTTGTGGTTGTGTATGGTTGTTGTGTGATGAATTAAGTTGAAAATTGTTGCCGTTGATGTTGTTGAAATTATTGTTGTTGTTGATATTATTGATGATGTTGGAATTGTGGATATAAGTAAGACTATTACTGTTGTTGACTGTGAGAAATGTGTAAGTTGAATACCGAGGGTACTAGTATGGGAACAGTTTGGAATAAATTTTTATTATCCAGACGAGCGGAGAGGCTGCGAGCCTGCTCGGGATAATGAGTTGATGATTGGTTAATAGTATTGTGGTATCAAGACTAAAATGGTGATCTTAATAAAATGGAAACACTTAGACATCTAGTAAGTCACGGTTAAATGTTGGAACAGCCAGATGGTAGTCTTTGATTTATGGTGCTGGGGGAGAGTGTGCTTGGGGTCTGCTCCCTGTCTCTACCAATTATTATTTTTAGGCGCTGGGGGAGAGTGTGCTTGGGGTCTGCTCCCTGTCTGTGCCAGTTATACGTGGAGGTACCAGGGCGGGGTCCCCGGGCTAGCTAGCTTGACTACCAAGCGACGGCCATCATTTAACTTGTGATAGGGGTCCTGATAATAAAATTGGAATAGCGTGTCTAGAATCACAAGTGTGTCATTTAAGGTTCGTGAGAACCTTAGTTAATTGTTGGTGATGTGACTTGAGAATTTACGGTTGTTTGTATATGTATATTTGCTTATGGGTTTTACCCGGTGGGCACTTCGGACTCCCCCCTCACCTGCGGGCTTTCATCCTGTATGTTGAGTTATTTGTGGTTCAGGTATGATGCATTCCAGACAGGCTGCAGCGTTATCCCTTGGACAGGACTCGGATCCCTTAGTTGCATCATGGGTTGCATACAGTGTCTTTGTGAGTTGTTAAGTCTACCGCTGTGCTGTGTATTGCTATTGTTTGGGCCATTGGGCCGGTTGTGCTATATTTTGGGTCCCCGGGTTTGGGTGACATGTTTTGATGTTGGGCCGAAGGGCCAGATTTCTGATGTTATTATTTTGGGCTGTTGAGCCCGAGTTTCTGTTATATCCACTGTATGCTGGGGTTGTTTGGTTGGGTCGTTACAGTTCCGGCACGTATTTACTGTGTACGGTAAATGTGGGTCGGGGCGTTTCACAAGAAACATTAAAGCTCCAATCGAGCTGAGATATGGTACTTCTGGACCAAGAATTTCTTCATTATCTTCTCGAGGTCTAAAAACATCTTTCTTTTGATCAAGTGACCTCACAAAAATCGGGGTACTTAATGGATGCGCTTTGTCCTTATAAAATCTTTTCAATACCTTCTCGGTATAATGTGTCTGATGGACAACGATCTCATTTTCTAAATGTGCAATTTGGAGACCTAGACAGAGTTTTGTCTTTCCAAGGTCTTTCATCTCAAACTCTTTCTTTAAACAATGCACGGCTTTGGAAACTTCTTCAGGAGTTCCAATAATATTAAAGTCATCAACATAAACAGCAATGATGACATATTCATGCATAGACCTTTTAATAAAAACACATGGAAATATAGAATTATTTTTGAAGCGTTCTTTTACTAAATATTCACTAAGGCAATTATACCACATACGTCCAGATTGTTTCAAGCCATATAAGGATCTTTTCAATTTGATTGAGTATATATCCCGGGATTTAGTTGCTTCAGGCAACTTGAGTCTTTCAGGGACTCTCATGTATATATCATGGCTTATAGGTCCATGAAGATAAGCTGTAACAACGTCTATTAGACGCATTTCTAATTTTTCATGTACTGCCAGACTAATTAGATACTGAAAATTTATTGCATCTACCACAGGAGAGTATGTCTCCTCATAATCAATACCAGGTCGTTGGGTAAAACCTTGTGCGACAAGTCGTGCTTTATATCTCACTATTTCTTTTTCCTCATTTCTTTTTCGCACAAATACCCATTTGTAACTGACAGGATTTACACCATCAGGTGTTGGGACTACAATCCCAAAAACTTCTCGCTTCATGAGTGAGTCTAACTCAGCCTTAATTGCGTCTCTCCATTTTGGCCAATCATTTCTACGCTGGCATTCATCAATTGACCTGGGCTCTTGATCCTTATTTCCTTCCATAATATTTAGCGCTACATTATATGCAAAAATTCTGTCGATGGTTATTTCACGTCGGTTCCATCTTCTTCCTCACATAATATAGTTGATTGAGATCTCGTCATTTTAACTTACATCAGGTACCTGAGTTAATTCCGGAACATTACCATTTATGTCAGGAACCTCTTCTGGAGGATTATCCTCTTCTTAAGGTTTTTGAACCTCTACAGGAGATTTTATTTCCTCGTTAGGGCCATCTTGTATCTTTGCTCCTTATCTTTGTCGAGGATTTTTATCTTTGGAACCGAGTGGTCTTCCACGCTTCTGGCGTGCTTTAGATTCATTTGCAATCTTTGGTTGTCCTTTGTGGACATCAATTCTAGCAGAAGCATTTGCAGCTGGTACATGAAATTTGGTCACTCTATTGATATCATTAAATGCGTCTGGCAATTAATTTGCTATATTTTGCAAATGAATTATCTTTTGAACTTCAAGTTCACACTGATTTATTCGAGAATCAAGGCTTGATAATGATATAGTATTCCATTTAATTTCTTTTTCCAGCTGCTTATTTTCTCCCCCTTAATGTTGGATAAAGATTTTTATCAAAATGACAAACAACAAACCTTGTTGTAAATAAATCTCCAATTGTTGGTTCTAAATATTTTATAACTGATGGAGATTCATATCCAACATATATTCCCAATCTTCTTTGATGAACCATTTTTGTTCCCTGTGGTGGAGCAATTGGCACATTGTAAGTAATCGGGCATGCAAACTTGATAAACAAAATGCAGCGGAAAGACCCAGAACTCATGGAGGATCCATGTGAAACGGGGTAAACCGAATAATAAAAATTTCGTACCTGGTTTGGTTGAGATCTTTCACTCAACTGATGATATGAATTAGTAAGAACTGGACAAAAATCCGACTCCTCTACGGTATCCATACGAACCATTGATGACTGCTAGCAACCATCTCACGATCACTAACTCGAGCACTCTCGAACCGCAGTGCTAACTGCAGAATTTCCGAGAGCAAGAGAGCCTAGAGTGTTTTCTCACAACTCTTGTGAATGTGTTTATGTGTTGAGCTCTCAAAATCTGCTCATCCTACACACTCTTACATATATCACATATATGTTTACATGTTAGTTAATATAGAAAATGGCCAACCAATCATACATACATCTTATCATGCATAATTGTGTTTTCCATTATCTATGCTTTAGTCACAATCATCTACATGACCATGTCTCCACTAACTCAATTATATATATCAACATATATATAAAACAACACATCCTTTCATGCCTTTGGGACAATAATTCAGGTTCAATAATTTTGGTTACTATTGAACCAAACTAACCCAAACGACCCGGTCCAACCATGGTCCAACCACTAGCTCAATAACTTAGTCGAACTATGGTCCAACCATGGTCTAACCACTGGCTCGAATCTACAGTTCTAAGTGTGTGAACCTGTAGGCACTAATCACGTTGGCAATAATCATAAACTCTCATTTATAATTATAAACAATGAGCGGTGTCTAGCAACACATCATTGCTACCCAAGTGACCAGATCAGTATTGATTCATTATGCCTCGGAAAAATGTCATTATCCTTTCGTCACATTATCAAGATTAAACACGAGACATGGAATGTGTCATTCTCGTATATGTTTAATCTAAGTTTTCTTGATCCCTGAGTTAACTGTATAAAACGGATACTAATGATATTACCATATCACATAATCCGAGCATGGCCATGCATTTACAGTTCAACTCTATCAAGAGTCCCAACTGATAATATACCCATTATATGGGTTGGACGAATTCCATCTTGATCATACAAAACCCACTACACATTATATCATATACCCAATTATTACACTAAGGTCTACTCAGTTACGAATAGCCAAGAGTAATATCAAAGTATATGACTCACATGTTGGGAACCTTGATGATCTCAGGTCTAAGGACAATACATATAAGAACCACTAATGATAATCACATAACGTTCCATGTAGTGTTCTTATGTCGGGTCAGTCCAGACCACAAGTTCTCTAACTTGTACCCGTATGTAGAATTCATATCTCATATAATTCTCAATATACGTCAGTCTTAATTTATTATTACAACCCATCCATAATAATAATTGACTAGGGACAATTCAAGAATATAAAATATTCTAGGGTTATAAATATGTGCAAGCATTTATCACATAAACATATTTATTGCAATAACCTTAATGTATATACATGACTATATATAATCATCCAATGATTGGCTTTTGGGCATATTACACTAACACACATATACTGGATGTGCTGTTTTGATTTCTCACAATTCTCTGGATGTAGAACAATGTCGCACCGTCGCCCCGCTAGCTGTTTCGAATGGTGTAATGCGCTCCGTGGGGATGTTCCCATTTGCGTTGATGTGAAGGATCAGTTTGGAGGTAATTATTTTACATAATTGTTATGTAAGTTGATAAATGCTTTGCATAAGTGGTATGTATGTATTCATTTGTTTGTATATTTCAAAAACATGTGCTGTTTACTCCAGTGGGAGTGTGCATGAGGCCCGCGGTAGGCTGGAGAGGGTCAGGAATCATACGATCGATCTGGCCAATGACTTCAGACTCTCGTGTAGGTATGTAGTAGACAAGTTGGTAGACGAGGGTAATTTTGGTGATCTTGCGGTGGCTGTATTTTTTCAAGATGTTGGAACGGTTTTGGCTCATGAATATCCGGAGGATGGCGGTGGTAGTCTTGATGTTGTTGATGCTGTTGAGGTACAAGTTCTTACTCCATTCAAAAAAATTTTGCCGCTGGACCATTTTGGTCAGTTTAGATATTATTTTACTTCACCTGTCTACCTATTAATAAAGTTCATCCATCAAATGAGAAAATGTCCATTCTGATATTGTTGTAAATTTTTTTGGCAGTCTGGTGTTGAGCATCACAAGGTTTATGAGTTGGACTGTATATGTCGCCCGTGGGACATCAGAGAAGTCCAGGCAGCTCTAAGAGATGGTCTAATCGTTGGGGTTTTTTATTGGAGTGAGCAGTTGGATACTCTTGATCCAGAAGAAATTTTTACCGGAGCTGGCAGGAAGGAAGAATTATACGTTAGCCCTGATGAATCCATTCGTGAGTATGAGCAACACGCTGTGTGTATTACGGGCTTCAGAGGAAGAGGCCTAGGTGGCTACTTCAATTTCGCCAATAGTTGGGGTGAGGATTGGTGTGATGGAGGTTATGGCGGGATGCAGAAGGATGTTGTTAACCGTTTTATAGTTCCAGTAGTTCATGCTTAGTAGCAGTAGCTAGTTTAGAAATTCAGGATCTTGTCAACAACAGCTATTTTGGAAATTCAGGATCTTGTCAGCTATTTTGGAAATTCAGGATGTTGTTAAACTTTTTGTAGTGCCATAGTTTCTAACAGTCAGGATGCTTCAATTGTTTGCTGTTTAGACAACTATGATTTGGTGGCTGTGGTTTGTTTACCATCACATAGCTAGATAAATGATGGGATTTGATATTAATGTCTAGGAAAAGTTATGTGCATATGTTTTCTAAACTCTTTGATGTTTATGTATTTATGGCATTTGATTTTATGATTCTGTTGCATTCGTGTGAAAATGAACCAACTTCTAGTTGAAGTTAGTAATCTCTGCTTTCATGTTTTGCATGAAGCCTAAGGCCCATCATATATTAAGAGAACACTACCATTCAATTATTGAGCAAAAGCTTTCCTTCACATGTTAGCTGACCAGACGAGTCTTCTTTGCGTTCTTTCTGAGATCTTGTTGAACCAAATTCGCACGAGGTAGAGGTTGTTGGGGAGGGAGTAGAATCCAAACGCAAAGTCACTAGAGGGAGATAGCCAAGTATCACCGACTTTAGCTTTTTTTTAACAATAATCATTGATCATGCATTGCCATTGTGTAGTGTGTATTGTGTGGCTGGAAAATTCTGTTTATGTGTGCACGAAAACCACACATTAATCCATGTTTTCCACCAAAGTCGTGTTTGTGTTTTTTTTGGTCAGTACGTCCCGTTACATATGCCCTCTAAGTCAAACACCTTTTACGTATTTATTTTTTCGACCACTCCCATTGCTGTTTGCTTTTGAATCTCACTGTTGTTTAGGGAGAGGCCTTTTCGTTTTCACCTTTTAGCCAAAGAGAGGTTTTTTTTTTGTGTGTAGCAAAGAGAGGGTTTTGTTTCTGCAACGGAATTGTATTCTTATTTTCCGTATCATATAAATTTGTTCTATTTTCTATCTATATTAAATAATTTTTTTTAGAATCAAATCAATTTTCTCATTGTATAAATTTGGTTAGGGTGACCCTAACAATGGTGTACATTTGCAAAATCAGATATAAGCAATCAAGCTTACTTTATAATAGAGAACAAGAAAACAAAAGAGAACAGAGTTGAATTATAGTTGAATACTGGAATGTGGTAAAAATCTAATACCCCAAAAGAAGCATAGATATTGAAAATCTAAAGATAGGGAGCGATATTTCATATTAGGCAAACCGCAGAAGCGCAGTTTTAGATCAGAGCATATTTCTGCTACAATGGCTTCTGAAGACCGAGAGCAATGAGTATGAAATCTTTCATTCCTCTCACGCCATAAATGGTAAATGGATGCACACCATGCTAACCGCAATATCAGTGCTTTAACAGACTTCTTCTGCAGATATTTCTTTGCCCAGAGGAATTCTGCATTCTAGGAACCAACTGCTCTCATTGCATAAACTAAGTATCTGGGACTAAATTTTGGTAGAGAATGGGGGGCATTCAAAAAATAAATGGTCTTAGGTTTTTTATGTTTGTGAGCATAAAAGGCAGCTTGTATCAGTCAATATCCCCCAAGTTTGTAGCCTTTTACATGTTGAGAGTCTATCCAAAATAGCAAGTCAAGAGGTAAAACTGTGCTTAGGTATGAAGCCAACCGACCATAGTAGTTTAAACCAAGCAACCCGGGACTTTTTAACATGAATTAACTGCCAAGCACTTCTGATAGTAAAATTTTCAAAGGGAGTTTGATTCCAGAAGATTGGATCAGCATTATAAGAAGGACTTATAGTATTTATAGCTTCATGTTAGAGTTGAGTTATTAAAGGCAGACGGCTAATAGGCCATCTCCAGGACTGATCAAAGATTAGCATGCTTACTTTGGCATGAATGGGGATTTTAATTCTAGGAATCTATGTTGCTGAGAGTAGGGAATGAAGGGGCCCTACAGATGCCATGTATCCCACCAAAAGAAAGTTTTTTGCTCACCATTTCCAATAAAGTATACAATTGCTGCAGAAAATAGAGATCTAAGTTTTAAGAATACTCCAGGAACAATTTGATGGGATTGGCAAGCTCTAGAGACTTCGGCCTTTGAGAATGTAGGTGGATACCCAAGCTACCCATAGAGAGCTAGCACACATCATTAGATTATAGAGATGTCGGGCTATATTGGCTTGGTTCCAATCTTTCATCTTTTTTAGTCCTAATCCTCCTCCTTGCTTGGGTAGTGTAATATCCGACCAAGCTACTTTAGCTTTCTTTGCACTAGTCGAATTTCCAGACCAGAGGAAGGTTGCACATAGTCTTTCTACATCCTCTACTACTTTTTTCGGTAAGATAAAGATAGAAGTCTAGTAATTTTGCATGCTAAATAGGACAGACATTACTAGTTGCAACTTACCAGCAAAGGAAAGGTACTTTGGGCTCCAGGAGTGTATGCAAGCAATGATCTTGTCAATGAGAGGCTGACAATAGGCATATGTAAGCCGTCCTGATTAAAGGTACTAAGCATATGTAAGCCGTCCTGAGATTAAAGGTACTCCAAGATATCTCATAGGTAGGTTACCCTTATTGAAACCACAAATACTCAGGAATTGCTACTCCATGCTCTCAGAAATTCCTGCTAGAAAAATCTCGCTTTATATTGGGTTAAAATTGAAGTCCGGAGAGGAGATAAAACTCCTTGCATAGGCGGGTAATAGTGGTAGCAGCCTACAAACTACCGTTAGAGAATACCATCATGTCATCAACAAAACATATATGGGTGAGTTGGACTTGAGAGCATTTGGGGTGGTATGGGAGTGATTGATCCATAGCTGCCTTGGTGAGTAAACATAAAAGAACATCCATA
This sequence comes from Turnera subulata, assembly GCA_028386065.3. Lineage (NCBI taxonomy): Eukaryota > Viridiplantae > Streptophyta > Magnoliopsida > Malpighiales > Passifloraceae > Turnera > Turnera subulata. The sequence goes on along the minus strand of JAKUCV010007419.1, from coordinate 64,835 downwards.
GAAATCACGAACAAGTATGGTGAAAGGGGATCGCCTTGCCACTTCCCTTTACCTTCTTGGAAAAACCCGCACAATGCTCTATTAATGGAAACATAAAACATGGTTGTGGAGAAGCATGCCTTTAGCCATTTAATAAATTAATCCGGGAATTGCATAGCACTTAGAACATAGAGCAAGAAGTTCCAATCCACCGAATCAAATGCCTTCATAAGATCAATTTTCATTGCACATCTATTAGATATTCCAGTTTTATGGTAATTGTGAACAAGCTTGTGAGCTAATAAGATGTCGTCAACAATGCGTCGCCCGAGTATGAACGTAGTCTAACTACAGCTTATTAGAGAAGGAAGACATTTATGAATCCTTGTTGCTAGGGTAGTAGAGATACATTTATATAATGTTGTACAACATGCAATAGGCCTAAAATCAAAGATTTTCAGTAAATTGGGGACTTCTGGAATCAGACTTAGAATGGTTGAGTTAATACCTTTCAACAATTTTCCTGAGGAGAAGAATTCCTAAACTGCATGAATAACCTCTTCACCAATAACGGGCCAAGTACCTTTGAAAAATTCAGAGGTATATCCGTCAGGCCTAGGGGATTTATTTGATCCTAACAAGAACATAGTTGTTTTGATTTCAGCAGCAGTAACATTAGTAGAAAGTATACAAGAATCAGACTCTGAAAGAAATCGCTGTAATAAGTTCTGAAGGAAAGTAACACTAAGAGGGCTGACTTTAGAGTTACTCTACCCCAAGAACTTAGTATAGAAATCAACAATGGTAACCTCTATTTGCTAAAGATTAGCCAAAATAGATCCTTCAGGAGTAACAATAGATCGTATAGTGTTTTTGGCTCTTTTAACTTTTACCACATTATGGAAGAATTTGGTATTTGAATCTCCCCAGGAAAGCAAAGATACCCGAGATCGTTGCCTTATGAAGGATTCATCCGCTACCTTTAATTCCAAGATGGACTGAATTAGACCTTGCTCCAGAAGTAGTAAATCAGGATTAATACTTCCAGCAAAGAGCTGTTGTACTACTTGTAATTCCTGTTCAACAAGAGTAATTTTGTTTGATAAGTCACCATATGTAGCTCGATGAAAGCTTCGAAGTTTAGCTTTTAGAAGCTTTAGCTTATGCCATATTCTGAACATGGTATAGCCGTGGACATTTGTGGCCCAAATATTTGAGACTATAGAAAGGAAATGAGGATTAGAGATCCAATTGTTACAAAATTTAAATGGCTTTGGACCCGAGCAGATCGTAAGATTACTAGAGGATAGGATTGGACAGTGATCAGACACTCCTAGAGCAAGGAAGTCCACTTAACTATGGGGAAATACAGAGAACCAATCAACAATTTGCAAGGAACCGATCAATTTTTCTGAAAAAAGGATTGGTGAATTGCCGATTTATCCAAGTGTAGAAAGATCCAATATAAGGATGATCCACTAACTCGTTTGTTGTTAGGTAATGATTGAATTACACAATATCAGGTAACATATGCAACATTGAAGAGTTGTATTCAGAAGGAGATCGAATAATGCTGAAAATCTCCAGTTAGGCACCAGGATTGAAAGCCTACAGCTGCAAAGAATCTATAAATATTGGGATAGGCTAGAGGATTGTTTATTCGCAACATTAGATCCGTATATAAAAGAGGCAAAGCAAGAAGATTGCTCAGAAGGGCAAGAAATATAACAATGCAAGACCTGGGAAAAAAATTCAAAATTGTAATGTCTACTTTGTCTGACCAGAGCAACCATAGATGCCCTAAACAAGCATGTTGATAATTGTTTGGAACTTTCAAATGTGGTAACTTCCTCACTTCAATAGCTTGTTCACCTTGTATTCTTGTTTTAATTAAACACAAAATATCAATAGAGTGGCTATAGATGACTTTGAGAACCTCTTTTTGCTTTTGGGGATCATTTAGACCCCCTAATATTCCAGATAAGCCACTTCATTTAAATAGGCAAAGATAGAAGCACTGGAGTCCCGTGAGGGGAAATTAGGACTTCAATTGTTTTTGGTTTAGAACCTCTTCCATGTTTCGGCTTAGACTTTACAGGCTACTGAGGTTTCTTTACTAAAGAATTCCAGGCCTTCTTAGGACTAGGGGCTGCGGGCAATTCTGAAGCAGAAGGTAAAGCCTCAACTTTAGTTTGCAGGGATGAAATAGTTTCAGAGTAAAGAGGAATTGAGTTGGATGTAGTATGGACTACAATCACTGCCAGATCATCAATAATAAGGCATTCTTGGGATTTAGGGATAGGATCTTAAATATTTCTAAGAGCATCAAAAGTAACAGCTAGAGTGAGATTGTTTTTAATAATAAAAGTATCAATGAAAGCATTGAGAGATGTCTCAACTTCAGCTGTATTAGGAGCTGGGTTAACCAAGGTAGTCTTTTGGACCCATTTTTCTCAATCCTCTTAACAGTACAAGCTAGTGCATAGTGTCCCCAGTTTTTGCAGATGTCACAGAGAGGAGGCTTCCAAGAGTAAGCAACATTAATGATAGCATTCTCACCATTGATATCCAATTTCAACTCATTCAATAATGGCTTGGAGAAGTCAACTTGGACATGGACATTAGCATAGTTACTCTTAAAGAGCTTGGAACAATCTTGATCAGCATGAAGAAGGATTCCAAGAGCATTCGCCAGATACCTAAGGCCTTCTTTCATTAGTAGCTCGAAAGGGACATGCTTAAGATTGATCCAAACAGGGAATATAGCAGTGGTGAAATCCATCTTCTTAAAAAAAAAAGTCCAAGGCCAGAGCATCAAAGGTACACCACCAATATGCCAAGGACCTCTAGAAAGTGCATGGGTATAAACAGCTCCATTTGGGAATTGAAATAGAAATAAGCCACCCTTATAAGTAGAAACACTAATAGAACCATCTCTCTCCCAGAGTTTATTTAGAATGGAATGGATGAAACCTATTTCCGGAGCATTCCCTACAAATTCATACAGAGTTGATATTTTTTCCAACCAATTGCAACTCAGGTGGGATACAGAGAGTAGAGCAATCATTGTTGAAAATAGGTTTCATGAAGCTTAGTTGAGGTGCAGAATTAGAAACTAACTTGCTCTAGGAAGTATGATCACCAATTGGTGGCTGAATTGGAGTAGAATTTACCCGCACTGAATTCCTCACCGATGCTGAAATCCCTAGTGGTTCCAAAGATGCAGAGATCAATAGGGTAGAAACAGAAGCACCCAAGTTAATCACCAACACCGGAGCCAATGGCATAGAGACCCTTGCTTTTGACGAAAAGTTGACTGTAACCACAGGTTGAAGTGCCACCAGATTGTCCATAGCAAAAGATACTGGTTGTTGGACAGAGGCAACAAATTTGCCTTTCAGCCCTGTACAATATATGAATTAGGTTTGGGTAGTTTCAATTTTCCTAATCCATCACTAGAGAAAACTTCTCACGAATAAGACCAGCAACATTATAAAGAGGAAATGGTGCCATAGAAAGAGTGACAAAGATGAATAGAGACAAAAAAAAGAGAATCATAAAAGAAACTGAATTGGCCAAAGAAATTCGTTAAAAGAACTTGAATTCTACAAAGAATTTTGTTTTAGTGAGAGAAAATAGAGAGAGACGCTCTCAACTATCCTTTGCCAGTCTTTATTTGCTCAACCACTATATTTTTTTCTTTTTTCCATCCAATTCAACTTAGCTCGGTTATTTTCACTTATAACAGCGAGCAGGCTGGTGGTCAATTGTAGAAGTTCAGTAGATGCGAACAGTTGGGCTATAAGTTCCACGAAAGCCCAGATTAATTTTCTTTTTAAACGGCCCATAATATACCCATGCTCGATACGAGCCCAAACTGAAAGATAATGATACCCCGCAGAGGCAAAAAGGGCCCAATACTACTAGACTATTTTTCTCGGTTCATTACTTTTTAGCCCCCTAAACTTTTAGTCAAACTAAACTTAACCCCTGAACTAAAAACACTGGTATTTTAACCCCTGAACTAAAAAAATTAGTATTTTAACCCCTGAATTAAAAAAACTGGTATTTTAACCCTTAAACTTCAATATTTCCCAGTTCAATACCTTTAGTTGGACTGATTCTGTTTCCTAATACAAAATTAACGGAGCTCGTGGATGTTTGATACGTGGAGGCTTCGAAACCGTTGATTTGTACCTGATTTTTTTCCCTCCTTTTTTCTTTTTTTCTTCTTTTTCTTCACTTGCTTTCTTTTTATTTTCTTTCTTTCATTTTTTCTTCTCCTCTCATTTTTTTCTTTTCCATATTCTCGTCTGATTTCTATCTCTTTTTCTTTTTTTTCTTTTCTATCATTTAAAATATTTTTAAATTTTTCTTGCTTTCGAAAAAAAATTAGACAGCCTGTTTTTTTCCTTTTTTTCTTTTCTATAAATTTTTTATATTTTTTCTTAAAAATAATATGACAAAGATTTTTTTTTATCAAATTGTTAAGCATTTCCTGTTTTCATTTGTACTATTTTTTTTCCTTTTACTATCATTTTAATATTTTTTTTTCTTGTTTTCTCAAAAAATTTATATTTTTTTCTTAAAATTAAAATAACAAAGTAATTTTATTTATCAAACAGTTAAGAATTTGTTGCTTTTCCTTTTACTATCATTTTAATATTTTATTTCTTGTTTTCTCAAAAAAATTGTATTTTTTTAAAAAATAAAATGTCAAAATTTTTTTTATCAAACCATTAAGAATTTTTTGTTCTCATTTGCACAGTTTTTCTTTCTTTTTTTCCTTTTATTATCATTTTAATATTTTATTTTTTCTTATTTTCTCAAAAAAAATAATAAATGGCCAAATATTGTATTTTTTCCTTTTTGTCATTTTCTGTAATTTTTTTGTAATTTTCTCTTAACAATAAATGATAAGGAAAAAAATTTATCAAACGGTTAGTATCTTGCCACGTGCCGATCATACATGTGTTCCGTTAAACTAACTAACCCCAGCATAAAAAAACCTAACAGAGAGGGGTTAAAATGTGAAATTACAAAGTTCAGGGGTTAAAATACCGGTCATTTTAGTTCAGGAGTTAAGTTTAGTTTGACGGAAAGTTCAGGAGCTAAAAAGTGATGAACCCCAGTACTATTATATAAGCCGACTGAATCCTGAGTCCTGTTGTCCTCAGGAGACAACAAAACGGTCCGTCTTTTTGAATTCTTACGACTCCTCCTTGTTCGTTAGTGCTAATCTCTCTTCTTCTTCCTTCACCGGATTTTTTTTTTATACATTCAACAACATTCGAATGGAGTCCCTTCAGGCCAAATACCGAGACGAAGGAGAAGAACGCCGAACCGCCATGGACACCGCCACACCCGACGCGGATGCGGAAGCGGAAGCCATCCCTCCTCCGACCGTCGACAATGACGCAGCGGCGCCGGAGGAACATCAACCGCCGCAGAACGACGAGTCACTATCCGAATCCGACCCGACTACTTCCAACGACACCGAGAAACCGCCCACCCCCAAGTCCCCCAAAACCCACCTCGACCAACACGACGACGCCGAACCCGACCCTGACCCTGACCTGGATCTGGAATTGGACGAGCCTCCTCCAAAGAAACAGAAGCAGCTCTCTTCCCTCACCAATTCACCCCAACCCCCGCAGCCAACCGGCAACGGCAAGACCCCCAAGGCCACGACGGCCAAGAAGAAATCTAAGAAGAAGAACGGGAACAACGTGTGGGTCACGCGGTCCACCCGCAAGGGCAAGAAGAAGGCCAAGCCCAATCCCCAGAACGCCACCGCCGAGGACACCGTCTTAATTACCCCGGTACCCAGGTTCCCCGACAAGAACGACGACTCGCCGGACCTCAAAATCTGCCTCTCCAAGGTTTACAAGGCCGAAAAGGTGGAGCTCAGCGACGACCGTCTCACCGCCGGCAGCACAAAGGGTTACCGGATGGTGAGGGCCACCAGAGGGGTCTGCGACGGCGCGTGGTATTTCGAGATTAAAGTTGTGAGCTTGGGGGAGAGTGGGCACACGCGGCTCGGCTGGTCCACCGAGAAAGGGGACTTGCAGGCGCCCGTAGGATACGACGCCAATAGCTTCGGGTACCGGGACATTGATGGCAGCAAAGTCCACAAGGCGTTGAGGGACAAGTACGGAGAGGAAGGGTATAGGGAAGGGGATGTCATTGGTTTTTACATTAATTTGCCAGAAGGCGAAGCTTATGCTCCGAAACCAAGGCAGTTAGTTTGGTATAAGGGGCAGAGATATGCTTGTGCCCCCGATGCAAAGGAGGATCCGCCTCAGATTGTTCCCGGTGAGTTTTGCTTCCCTTGTTATCTGAATCTTCTTCTTTTCGGAAGTTGTGTTGTTTGCCCTTCTTTGATCCCGTGACTATTACTGTTTTATTTGTGTTTTTCTCTTTCAACTTATCTGCTTGATTGTTGGCAAGTGCCATGTATGTGATGATATGCTCTCTCGGAATATTCAATGGGATTTTCTGGGTTGATTATTGACTTAGAATTTTAAAAGTCGTGATATTGCTGGGGATTGTCAGGAAAGTGGTACATATGAGGTCCAGGAGTTGATGAATGATTAGCTGAGTTTTGTCCTTTGCCAGATTAAGGTCCTGGTTATGTACCACTACTTAAAATTGTCAATTTCTATTGGCTTCAAGCAATTACTGCAACTTCCTTCAGCTAATGACTTACTGCTAAAGTAAAATTAGGGGGTCCGAGTGCTAGTGAGTGGTTCATTTTTTGCAAACAGAGGTGAGTGGCAGCAATCTAGAGATAACTGCTTGCAAAGTAGTTTATTGCCAGTGCATTTGACATACAAACCTTCTTCCATCAGTTACCACCTTGACCCAGCTGATTTGATTGTTTATAGGCACTTGAGAATGGGAATAGCTCTTTTCTGTAGAAGCCTTTTTGTTCTCCTTTTATTGCATGAGCTCAAGAAAAGCTGTAATCAACTTTTCTGTTCAGAGCTTTATTATATGATTTAATTGGAACAGGAGGACTGCTTTAAGTGTATTAAGCCCCAAATTAGTTGCTTTTTGCTGCACAAAACGGTTTCTGGTCTGGACTTGCTTGTGAAAGTGCCTTGAGAGTAGGGGCTCACTTGTACATGCATAGCTTCATATGTTTGGCCTCATGTGGAGCTCATTTCTCTTGTATATTCGTGACATTAGCCGGCAAGGAGCAGTGGGTTGGTTATTGCATAGTGTGAGTCAGTTTGGAACTGGCGAGGCCATGTGGAGTGTTGAGCTCTTGCCCTGTTGCAAGAATTTCATGACAAACAGTTCCTCTTGCAGATTTCCCTGGTCTAATTTTAGTTTCTCCCTCTTTTTTGGGGTTTACATCTTCTTTAGGTTCATGTGTTAAGATAGGTTCGCGTCACAGGGCAATGGCCTACTACTGGGTTGTTTTTTCCTCTTGCCTTGCCTATGTTTTCAACTCTTTAAAGGGAGTAGCTAGCTTGAGTTCTTATTAGAGAGAGATCTCAAATCTCATAAGACATAAATTGACTTAATTCTTTGCTTGTCTTTTATTGAGAATAATGGGTCCTATAAATCGAGAGCAACAAGTACATAAATCATAACCTAGAGAAACTAGGAGACACAAATTAAATCAAGACTATTCTAGCAAGGAAACTATTTAATTAGTATTTCATAAACTGCAAGGAAAGTAATTAACTAGGAATTCTAATTCTAAAAGCCAACATAAATCTGTAGCCCTAAAATAAAGACATCCTGAGTACTAGGATTTGTCGTCGCACAGACTGTAGCTGTAGATTCATGACATCAGGTGATGGTTTATCTTTAGTAAAGGGTTGAAGTGTGGCCCTTTCCTTCCTCTGCCCTTGTGTATCTATCTTTATTAAATGACAATTTTTTTGCCCTTGTGTAATTATTAAATGACAATTACACATTGCCATTGCTTTGGTTCTCATTATTATTATCTCAAAAAACTTATAGATGATCTGAATTGTCCTCTATGCTTGCATAACTTGTCAATTTTTGAAAACGAAGCCACCCTGAAGGCTGCTATAACATGATGGCGACCTTAGCCCGATGACATTATTTTTGCAGAAGCTGTTTTTTACAGTACTGTGCCGTAGCATGCAATGTGCGATGAGATTTTCTTACCCAGAACTTGCATAATAATGTGTAAAATTTATGTGTCTTTTTGAATCTGCTGTCAGTTATAATACCTGAATTTCCTGAAACTTTGTTTTACAATGGCTATGGTTGCTGCTTTCTAAACTTGGACTTCTTATGTATAAGTTTGTATTTCAATTGTTAAGATTTGGATTTCTGCTTGGAAGTCATTAAGTCATGTCTTTTTCCCTATCTACATCAAGGGTGAAAGACATTTCTATTTGTTGAATAAATTTGTTTAGTTTTGCATTTCAGCTCTCAGAAGTCATGCTTATTTGTGTGCAAAATATTCTTTTGTTCTGCAGGGAGTGAGATATCCTTCTTCAAAAATGGGGTATGCCAAGGTGTTGCTTTCAAAGATTTATATGGTGGTCGTTACTACCCTGCTGCGTCAATGTACACTCTTCCTAATCAACCAAATTGCACAGTCAAGTTTAACTTTGGCCCTGAGTTTGAATTCTTTCCAGAAGATTTTGGTGGGCGTCCAATCCCCAGGCCCATAGTTGAAGTTCCTTATCATGGATTTGATCATCGTGTTGAAAATGGGGAATCCAATGAAAAGAAGCATTAGCCAACAAATTTTTGGGCCTAGAGTCTCGGTAGTGGGAAGTTGAGTTGAGTTTAACATTCCATTTATTGTATTAGTTGTTGTTTAATTAGCTCTGACTAGTGAATGCTGAGGCTGTGAACTTAAATTTTTTTTGATAAGAGGAAAAAAATTTCTAGGTGTGGGATGTAATATTAGTGTTGTAACTTGATGATATGTGGATGCCATTTCTTGATAATGGTTGGTGGTATAGATTCATGGGCCTAGGGAAATTGTGAACTGATATTGTACCATTCTTGTAGTGAAAGTGCCATATGTTAGCAGAATTCTTATTGACATGCTTGATGTTTCAGAGATATGGATAATTCAATCTTGCAGATTCTGTTTTTGCTTGCTGCTCTAAACTCTCTGTAGATTGGGTAAGTCTTTTGTTCCATTTGCAATGTCTTCTTTATATTTTAGTATTTCTACATTTTCTTTTCTTGGTTTCAGTTAAGTAAAAGTGGAAGAATAAAAGCAGGAGCATTTATTGGCTAAATTTCTTTTTTAACACAGTCTCTCTCTTACATTACCTGCTTGTCATCTTATTTTTGGACAGAGAGTAACGACATCTGTGCCACGTAGTCTAACAGAAGACTGTTTCTTTGCCATTGTAATTTTGTAAATTCTTCACAAGAAGAAAGAATAGTAAAAAAAGATGTGACAATTGAGGGGTGGATTTAATAGGTTTGTGAGCCACTCATCACATGCATGCATAAGTTCTGCATAATTTTAGAGAGCAGTTTTTATGCCTGAGTAGCATTGTGTGACTTTACCAGATCTGAGATCTCCACCCTGGTTAGGTAGGCCGAGTGAGACGGGAAAGCATTATGGACTGTAGGGTAGAGAGGTAGGAATTAGGATCAGACATTTGCTCCAAATGGTGTACAAACTAATATAGCTTACAATGAACTTCTTAAATACATAATTCAATAATGTTTATACGCTGTATTATCATTTGGTATGTAGTCATCGTACATATAAAACGTTCACAATCCCATGCGTGGCTAAAGTGAGATATTTTTGCAGGGCAGTGTAACCACAAATGTGGGTTCTTACTTCATACATGTTTTCTCACCGGGATCCATCCTTTTGGGGGAGCAGAGCAGGGGCCAACTTTTATGAAAATGAGCTTTCGGTTGATTTTGACACAACTTTTGCAGAAAAAAGGAAAAGAAAAAAAGAGAGAGCATATTCTTCTGGAGATTCACGATCAAATAGCCAAATGCAAAGGCGTGTTATTCATTATTGGTTAGTGTAGTTCTCGGTCTACTACCGTGTGCTTGGTAACTAAAATGGGGCATGGCAAGGGGAAGGAACAAAAAGAATTCAGATGATCTTTGCTAGTAGTGAAGTGGTGAATTCAGACCTTCTTGAGAAGACAAAGAATGGATAGGCTGGTGTCTCATTGAAGGGAAAGGCGAATTCTTCCTGAAGGATGCCCTCTTCTTTAGATGTTCTATGGTTCTCTTGGCATAAAGTGTTCGGAACACAGGTAGAGTCCTCTCCTTGAACTTGAGAATGGCAAAGAAGAGAAGTCTGAAAACTATGAGGATGCCAACAACAGCAGCCAAGTCCCACCATTTTGAGTAATCCACATTAATCCCGAGCAGTGTCTTGAGAACATCTTTGCCATCCATTTTTGGGCCACCAGGTACCAAAGGATTATCAAATTCAAGTCCGATCATGTCATTCTTGTATGCGCCCTGCATTTCCCATTCGAGAATTGTCAAATATCATTTTTGGTTGATAAATATTCTGTATTCTGTTTCTGCATGGTCATGTTTGGTGATTCATAGGACATGCATTCCCTGTTCTTCCCCCGCACCCCACCCCTCCCCCAAGAGATATTAGGCTTTAGTTCGAAATACCTGCAGTCCCCATGCCCCATAATTCATGTAAGAAATAGGGTAGCGCCAAAAGAATTTGGGTAGATCAGACTGCAACCTGAAGAAACCCGACGTCATCATAAGGATTCCCTGTTTATACGGTTCAATGAGAATAGAAACTATCAGTACGTTCCCTGATTGAATTAAATAACCTGTACAGATACAAAGAAAATTGATCTCACAATATATCCTGCTCCTATGACGAGTCCCATCAAGAAGTTGGGAACTAGTGAAGCTATAGTCATCATGCAGCTCTCTACAGCTGCTATGCTGGCTATGAGGTCAAGACCAGCATATACAAAATGTGAGAACTCGGGCCGAAATTTCACCATGTAAAAGGTAATGGCCGCAGTGGAAAGGGACATCACAGTTAAGTAAGGAACGGATGAGATGAAGTTTGACAGAGTATATACTCCCACTCCATAATGCCTATTGAGCCTTTCTTTAGAGAACACCTGCTTGAAGGACAGAAAAAGTTACTTTGAAAGCAAAATGAGACCCTAATGCATGACATATGCTGCACACAATTTTTTTTTTTAAAAAAAATCCCTAGTAATTTACCTTCAACTCTTCAATGAAGGAAGGGAACCCACCAACGGACATGAATGTCATGAATCCAGACACAAATCCTCCACAAGCTCCACGAGCCAATATCGCAGAAGAGCCTGTTCCAACGTCGAAAAAGATGGTACCCACACAAATTGACAATCCTATGTAGATTGCAATCCTTACCCGGTAATATCCCAAATCTCTCCACATATTTATGAAAGATCTTTGCGTCAATACCCAAAGTTGTTTCCACCAGCTTACTTTGTTCTCAGCTTTTCTGCTGCTCGTTGGCCCTTTCTGCAGATGAAACTATTTATGTTGGTGAGTTCCTTTCTATACTTCCTAAGGTGCTTAACATTTTACATTTTGAAGAAATTGAAACGGTAATAGAAGATGGTAAGTGTGGGTGAGAATTACTTCTTTCCTCTGACAGGAAGTCATGTTCCAGATAATTTATAAGTGCGTCTAAATATGTATGAACAGTACTTGATCAATAGTACAGACGAGATATTTAGGATGGGACTTAACCCAGGATTTCATCCCACTTTAGAGTATCCACTAAATCACAAAGCTCATTGGTTGCATCTAGAAGAAAATGAAGTTTCGAGCAGCTTACAATGGCCAAAATTTCTCGAATCCTTGCTCTTGCCCTCCTTGAGTGGTTGGAGGACCTGTATTTCTTCACTAGCAAAGCCTTGACCTCTGCTGTTGGTATCTTTGCCAAAGAATCCGATGATATTTGAATTTCCTGGGGTAATGTGAGATGATAAAAGCGTGTTGGAGTACAAAAGATGGAGATGCATCATTTAACACGTATTTTCCACACAAGTAAGAATGATATTGTTGGAGCTGTATGATACTGTCCATAGGTTGATAAACTGATAGTCTGAAAAAGGCAAAAAACGTTTCAACCTCATGGGAAAGGTTTCTTTGAGCTTTCTTTACCAGAACCAATGTTTGGTGGAAACAGGCTATTCTCTTCCACGAAATATTATATGATGTCAATTTTAGCTACAAAAGTCTTTTTGCGCAACTGATAAATTCTGATGTTTCAGAATTTTCATAATACAAAACATAGGAATTTGGTGCCTATTACAACAGGAAAAAAAAGTTTACCACATAAATCTGTCATAAACACGATGGAGAAACAAACTCCGAAAGTATATAATGCAAACTTACCCTGTTAGATCCCATCAAAGTTGCAGTGACAAGGTCGAAATCTGAATTTACGCAACGCAGGAAATGATCAGAAGGATTTCTTCGACTTGGACATGGGAATCCGGCTTCAGCGAAGAACTACATATATATTATTAGCAATTTAGGTAGAGAAGGAGAATTGTCAGTTCACGGGCGAACATCCAGAAATCTGACAATACAAAAGGAAAACAGCCGTCCTGAATAATACCTCAACTGTACTCTTAGCTTCACCAAAATAGACTGCCTCGCCATTAGATAGTAAGAAGAGGTCATCAAAGAGTGCAAACACTTCACTACTTGGCTGGTGGATTGAAGAGATAACTGTCCTTCCATCACGAGCAATATTCCTAAGAGTTTGTATTACAAAGAAAGCGGAGGCACTATCTAGGCCACTGGTAGGTTCATCAAGAAATAAAAGATACGGCTTGACAAGGATTTCTAGAGCAATGCTCAATCTTTTCTTCTCCCCTCCACTTATGCCTCTTAAATGCCAGTTTCCAATTAGTCGATCCCTGCATTCTTGTAGACCCATCTCCATTATTGTTCCCTCTACAATACCATCAATCTCTTCATTGGTCATGCTGCTTGGAAGCCTCAAATGAGCAGAATACAGTAGGGTTTCTCTAACTGTGAGTGTTCCCAGCAATGTATTTTCTTGTGTTACATAAGCCTGGTCATCCAGAATGTAATATATCAAGAAAACATGCAAGTATATGTTTTTTTTTATGCTAAACATGTAAGTATATGTGCAAGCACTTGAAAATGTATAAGCAGAGAACTTCCAAGATATCTTCTTTTACTTTCACTTGGTTTGATGGAATAACATAATCTTACAATATCACTGCAGTCCGATCTCCTCTTCTTCCCATTAAGCAGAACATTCCCAGTCATAACAACATTGGCTGATAGTCTCCCTGGAGCATGCAAGATATTGTAGTTGTGTAAATCAACAGTTTCGATCCATATATATTTTCTTCGGATATGTAATTGCTAGATAATTACACAAAACATATAGACTTTAATTGAGTTTTTTATTTTAACATAAACCGAGCCAAAAGTCATATTAGATCCCAAAAGAGGAATCTATCCCTCATGAATTGACTCTTTTCCTGACTGATTTATACCATATTTCATGACTTAGCATGATTCATAAACGACTTAATTAGCAGGGAGAGGATATGACTGGTTAGCAGTTGTGGGATTAGTTAGTCGGCAATAAATTACCGGTATTGGTGATGCCAGTACATTAGATGTGGTATCCTGGTATGGAATCAAAAGTTAAATAACTTTATTTGGAAGAAGGGCATCAATTTGCTAAATAAAAAAAAACGTTAAGCACAACCTTAGAAGATAAACTCTTAGAGGAATTGGTTATTCTAAAAGAGAGAGAGAGAGAGAGAGAGAGAGAGAGAGAGAGAGAGAGAGAGAGAGAGAGAGAGAGAGAGAACGAGGAATTGGCACAATAAGCAGAAAATATGTAATATTAGGAAAGTGGAGTATTTTTATCCAACGGAATCCGGAAGTAAAAATCAACTTTCCCGTCCATAAAGATTAAGAAGGAAAACAAGATGAAGAACTTGTATAACGACAATTTGCCCCGAATGAATTATTTACACTAGTTCGACTTGCTATTGTATGCGCACAAAATGTTGCACCAAATTACTCTAATATAAATAAAGCCTTCTGATCAGTAATCACATTGTTGTTATACTAACAGTTTTTGTGCAATCTCCTGTTTGAAATTAATTATAGGTCATGATATTTTCTTTTCTGAATCATTTTTCTTAATTTTCTGAAACATATATAGTTAATTCTGTGCAAGATTTCTTTGTCTAAAGCCATATATATATATGATCATTCAATCCCAAATTATATTGCATCACATATCTGATGCAAAACAACAACATGCACTCTCCAAGCTTCTAGTTTCTGCACTTGTAAAATAGTACAGTTGGTGTTGTGGGTTAAAGAGAGAGAGAGGAATGCAAAACCTGCTAAAGAATCAAGAAGGGTTGATTTCCCGGAGCCAGAAGGACCCATAATAGCCATGATCCTGCCGGGTTCTGCATATCCATAAAGCCCGTTAAGCAATCTTCTTGTAGGTCCATTGCTAAAATTAGGGATTACCACAGTTAAATCCTCCCACACCAGATACATAGACCCTGCTCCTCCTTTGGAAAATCCGCCCTGGGCCTGACCAACATTCCGGCCACCACAGCTACCACCACAAACATCATCATCATCCTTGCAAACATTGATAACCTGCTCTATCTCCATATATAGTATATATCGCAGAAAAAGAGAAAGAAGAACAATTCTCTAGCTAGTTAATTAGTTGGGTCCTTGGACGCAGACAACATCAGCAGAAGAAGACAGCTAATTATACTAATGAATCCAGCGGCAAAATAAGTGCGCGTAGTTTATATTGTCTGTGTAGCCAAGGAGAGATATAGGACCATCTTTTTTGGCTAGCTTTGATGAGTGTGCGTGTATAGTAATTGAGCTGGGTGAGGATGCAAACCTGTCACAGGGAGAAGTACAAACAGAGAAGTGAATATATGGATGTGTACAGGTCCGCTATAGAGTAGTAGTGTTGGTTACTTTGGTGAAGCAGTAATAATATCACTGAAGTTACTGTAGGTAATGCAACGATAAACACCTAACCTACCATCCTGTGCCTCATTTAATTTGTTGCAGGAGCAAATTCAAACAAGTGTAACCGATGTTTCAACAATTGTTCGTTCTTCCTTCTCTTATTAGTTATGTGTACATGCTGTATCACATGCTGTGCTTTAACGTTCTTGTTGTAAGTATATAATGTATAGTACTTTCCTCCCTGTCCTCCTCATGAATGATCAAATTAAAAGGAAATAATACAAATCTCAACCTCCAACTAACTTTCCAAACGTGCATGATATGCGTATAGTTAAGTAATAAAACTAATATATATACGCTGATATAATTTCTCGGCTGTGGAAGAGCATTTTCGTTTCAGTCTAGTGGCTTGGAACAAATTTCTCAGTTGAAATACACTAACATCATTATTAATCAAGGAAAATATAGGTGGAGTATAGATGGAGGTAGGCAGTGAAACGACAAGTGTGTCATCCTAGCATGCCTGATCATTGTGTGCAAATTTTATGCACAAGAAACGGCCGTGTGTGAAGCAGCATCCAATTTCAGTTCTGTCAAACGATGTAATTTCTTGTGTGGCGCATTTCCACACTTAAGAAAAACACATATTCTTTTCGTTTTTCAAACAACAAGAAGTCCATGAACAATAACATACCTCTGCTTACCAATATTAGTCTCTCGAGTGAACAACTGCATATCTTTTTCTTTTCAAAAAAAAAAAAAGAGAAAAGAGAGAGAAAGAGAGATAACAACTGCATAATGTCTATTGGAAGCCACAACAAATGTACGTTGTAGGAGTATTAATGATTTGACCCGTGCATGAGACAGTTAAATACGGTATTTTTTTTATCAAATACATCAAAATTTCTGATTCGTAACGAGTCTTCCATTAATCTTCCTCCAGACAAAGAAAATTAAAAAAAAAAGAAAGAGTAGAAATCTTTAATTTTTCAATCTGAGCAACAAGGGAAAGGCTGTGTTGTGTCCGCGGAGTAATGTCATATAGACATCTCAACTCATCAGAGAAAAAAAAAAAATTAAGAAAAGAAAAATTAAGTTTAGCTAGAATTATTCCTGCTACTGATCACTGATCAGCTCTTAAATATTCTTCCATGTGGAAGAGCCGAAATTTGCAAAGATTACAACCTTGAATTGTATCGACAAAAAAGAAAGGAAAAGAACGTTAAATGTTAACCTTCAGAATGTGAACAGACATCAATTTAAGACGATTTGGGAGCTGTAGTGTTGAGTCTCTATCAGGATTCTAAGTATGTTTGTAGAAGACAACGACTGGGAATTAAATATGAGTGGGAGTATAGTGGGGTGGTGTAGTGTAAACATCCCCGGGCCTCATCGTATTTATGTTGCACCGTGAAGTAGCTCCATGCATTCAGATTTCTATATTCATAAATTGGAAATTTCTTCTCATATGACAGTATCCCATTTGTTTGTGTAAAAGCTGACATATGGATTGTGAAAGCACAAGAATCATACATGCCTAGGAGACAAGTCACCCCAAGTCTCAAGATGACTTGACAAAATAACTTCGACAATTATCTAACAATAAATTACTGTACTAGTGGTAACAATGTAATTTAGCTTGGAGCCGTGCGCCCGTGCCCTTAGGCTTGTGCATTTCTTTTATCAATACATGCAAATCTTGATTTTACCTTGTTAACGTGATGTATATTACTCTTTAAAAAAAAACGGGGTATATGTTACCAAAGTCAATCTATTTTTTGCTAAGTTTATATTTATTCCATGATAGTTCCTTTGTTTCTCAATACAAAACTTTATAAAATTTGAATTTTGTTCCAAATTATTAAATGCTGCTTTAGAATTTTTTTGGGTGCATCTGCTTTAGAATTTACTAGCGGGTTGCCCGCGCTTCGCTGCGGGTTTACAATGATTTATCTGGGTTTATAATGATTGAGAATTTATAATAGATATGTGTTATCAACTGTTAACTAATTTTACTTGAATGCTTTGACCTATTTAGTTTTTCCGATTGCAAAAATTATGACAATAAAAAAATAAAGTAAAAAAGTAGCCCATCAAACAAAGTANATTGTCAAAGCTGGAGGGAGATGAGTAAGTTTCGCACCTGATGAGAGCTTAGGGACTTGTTTGACCTCCAACTTGTAAGCAATCTCGTCTAGGAATTCTTAAGCTTCGTAGGCAACATCTTTGAGCTCACCCAACCATTTCTTCACAAAAGGTGAAGTAATCTGCTTCTCCGCCGCATCATCAAGCACTGCACTGACAGTGTTCAAGGTTGTCTCCAAGTTCTGCAACCGCCTATGACTGAGTTGTCCACCTCGGAAGAATTCCACACCTCAGGAGAAGCCAGCCTTTCCAGCAAAACATTAAAGAGGGCAGCACCTGCCACCAAAGGGCCATGACTCTGTTTCAAGAAAGAAAAAAACTTGAGTGTAAGAATTAGAGAAATACAGGTTCACAAAAAAGCAAAAAAAAAAAAAAAACGATATGATCGAAGAAATTAGATTGGTTATCAGTAGATTTATTTCAAAAAAAATTGGTTACTGCAGTCTATAAGGAAGGTTTCTTTTGGGTTTTGTTGAGTGCCTTCTGCAGGAACTGGAGCGGCTGGTGAGGATTTATATAGTTGTGAGCTTAGCTTCTCGTTGTGTAAAGGAAACTACGTGGAAGGTGGCCTTGCCGGCTGCAGCCCTTGACAATTGCAGTGCCATGTGAAGCCTCACTCGCATACTGTGCTGTTTCCATATATCATTGTGTAATAATAATACTATTAAGTATTTGCAGGATGATTCGACAAAAAAAAGTATTTGCAGGATGACGGAAGGCAAGTTAAGTAATAAAGTAGAACCACAAAAGCAATGACATAATTGATAGAGATAGTTAAATGCCTATTAGTGATCAAGATTTTCAAAGCTGGGAAATTCTCACCACCAAACAAAATCTGCTTCTTAAAAGTGAGAAAAAATCAGGTACCTGTTTGTTCTTCTTCAACCTGTACCTGAAAATAAAGTTTTATTCTTTTTTTTTTGTGAAGCCTGGAAGCAAAAGAGGTGATGCTGAGAGACAAATTAAAGCAAATGGAGTTATGGGTCTGTTGGCTTTAATAGCAATTACTATGTTGCAGAAGGTTAAGGGGATATTAAAGAAAATAGGTGTTGGCTGGAGACGAAGTAGTTGACTTTGAGGATTAGAAATTCTTTTCTCGATGCCGAACAGGTGTTAAAAGGCATAGGACAGCTCATTTTTTGTTTCACCATTTTTTGCCACCTGTGTGATAACGTTTCATTCATCCAATTCATTAACACTGAACAGGTAACATTCTTCTATTATCACACATTTGGAATCTTGTCATTTTAAAATACATTTAAAATGATAAAAACAAAGTAAAGTTATTTGAGTAATAAATACTGGAATGATGGATAGAAAATTAATTAAAGACAATCAGGAAATTGTTTAAGGATAAAGTTGTCATATTAAAAATTTGTGGGGGAAAAGAGTCAAATCAGTTCACTTTAGTCTTCCTCGTTTTAGTATATATAGATAATATCAAACATTAACGGTTTATTTAACATAACCGTATCATTAAATAATAAGACTAGAAAAATTTTAAAAATAAATTTCTTGTCTAGGGATACTTTAATTAGTCTATTAATATTAATATCTATTATATCTATGCTATTTTAACCATGATTTTCTTAATGGTTTTGCAAAATTTTTAAACATCCTACATTAGAATGGAATGGATGGAGTAGATCCATGGCATTGATTGTTAATTAATTAATTGCCACATTAGGATCCGATACCAATTAGTTGGAATGTCATAATGAAACTTGGCAAAATGCATTAACACAGCTCGCTAACTGGTAATCAATTATCTGCATTAGTATCCAGCGGCCTGCAGTTAATTATTGGCCGATAGCCTGGTGGATGAGTTTTACTCAATTTTTGGCTGTGGCTGTGATCAATATTAGTCATGCCATAAATGCTTTCATGTGCAAGCTTGCCCAGATCGTGATGCGTGCTTAAATTCTCATACTTCTTCAGGTATGACATCAACATCGTAGGAGGGCAGACCCAATACTGTCTCCTATATATGTGTATTAAGAGATAAAGTGAATTCTGTTAATCAAGAATTTAGGAAAATGCCGGCTAGCTCTTGAATTTGTGAATAGAAGCTGGAATTTTAATTTTTTTTTGCTTTGATAAATGGGTAGTAGGGATATTAGAACTTCTAGATCTGAGAGCATGCAATTCGGTAGAACGAAAGGGCCACATGAAACGAACGGGAAATTCATAAAAGGGTTGACAAAATAAAGGGAAATGCTTAGTGTGAGCCATTCCATTTTTTAATAAGCTGAAGAGAGAAAATTAAAATGGTAACAAAACAATGTTCAAGCCGAATACTCAATCTTGAGAAGATGAGGGCTTATTTGAAGTAGGTCGCCTGAAAATAACCTGACAAATGAAAGCCAATTTTTTTGGTTTTCCATCCGGCTGGATTAATCCTATTCGACCCGGGTCGCGCACCTGGATAAGGACTCAAATCCGAAACCTGGCTTAAACGGAACCAAGTAACTTACCACTTGAACCAACCTCACATGGGTAAGAGGACTGTCATATTGTTAGCACCATATGCATGCTTGAGTCCTTGACCTAGAAGGATTTTTTTTTTTTTATTTATCAATAGTCCTTGTTGCTGCAAGTGGCCATATCACCATGGCCCATTCTCAATAACACAAAAAATCCTTTGCCAGAATCGGAAGTTGAGAATTATGCTTTGACAATATTAAACAAGCAAATGATTTTATATGCCAACCCAGTTGCAAGAAAAAGTTTCCATCCGATAAATCAATGTTCTAATTAAAGAACTATGGTTTAAGACTATTTCTGCTAAAATGTTATCACTGCATTCTATATCAGGATTTGTTTTTGTCTTTAAGACAGAACATAGTTTAATTTGAAGGATTGAGGTTTGGACCAAGTACTAGCTCCAATCGCATAGAACAAATCAAGAAATGGAAAAAATTTGCATTATTCTCTACAAAACAGAAGAAGACATGCAGATGGCTTCCTTGAGCTTATACAATACATACAAGTTGGGAAATTTCCCTTGTATACATATCAGTGACTTGATAGATATCGGTTTTCTCAACCAGAAACAATATTAATTGGAAGGTCCTGTTCGAGGAACTTCAACATGGGTCTTTTATCAGCTTCTGTATAAACAAGACCAAATATAACCTGCAGAAATCATCTCATAACAATCGCAGCTCCGATCCAAAGTGCGTTATTAGCTAGTGGAGGGGTGAGTTAAGACCTTCCTGAGAAGAAAGTGAATGTAGAGGTTGGTGTCTGTTAGATGCAAAAGATGGTACCTTCCTGAAGGAAGGCCTTTTCTCAAGTATCTGCAGTCTTCTCTTAGAGTAAAGATCCTTAACAAATGGCGATGCTCTCTCCTTCAATTTGAGGACAACAAAGAATAGGAGCCGGTAGCCCACAAGAATGAGATAAATAGCAGACAAGTCCCACCATTTTGAATGATCGAGAGGTACACCAAACATATTCGTGATAATAAATTCGCCACTCAGTTTTGGGTCTCCAGCTACTAGAGGATCGAACTCGAGGCCAAGGAAATCATTCTTGTACGCACCCTACATTTCCACCAAAACAAAACAAAGAAAACAGCAGGAAAAATGCATAAATAACCTCGATTGATCATGTACTTTTAATGTCTTTAATTTGTCATGATTAAAATTAAGCTTGCTGCTAAACCTGCTCATGCAAAGTCATTTACTGTTGGAGATATGATGTTTCATGGAGGAGTGTAGGATGGTTATATAATGTGATTATATGCCTACTTTGCTGAAGAAAAAAATCAGACACCTTAAACTCTTTTGACCAACCTCTTAATTTGTTTCAGATTTCAGATTAAATATATATCCTATCAGAACCGAGTATACAATGTTTTTTTGTTATCTTGAATTAAACTTGCAGATGTAGAAACACAAGACTTGCTAATGCTTGTATTGCATGTCTTTAAAGTTTAATGATTGAAACTCGACATTTTGGACTTCCTAAATCCCAAGGAAACCAGGTTTAAGAATATGTACGTGAAGGACATGATATTAAATACAATGAAGAACCTGAATTCCCCATGCACCATAGTTGATATAGGATACTGGATACCGCCAGAATGGCTTTGGAAGATCAGGCAGCAACCGGAAGAATCCTGAAGTCATCATCATGATTCCCTGCATGAATGTCAATAATGAACACCGTGCATGGTTAGATCAAAATCAGAAGCTGTACATGTTTAGTGAAACAGAACATGACAAGAAAAAGGTTGTTTTGGTCTTACAATTATTCCAGCCCCAGTAACTAGCCCCATCAGGAAATTGGGAACTAATGAGGCCACAACCATCATCAAGCTCTCTATAACAGAAATGCAGCCGAAGATATTAAGGCAGAAGAACAGATAATGAGAAAATCCTGGCCGGAATTTCACCATATTGTAGCATATAGTCCCACTGGCAAGTGCAATTGCAACCAAGAAAGGGAATGAGGATAGGTAGTTGGACAGGATAAACACGGTAACTCCATAGTAACCATTAAGCTTTTCTCGATAAAAGACCTGTTATACACAAGAACCAAGCCAGTATATAATCACGAAATTACTCAAGCAAATGCTGTGAGGTCATCTCTTAATTTGTCAACATCAGATTAAGTTAACTCTACATAGATGTGTCTATTGTAAATCCAATTACCTTCATTTCTTCAATGAATGATGGGAAGCCTCCAATGGACATAAATGTCATGAAACCTGTGATAAATCCGCCACAGGCTATCCGGGCCAAGATTGAAGTGTAGCCGTATCCAACATCAAAGTAAATTGTACCAACACATAAAGATACGACTATGTAGATCACTATCCTTGCCCAGTAGTATCCAACATCCCTGGACATGTTCACAAAAGATCTCTTGGTCAATGTTGTAAGTTGCTTCCACCAGCTCGCTTCGCTCCCACTTTGTATTTCCATTTCTAGCCCTTTCTGTAACACATGTAACAATCCTTTTAGCCAAGTGTTATAATGTACAAACATGCGGTAGCTTTTAGTATCTGAACTGTTAAAAACTTTTCTAATCGAACAAGCTAAAGGTAGATGAATTCTCTTGCAGATTGTCAACTTTTTGAGGGATTTCGTTTTTGCTAGGTAGCTATCTAATTCCAGAAATTCATCATGCAATAAAGAACGCAAGTTTCCTGTAACTTCTAACAGTACTATGAAGTGCTGGCCAAAATATCAAGAGGTGTCTAAAGCAAGGGAAACCAATAGAAACCTAAATCATTTCAAGTTTGAAAAGAAAAATTGTTAAAATGGTTCATTCTGCTGTTAGACAACAAAGGAACAAAAGGCTCAGTAGCAGCTGCTTACAATGGCTGAAATTTCCTTTATCCTAGATTTGGCTCTTTTTGCATAGTCGGAGCGCCTATATTTCTCAACAAGCCTTGCTTTGATCTCTGCTGTCGTCATATTCATAAAAGGATCTGAAGATGCTGGGACATGTTCCTATGATTAAGACAACTGGAGGTTAATCAATATCTTCAATATAGAAAGGCAAAGGATAAAAAGAAAAGTGAATTTATTGAACGTAAATCTTTTTAGTCCAAGCTTAAGCTTTTGGTTGAGATGGTAAGGACACATGAAAGTTAGTTTAATGTTCTTAATGGAAGCACAGTAGAGGCTATCTGCCTGCATCTCTGTGTTATGTTGGGCAGTAAACTTAGTAACACAAAATGCAACTCAACTAAGACTCGGTTCATATAAATTAAACAGGCTTGTTTTCGCATAAAATTTTTGCTTCTGCTTGTGCCAAATGAAACATGTACTCAGAGCACTAACAAGGATTTTAATTGAAGGAAAACTTAAGTTTCCAGTGGAAGAGATGAGGAACAGGTGCTGTTCCATACTCCCTAAGAAGGTTAAAAGAATGCCTTACATATACCCGGAGTTTTTGAGATCCTTTTAGTGTGGTTGTTACAGCATCAAAGTCTGAATTTACACAACGTAGGAAGTGATCGGATGGATTTCTTTTTCGAGGGCAGGGAAAACCAGCTTCTGCAAAGAACTACAAGGATTGACACAGAAGTTAGATTGCAATAATCAATCAACATAAGCGCAGAGTTTATGGTAGGCTAGTTTTCCAACTCTTTAATCTTATGACCATACCTCCACAGCCATCTTTGCTTCACCAAAATAAACAGTTTCACCGCTGGATAGCAGGAAAAGGTCATCAAAGAGTGCAAAAACTTCACTGCTGGGCTGGTGAATGGAGGAGATAATTGTTCGTCCATCCCGTGCTATATTTCGCAGGGTTTGGATAACAAAGAAAGCAGCAGCACTATCAAGGCCACTTGTAGGTTCATCAAGAAACAACAGCTGTGGCCTGGTAAGGATTTCCAGTGCAATGCTTAGCCTCTTCTTTTCACCGCCACTTATGCCTCTCAAATGCCAGTTTCCAATCATCCTATCAGCACAGTCTTGAAGACCCATTTCCATAATTGTTCCTTCCACTATTTCTTGCTTATCCTCTTTCGACATCGTAGTAGGAATTCTCAAATGAGCTGAATAAGTGATGGTCTCTCTAACAGTGAGAGTTCCTAATAGTACATCCTCTTGTGTCACATAAGCCTAAAATGGACACACAAGAAGCAAAAAGAATGAGGAAGACTACTTCTGCTAAATCACACTGCTGATACAAACATTCAAACCTCACTTAAAGAAATCATTATGGCTTCAGGAAAAGAAAAGAAAAAGGATGAGAAGTTTTATGTCATCGAAGGACATTTCCAATAGAGAGAAAATATTTTTTAGTCTTAGTGTGAGAGCTAGTCCCAAAGGCAATCTATATATATGCCAACAAAACACCTCAAAAATTATGCTGGCATTGAGGTTTTAGTTCCGGCCTTAAGGGAATGAGAACTTTGATGAACTTGTAAGTTCTTTTCAAGATGGAAGTTAAAAAAAAAAAAGTAAAAGATTGCGTGGTTTTTACATAGTACTTACAACACCACTCTCAGGCCTCCGCTTCTTCCCATTGAAAAGAACATTTCCAGTCATTATCACTTTCCTTGAGAGTCTTCCTGTGGTAGGGTGGAGAACAGAACAACATTAGCCTAGTACCACGCAGAATATACGTAACACTTAACACTGATGAAATTGCCAAACAAAACAAGATTTATTAGATAATTTTTCACTAGTGGTGCTATCACTTGCCCAAGTCACTTGCGGGAGTAATTCCATATGATACAACTGTGGTACCATCTATCTGCGCCATTTGATCAACTAGTTAAGTACATGCGATACACTAGGAACATCTTCATTATACAATTCTTTCAAAACATTTTTAATACTACCATTGACATTAATTTCAACACTTTCCTAATTAATAAGCAACTTTATTGTTTCTCTGTAAAGTCTATATTCTAAGACTATTCCAAAAAGTACTTTGCTTGAAGAACATCAGTATCGGCATCCCACTTTGATTTAAAAAAAAAAAGAAGAAAAAGTTTCTCCAATTTGTTCTGCACAACCTATTCTCAGTATGGTGTTAAATTCCAAAGATAGAAGATGAAGCTAAGATATATAATTGATGAAATTGAATCCTGTTCTAGACTTCAGGTAGATAAACTTATTAAGCCTAACGAGTAGAGCTATACAACAACAAGCGTTGTCATTTCATTTGCAAACACATAAATTTGACTGAAAAGGAAAACTTGTCCAAGAACCATTTTTAGCACTAACATAGAATTTCCCCCCTAAAATTCTATTTTCAGAACACCAAGGCAAGGACCAAGGTATTCAATTATTAAAGTGGCATAATATGTATATTATGGTACTGCAGCTATCTTAGCTGCGGTTGCAAACCAAATATCGAGGATCTTGTAACCAAGAATGGGAATTTGTTTATGGACTTTGGGCATTCGTAGCCTGGGGTGGGTGACACCTTCACAAATGTTCGTTCATTTTACCTGTGTTTGTGTAGTAGATAGATGGAGGAAAAGGCAGGCTGACTCGTGTTGGAATTATTTAATATATACGGGCTTATATTATTAATTACAATTATATTAAAGACTGTCTAATTTTATGGGGCCATTAAGTGATCCATTTTTGGGCTCTAGAGACATCTTGTTGGTATGGGCTTTTATGTGTAGAAACCCAATACTAGTAATTAGAGTTTTATGGGAACCCTAATTGACCTAGTATATACAGGATATAATATAGGGTTGTGGTCCCCAAGATTATTCCTGCGTCAGTTTTCTCTGCCCCATCACAGAAAAACACACAAGGCGTTGGAACCAAATCTTGGAAGCTCCCAATCCTCCCCGATCAACGTTCAAGTTTGTTCATCATTGATTCAGGTACGCCTTACTATACCTGATTATTGTTCTTGATTATCTAATAATTTATCAAGATATTTGAGGCATAAAGTAATTATTCTAACAAGTGGTAGCGGAGCCTACTTGATTAAATTATTAGATATCATTAAAGATTGATCGGTGATATTTATATTTGAATCTGGTTTCAAATTTTGGCTGCCGTTTTGTATGCATAAGAAACAAAAGCTTTTGCCGTTGCATATGTTTTCGGTTACTAATTTGGAACCTGGGATTTGATTTGCTTGAGAAGCAATAAAATAAATTGTTTTTGTCGCATTCAGTCGGTTTGCTTTCTTGGCATGTCGTGTTGAAATAATTATGCTATAAAGGATTTTATCAATGCAAATCATCAAGTCATTACTCAATTCGGTTTTGTCGTGATTTGGGATTAGCACATGGCAAATATTTCTTGAATTGTTTGGGTTGGTGCGGCAGAATAATGGATGATTAAGTGAACCATGGCATATGGTTCAAATCGCATAAGGTTGAGCGATTATTATTTGGCCATGATTAAATCGCATAAGGTTTGAGCGATTATTATTTTGGCCATGTTTTTCTAGTGTTTAAACTTGCTGCTTGTCATGATGTACTGGTTGGTTGCTTTTGGCGATTAATTTTGGATTGGTTGATATTACTTTTTTTTTTTTTACTACATGGAATCGGTGGATATGGCATATGTGTTGAATATTAAATTATTGTTCTGGTCTTTTGGATTCAACGCAATTTAATTCACAACTTCCACATTATATTCCTTTATTTTGTGTAGTATTGATTTTTAAATCACAGTACGACTAAAGCATGCGGGGAATTTTGAGACGTGTTGCATCAGGTTAAGATCGCATTAGGTGTTGTGATTTATAAAACATATTTCACTTCGGTCCCTACAGTTTTGTTCTGTCATTCCGGTCCCTATATGACAGATTTACAGTTTAATCCTTACGTGCAGATTATTTTATAATTTGCCCAGAAGGACTAAAATTAAGGAATATTTTATTCCTTGCAAAACATATGTTTGAAATTAAATTCAATATTCAGTATTATATTATTTTGGGATGTCGAGTATTTTAGTAGATTAGTTGAAGCAACATGTTACCAAAGTAACCTCTCTTGCGTAGATTAATCTATTTTAAAATATGAGATGCTTGTATGTGAAATTTATGCGAATAGTATATCAGCCCAAAGGAGGATTATTATTTGGCCAAATTTCACATACACTTGTAGTAATAAATATGTGACGATTATCAGGTATGCCATGTGGGTGATAAGTCGGTCCAAAGAAAGGCTTATTATTTGACAGGCCTAATTGTCAATATTTGATCACTACACTGAGAGTACCACTTACAAGTTGATATTTTCTGTCCAAAGACTAAAATATCAATGTTGTGCTAGGTATCTTGATGGGGCCCACCACATGGATTGAATTTAATTACTATGTTTTGCATACAGTTTAAGGAAATGTGAGCTGAATGTATTTAATTCTTTATTAAGTTACAACTTCTGCTTATTTGGTGTGTAAGTATCAATCTTAGTGATACTAATGACACAAATTTTGCGATCTGGATGAGAACATTATGAGTGTTCTTAATTGCATAAGATATAGGCTATGCGCTAAGGAAAGACTAACTTACCCCTCATACAGATAAAATTTCCCATAAGGTTAAGCGGGATATTTAGAGGTGGGAATTTTATAATCGCATGAGTCTCATGATCATAAGACATGCAATTCCAGAAACCTTTAGGGGGCAGTATGTCCAATGAGGATAAAGTTAAAAGTTTCTTGAGAAACTTTTAAAAGCACTTTGCCAAGAGCATAAAGGTTGAAACAAATTTATTAGTATCAAAATTTGTTTCTAAAAGCATAAAGGATAGAGAATATAAGGGAGTATATCATTGAGATGTCTCATTTTTCTCTAATTCTAAAGGCATTAAAGTTACAGCCTACTACAGTTTTGCTCATATTTGGTATTTATATATCATCTTGCACTCTATGGTGAATCTAAAGTGAGTAAAATACTCAAAAGGAATCAAGATTTCTTGATAAGATTATTATGTGCAAGAAGATGATATATTTAAAGAGAGCATTTAGAAAATGCTTGATTGGCAAATTCCTCTAAGGACCACAAAAGAAAAGAGGAAATAAAGCTGCAATTGGGATACCACAAAGGAAAGTGCAAAAGTAACAAGTTTTGGTATTTACTTATTACTTTTGCAAGAAGGATGGAAATAGTAAAATATCCCAACTATGCGCCATTGGGCGTGTTGAGAAAGGTACTTAGTTTATTTTGAAGTCAATTTGACTTATGTACCAAGACACACTTTATGGATAGATTTCAGTTTTACTATTCAGATAAGTGTATCTATGCAAGATTTGCTGATGTGTCAAAAGCCAAATGATGTTGAGAGATACATCTTTATGGGGCAATGGCATGTAAATCAACTTTTATTGAAGCTCTGAGGGTTTATAGGTTGTTAATGAGAACTGAATTGTATTTGAGTTTGAGATAGACCTTTCGGTGCCGTCTTTTATATAAAATTTAGTTTATTTCTATTATGGACAAATCGGGTTATTCTTGTCTATTTAGAAATAATGAATTTTGTATTTTAGATGGAATTTAGTTTATTTCTATTTTTGGACAAATCTGGTTATTCTTGTCCATTTAGAAATAATAAAGTTGGTCTTTAAGAAATTCAAATACTATTGGTACTAGTCCTCAATTTGTAAATGACAACCTATATTTAAAGCTTCATATATTGAAATCTTGCATGATAATGCATGGTACAAAATAGAAATTGACTAATATGGAATTAATTTATTATATCTATTATTGGTGGCCACAATGATAGATATAATAAATAAGGTGAAAAATCTCTAAAGCCTTTCTCTTAATTCTTAGAGGTATATGGTTTCTAGTACACAATGTTGTGTAAAACTAAGCATGAATGGTATTGCTGAAAGATGCAATAAAATGCTTAAGGACATGGTACGATATATGATTAGTCATTATATTTTACCAATTTCGCTCTAAGAAGAAGCACTAAAGATGCAGCTTATATCCTCACTAAGGTTACAGTCAAAGTAATAGCTATTACTCCTTATGAACTATGGACAAGCTAGAAGCCTAATATTAGGCATCTATTCATTTGGGGTGATCCAACTAAGGGTAGGCCATTTAGGCCAACATAAAGAATTTGGATCTAAAGATAGGTAGCTACTACTTTGTTAAGTAACTTTGAGTAATTATGGGGTTTCAAGTTTTTTGTCCCACAATCTAGTTATTTTGTGACAGGAATCCAGATTTCTTGAGGAAATTGAGTTTGGAGGGGAAGATAAGATGGGAAACATTGTCTTTGAAGGGGAACTTATTTCTCTTCTTATGGTTTTTTATAGACAATGATTAGGTTTCCATCACTGATGTTATTCAAGATAACATTGTATGAGTCTCTCTCTGAAATTCAGAAATCATTCATAAGGTTCAAACTCAACAACCTCAAGAACAAGTGCCGCTAAAGAATTCCACTTGAGAAAGGAGAAGTGCAAATTCGGATGATTATATTGTCTTTTCCTAAGAACATAAGGATGATGTAGGATTGATGGAAGATGATTTTATCAGCTTTCATCAAGTCGTAAAGAGTTCTTATCTTCAAAAGTGGAATGATGCCATGAATGATGATATTAAGTCTATGAAAGATAAAGATATTTAGGATCTTGATGCATTGCCTGAAGGTGAGAAACCAATTGGTTACAAATAGTTATTTGACACCAAAAAGACTCAAAGGGCAATTTTGAAAGATATAAGGCTCGTCTTGTCATAAAGGACTGTACTCAAAAGGGTGGCAATGTTTCTAAAGAGTCTTTCTCTCCGGTTTCAAGGAAAGGCTCTTTCAAGATAATACTGGCACTTATGGCTCATTTTTCATTGAGCATTAGATGGATATAAAGATTGTGTTTCTCAATGGTAATATTAAGGAGACAATTTATATATTGCAACCATAGAATTTGTGTTGGTAGACTCAAAGAAAATGGTTTGCAAATTAAAAGAATCCATCAATAAGCTTAAACAAGCTTCCTGTCACTGGTATTACTATTTTTGTCTAATAATGATCTCATCAGGTTTTGAGATAGATATAGGCGAAAATTTTGTATACCATAAGTTCAGTAGGAGTAAAGCTAGTTTCCTGGTTTAATATGTCAATGACATATCATTTGCTAATAGTGAGATATGCATAAAGTACTAACCAAGAAGTTTCTAATACTCTTAGAAACAAAAGATCTTGGTGTAGCCTCTTTTGTCTTTGGAATTCAAATACGTTGAGATTATTCTCGAGGTATTCTTGAATTGTCACAAAAGAGTTATCTCATTAAAGTTCTTAGCAAATTCGGATTAAAGAATTATAAACTAAGAAATACCCATATTTCTAAAGGAGACAAGTTTAGTCTCAATTAATGCCCC